>JAANYP010008217.1:0-411437 GCA_020465985.1 Centrapalus pauciflorus
CAACTTCAGGGAGCCAGTTACTTCTCAAAGATCGATCTTAGATCTTGGTATCATCAGCTCAAAGTCCGCGAAGAAGATGTTTCCAAAACAGCTTTTCGCACCAGATACGGGCATTACGAGTTTCTTGTTATGCCCTTTGGCCTTACTAATGCTCCTGCGGCATTCATGGATCTCATGAACCGTGTTTGTAGGCCAATGCTTGACAAGCCTGTTATTGTCTTTATAGACGATATTCTCATCTACTCGAAATCCGAAGCTGAGCATGCTGTGCATCTTAGAGAACTACTAGAGTTGCTGCGCAAAGAGCAACTTTACGCCAAGTTCTCTAAATGCGAATTTTGGTTGCGACAGGTGCTCACGATCTCGATTTATTCACTTTAAGTTTATCTTTTCTGTAATTTTCATGCTCAGCGTTAACCTGTAAATCTTGTATCTTATCAGATACAATTTCTTGGACACGTGATATCCGGTGAAGGAATCGCTGTAGATCCTTCTAAAATTGAAGCCATTCAGAACTGGGAAGCTCCCAAATCAGCTACTGAGATCCGAAGTTTCTTGGGATTGGCGGGTTACTACCGTCGATTCATTAAGGACTTCTCAAAACTAGCCATGCCTCTTACATCTCTTACTCGCAAGAGTGTTCCCTTTATTTGGGAAGAAGCGCAAGAAAACGCATTCAGGACTTTAAAACAGAAACTCACCGAAGCACCTATTCTGGCCTTACCCGAAGGCAATGAAGACTTTGTGGTCTTCAGAGATGCTTCATATCAAGGGCTTGGGTGTGTTTTGATGCAAAGAGGCAGAGTCATAGCATATGCTTCTCGCCAACTTAAGGATCATGAAAAGAGTCATCCGACTCATGACCTTGAACTTGCTGCTGTGACTTTTGCGTTGAAAACATGGCGTCATTATCTCTACGGCACCAAATGCCAGTTATATACAGATCACAAGAGCCTTAAGTACATTTTCAGCCAGAAGGAGCTCAACATGCGCCAGCGACGCTCCATGGAACTCATCAAAGACTATGACTGTGATATTCTGTATCACCCTGGCAAAGCGAATGTGGTGGCCGATGCATTGAGTCGTAAATCGTATTCTGCAAAATGCCTCTATACCTTGACCCATACTTTGTTTTCATCAACTTTGATTGATGAAATTCTCGTTGCTCAAGCCGAAGCCCTAAAAGAAGAAAACCTCAACTCTGAGGACATGAAAGGGCAACTTCAATTCTTAATCAATAACTCTCGCGGCTTGAAACTTTTCAAAAATCGTGTCTGGGTTCCGAAATTTGGTGATGTTCGGCAGAAAATTCTTTCGGAAGCCCACTGTTCTAACTTCTCGGTACATCCTGGCAGCACCAAAATGTACAACGATCTAAAAGCCGAGTATTGGTGGCCCGGTATGAAAAGAGACGTAGGCCAATATGTCGATAATTGTGTTACATGCCGATTAGTCAAAGCGGAGCATCAGCAGCCTTATGGCAGTCTACAGCCTCTACCGATTCCCGAGTGGAAGTTCGATCACATAACGATGGACTTTGTGACGAAGCTTCCGACTACGCGGAGACAGCACGATGCAATATGGGTGATCGTGGATCGTTTAACCAAAGTTGCGCACTTCATTCCGATTCGCGAGAATTACTAACTAGAGAAGCTGGCTAAGATTTATATAGACGAGATTGTTACTCGACATGGTGTGCCTCTGTCAATTGTTTCCGACCGCGACAGCCGGTTCACTTCAAGGTTCTGGAGTGCACTGCAAGATGGTTTAGGCTCCAAGATCAGAATGAGTACGGCGTATCATCCACAGCCTGATGGCCAAAGCGAGCGCACAATTCTTACACTCGAAGACATGTTGCGGGCATGTGTTCTCGAGTTTAGCGGTAATTGGGACGACCACTTGCCGTTAGCAGAATTTTCTTATAACAATAGTTACCACTCATCCATCAAAGCCGCACCTTTCGAAGCCTTATACGGACGCAAGTGCCGAACTCCTACGTGTTGGCATGAAGCCGGTGAAGCACCAATCGCCGGTCCCGAGCTACTTCAACAGACTAATGAAAAGATCAGAATTATTCGCCAACGCTTGGAAACCGCTCAATCTCAACAGAAATCGTATCACGACCGACGCCATAAGCCTTTAGAATTCCAGAAGGACGGTTATGTCGTATTGAAAGTTTCGCCGATGAAAGGTGTGTTCAGATTCGGCAAGCGTGGCAAGTTAGCACCATAATTCGTTGGTCCTTTCAAGATCATCGAATGTGTTGGAACTCAATCATATCTTTTGGATTTGCCGAATGAGCTATCCAACTTTCACCCCGTGTTTCACGTCTCGCAGCTAAGGAAGTGCAATGAAAGCGAAAGCGAAAAGTGTGCGGATCATCTGACTTATAAGATTAATGAGAAGCTGCAATGTGACGAGCCCGAGGTTATTCTAGAGACAAAGATGAAGAAGTTAAGAAATCGAGAAGTAGCAATGGTGCTGGTGCAATGGAGGACTTCTCACGGAACTTCTCAGACCTGGGAATCTGAGCAAGACATGAGAGTTCGATATCCGCATTTGTTTGAGCCCTAGGTACTTCGAGGACGAAGTGCAAGCGTGGTGGGATCATACTATAACACCTTACTTTTTAATTTTGCGTTTATGTTGCAATTTGCGTTTTATGATGTAATGTGAGAATTTAAATGAAATTAATTGCTAAATAATGCAATTAAGTAATGAAAATTATTTAACTAAGTTAAATTTATGTTACAAATCATTTAGTTGAGCAAGTTTAAAGAAATGAAATAAAAGCAAGTTAGGGGTTAAATTGTACATTTAACAAACTTGAGAAATTAAAAAGAAATATAAATGCCCAAATGATGGTCATTTCCTTACATCACTCATCAAATAAACTCTCTGCATTCTTCCTTTCAAAAGTGACGACATTATCATCTTCTTCATCTCGATTCTTCACAAATCTTGCAAAGAAAGCTAAGAGTTCAAACCATCAATAAAGATCAAGCAACAATCTACAAGATTATTAAGGTAATTTATATTCAAAATGTTTACTTTTGACCAAGATGAAGCCCACGGCTTCTGGGTTTTCTTATGAGCAAAAATCAGATTTTTAATTCATCAAAATAAGCATATATTAGTGTTGAAAGTTGAAATTTAGAAGCATGCATGTCATATTTATGTGTTTTAAGTGAATGTATGCTCTGTGAGTCGTGTATATTTGTTGGCATGAGGAGGATACCGAAACCCTCATGGGTTTCGGTAATACAGAAACCAAGAGAAAGCATTTGGCCTTCGGCCATGAGTCGATGTATACACGAGTTCATGGTTCATCTTATAGAGAATTAAACCTTCTTTAACTTTCTAAAGATGCTGCTGAAACTAATTAAGATACAATGTGATAGATGCGAGATTGTTTGTGTGTTTTCAGTCAAGTACCGAAACCCCAATTTTATACCGAAACCATGCAATATACCGAAACCATGCAAGGTTTCGGTAAGAACAAAAAGGAAACAACTGAGACTGGGTGGGTACCGAAACCTCATAGCCAAAACTGAAACTATGTAAAACCTATACCGAAACAATGAAGCTACCGAAACCACATGAGACCACAGAAACCTACAAGAACAATTCGGTGGTTACCGAAACCTTGGACCAAGGTTTCGGTATTTTCGAAATAGTACCGAAACTATATAAATTACCAAGGCAAAGGCTACCGAAACCATTTCTATTTCTCTTATGGTTCTCGGTTGATGTATAATTGTAAGTGAAGTGTGTGCAGAATATATATATATATATATATATATATATATATATATATATATATATATATATATATATATATATATATATATATATATATATATATATATATATATATATATATATATATATATATATTAATGTTTATATAAAACATGCTTGGACCCAATTAAGTGGTCAATGACCAAACTTAATTGTATTTAAAAGCTACAAAATATTTAGCAAAGAATTATGATTTAAAGCCCTTTTTATTTATACACTATTTTTATTAATTTATTATACACTCTGTAATTATTAAATTACAGACACTCTGTGCACGCCGGATATTAAATTAAAGCATAATAGATCGGTTACGTCAAAGCTTAATTAAAAAGTCAGCCAGAAGTAGTGCAAAGCCAGAGTTAAAGTCTAGATAAGCAAGTGCAAGCATTTCAGAGCAATTAAAAGCATAGAAAAGCCAGTGCAAGCATTTTCAGTACAGTGAGTAACAGTTATTCTTGTTTACATGTTTTATATGAAATTGAGACATAAATTGCTTCTATATGATTTCTTTGGAATTCAATAGACTGTTGTGAGTGAAGGCGAACACTGTGGTACAGGCGATACCCAGCTTAGCCGGATCTTACACCTGATCTATTAATGTGCATAATATATTGTTATCTGTTTATTGTTCTGCATATCATACAGCAAGCTTTGTTTGAGCGTTTCTTTGTGCATTTTCATAAGCATTATACATAGCAAGCAAGCAATTCTGATGCTCACCACTATCCCAAGCATTATGCGGGTAGCTAGCCCCGTATCACCGACTGATCATCGGAAGCGGTAACCCCTAGTGGTGGCATCTCCTTTCTGCGGGAAATGTCTCAATTGTGCAAGCATTCTTTCTGGGTATTAAGCAAGCAAGCAAGCATAACATGCCTTTATAGGCACTTTCGCCGCATATTTTACATGCATTCATGAATATCTGTTTACTCACTAAGCAATTAGCTTACAGTTGCTACTCACAATTTTTACAGGAAAAGGTAAAGAGCAAGCTGGACCTTCTGCTTAGGTCTATTTTCTGATCAACCCAGAGGACTTAGCTCACTTTCAGCTTGTGGTATAGCTTTATGGTGCCTTGGGATCTGGGTAGCTGCTTTTAATTATATTGTGATGTAATAGCAATTTAGTACTGTAACCTTGTAGCACGTGTAGTGCATGACATATTGTAATATTTATTTAGATTTATGCAAGCTTTAGACTTTTTTTTTATTTTGTTTATGGCTATTGTTATTATTCCTGGGATAAGCAAGCGTGATTAAAGCAAGGATGTGACAGAATTACCTTTGCGTGATCTGATTCCACGTTTGCCATTTGTGCAGCAAACTCTAGAATAGTCTGATTGTTTGACTTTTCCACTAACACAGGACTTGTATCTTTCTGGTGTCTGTCCTCTGTTTCTTCCTTTGCTCCGACACTTCCAGTCTCTGTTACTTCAGCCATGAAGGCTCTAGCGTCAGACTCTGGATGTGAACTCCAATCGTACGTTCCATCAAGCTGTCTGTCCGATGTTACGTTCGTTAACAGACCAGCGATATTAGCTTGATTCCCCGAACTACCCGGCTGATATCTCCCCTGAGATTGATTTTTGTAGTTCTCAACTTTAGGTCTTTGACACTCTCGAGCAAAATGTCCTAACCCCTGGCAGTTGTAGCACTTAACTTTGGATGTGTCGAATCCAATCTTATTATTGCTAACATTCAGATTTCTGCCCATCCTCTTGATGAATCCTTGACTCGCTGAGTCACCATGGCCAGTTGCCATTGAAGATCCATTTCTTCCAAATCATCTGGATCTACCTGATCATATTCTTCATCCCATAGTGCACGATCGTTGATTTTCCCTTGAACGCAATTGCCGTACGCGGCGACAAATGAAGCCAAAAGATTTAGATGATCTTCAGCTGATTTTGCGCTCATTGGCATCCTTGAGTATCCTTTAGACGTAGATGCAGACTGAGTTGGCTTATCTTCCGGTTTGTAGTACCCTAAGAAAGCCCGGCTCCCTGAGTCGTCTAATTCTACTGGAGTCGATGTTTCTCCCGTATAGAAAGTTGTAGCTGTTTTTAGTTCATTTGCGACTGAAGGTTTGGATTTCCCAAAATACATGTCTGGATCCTGTACTTGGTCATACTCCCGTTCCTTCTTCAGCAACTGAAAGTTATAGGCCCTCAGCGTTCCTATGACTCCTTCTAGAGTTAGAGTCTCAAATTTCTCTTCATCATGCTTTATCAGCACTACGTACATCTCCCATTTTGTTGGTTAAGCATCTAGAATTTTCTCAATCTTCTCTAATTCACGATACTCGACATCATGATTGTCTAACTCTGTCAAGAAGTGATAGAACCTGGTAATGGTCTCATCCAGCTTTTCGTTTTTCAAAGCCTTGAAAATAGCGAACTGCTGCTTGAGCATCTCCGTTCTACCTTTCCGAACCCTCGGATTTCCCTCACACCTTTTCTTGAGTGCATCCCACAACTCTTTCGCTGTTCATTGATTTCTGAATGTGTGCAGGATCTCCTGAGGTAATGCCATTCGAATAATCGAGAATGCTCGGTTCTCGGTTTCATATAGTTTCTTATCATCCTCCTTCATCATTTGATATGATAAGACTCTTTGACGGCCTTCAACTTCTGTTGTAGGTGGGATATATCCTTCGTCGATACATATCCACATACTCATATCATTGAATCGAGAAGAGTCGGCGAACTTATCCTTCCACCAATAATAGTCTTCCAACTTCATCAGCTTGGGTGGTGAATTCCCCTTACCGACTTCATGGTCCATTTCAATAAACTTTTGTAAACTTGTCATTCTTTCTTAAACTTTTTGAATTAAAACTTAATTAATTTAATTTGAAATTAATTTAAATCAATCCTTTTAAACTTGAGTAAGTTCGAATTTGATTAATATTAAATTCGTTAGAAATTAAATTCGAAATTAAGTTTGAAATCAAACAAATTCGAAAAGATGACAATTTCGAAGTTTATTACAAATTCGAAACAGACAAATTCGAATCTAGGCTAAGTTCGAATATATGTAAATTCGAATAGGAGCAAATTCGAATTAATCAAATTCGAATCAAACCCTAAAACAAATTCGAGAGGAGCATATTTTCTGACAAATTCGAATTTTGTCAAAATTCGAACAAACCCTAATACCCCCTTATGTTCGAGCGACGCATGTTCGAAAAACGGCCAAAAGTTTGATTTTTTCAACTTTTCAGTTTAAACCAAAGTTTTTAGGATTAAAAACTATGATTTCGACCAAAATGATGAACTAATATGAACTTTTCCCCGTAATCTTGCTTGAAAAACTCGAAAATCTATCCAAAAAGTGATTTGTCCGTCCAAAAATGTCAAGAAACCACAGATGTTACTTGTGAACACGAAGAACACCACGAACACCCTAATGACTCTGATACCACTTGTAAGGTCGCCTGCTACGGATCTTATCTTGACGCGACACCTGTCAACGAGTGTGGAATCCTCGTTAGCGGCTTGACGGATAGACCACGCACACGAAACACGGAGACACACACTGTGATAAATGAACAACGGAACATCCCGACACGTGATTCTCTCCAAGAACAAAACTCTCTGATAACTTGCAAGTTCGAGATCGCCTTTGCTAATCACTCTGATAAACCTCTGAAAAAGTCTCATAATTAATTGAATTAACCCTTAATTATAACACCCAGTTCGAATTTGCCTAGGACAAGTTCGAATGAGGCCAAGGCCTTTCGAACTTGTTCTCTACAAATTCGAATCTTAGGCTTCAAACTTATGTTTGAACTTATCTTTGAACTTATATTTGAACTTATCTTTGAACTTATGTTTTGAACTTATTGTAATACATTACACTAAGTTTAAACATATAAACAATCATTATCAAACATACATAATCAAACATATATCAAACACTTGTTAATTATGCAATAGCAATAAAATTTACTTTTACAAAATATGTCTATACTTAGATTGCTATCGTCACACATGGTGCACTAACAGACTCCCCCTTGACGATAGCTTCTAACTATTTATATTTTGTCTAAGTACTAGAACTATATAAGCTACTACCTGCATACAACCCTAGATCAATACAAACTCTAACTAGCTTTTGGAACTTCCTACCTTCAGATTTCCAGCCTTCATGGAAGAAAATTGGCTGATCATGAAGTTTTTGCTGGTCCTCCTTGGATAGGTTGATCAGATGTAATGGATCATATACTCTCAAAATTGTCTTCTCTTCTTGATCCTCCATTACGGCTTCAGCTGTTTCGTTGTCTACGTACCACCACTTCATGTTTGCAAGTACATTCTGTTGCATAGACTTTAACGGAACTTTGTTCAAGCATCGGACTTTCTTGTACACCATCCTAGCCCACGGTTTTCCCGTATGAGGATCTATTCTGGACTCATCCTCGACTCTCTTGCCTGACCTTGGCTTTAGTCTCTCAAACTTTCCAGATCTACCCTCCCTTTTGATAATCTTAGCGATCACTTCAGCATAGGGATCATATAACAAACATATATCAAACACTTGTTAATGTGTAATAACAATCAAATTGACTTTTACAAAATATGTCTATACTTAGACTACTATCGTCACACAGGGTGCACTAATAGACATCAAAGATACTACTGAGTTATTCTTTGCTGAGCATGATTTAGCCAAAATGAATTCTACTAAGTGTGACAAGTTAGAGGTAGTCATGGAATCCACATTATAATCGATACAACCACCATGGACCCATAGGACTGAAAAATTACCTACCAATTGGCCTCAGTCAGCAAAACCTTCAATAGAACAACCACCCATTCTAGAATTGAAGGAGTTGCCAGATCATTTAAAATACGCTTTTTTAGGTCAGAATGACACTTTGCCTGTCATAATTTCATCAGATCTGACTGAAGCACATGAAAAAACTCTTCTATAAGTATTAGTCAAATATAAAGAAGCAGTAGGATAGACTATAGTTGATTTAAAAGGAATCAGTCCCACTTTGTGTATGCACCAAATTATTACAGATCCAGACGCTAAACCAGCACGGGATGCACCAAGGAGATTGAATCCTAATTTAAGAGAAGTAGTTAAAAAGAATTATTGAAATGGTTGGACACTGGGATCATATATCCCATATCCGATAGCAAATGGGTAAGTCCAACCCAAATTGTACCCAAGAAATCGGAAGTCACAGTAATTGACACTAAAGAAGGAGAAAAATAACTACTCGCCATGTAACTGGGTGGAGAGTATGTATTGATTACTAAAAACTCAATTCTGCTACTTCTAAAGATCATTTTCCATTACTATTTATAGATCAAATTGTGGAAAAATTAGCAGAACAGAAGTTATATTGTTTCCTTGATGGATATTCTTGTTACAATCAAATTCCAATCCATCCAGAGGATCAATAGAGACTACATTTACTTGTCCATATGGCACCTTTGCCTACCGAATGATATCGTTCGGACTATGTAATGCACCCGCCACATTCCGGCGCTGTATCATGGCTATCTTTTCAGATATGGTGGGTGGTTCTCTTGAGATATTTATGGATGATTTCTTCATATTTGGTAAAACATTCGAAGATTGTCTAGGACATTTAGAGAAGTCCTAAAGAGATGCACTGAAACCAACTTAGTGCTAAGTTTTTTGAAAAGCCACTTTATGGTAAAAGAAGGGGTAGTCCTAGGTCACATTGTGTTCGAACGAGGCATGGAGGTAGATAGAGAAAAAGTTCAATTGATATCCTCACTTCCACCCCCCACTAACATTAAAAGAATAGATCATTCCTAGGTCATGCTGGTTTTTATCGGCGATTCATTAAAGACTTCAGTGAAATCTCAAGGCCGTTATGCAATCTTCTATCAAAAGGTGTCGAGTTTAATTTTGATGATGCTTGTATGAAAGCATTTGAAAAGCTTAAATCAAAATTAACTGAAGCGTCAATTCTGCAATCTCCAGATTGGTCTCAACCTTTTGAGATCATGTGTGATGCTAGCAATTATGCAGTTGGTGCTGTACTAGGTCAAAGATTTGAGAAAAAGCCAGTGGTGATTTACTACGCAAGTAAAACCTTTAATGAGGCACAAATCAATTACACCACTATGGAAAGAGAGTTATTAGTCGTAGTGTTTACCCTAGATAAATTTAGATCATATATTTGGGGGAAAAGTAATTGTGTACTCAGACCACAATGCTTTAAGGTATTTGTTGGCAAAGAAGGATGCCAAGCCTCGATAAAATTGGTGGATCCTTCTATTGCAATAATTTGACTTAGAAATTAAGGATAAGAAAGGCACAGAAAATGTTGTTGCCGAGCATTTATCAAGGCTTCAATTAATCCCAACAAACTTAACTGATCAAATCAGGGACTCCTTCCCTGATGAACAATTGTTTTATGTATCCAAAATTCCCTGGTTTGCGAATTTAGTTATTTATTTCGTATCAGGAAGATTGCCAGAGCACTGGAATTCACAACAGAGAAAATACTTCTATGCTCAAGCAAGGCAATACATTTAGGATGAGCCTGATTTATTTAAAATAGGAGCAGATCAAATCATGAGACGTTGTGTCCCTAATTCGAAACACGAAGATATTCTTAAACACTGTCATGCATATGCATGCGGTGGCCATTTTAGTGCAAAGAAAACTGGTCACCGGATATTGCAGTGTGGGTTTTTCTGGCCTACGATCTTTAAGGATGCCTATGAATTTGTAAAAGGATGCACAAGATGCCAGCAAACCGGCGGCATCGCAAAAAGGGATGAAATTCCCATGACCCGATATTAATCGTTGAAATATTTGATATATGGGGTATTGATTTTATGGACCCTTCCCTAAATCATTTGGGTACGAATATATCTTAGTTGCAGTAGATTATGTTTCCGAATGGGTGGAAGCAGAAGCTACACGAACTAATGATAACCGGGTTGTGTGTAAATTTGTTAAAAGAAGTATATTTGCACGACACGGTATTCCAAGGGCTATCATCAGTGATGGAGGGTCACATTTTAAAAATCAACATTTTTCCAAACTCTTTAAACACTATGGAGTTAATTATAGAATAGCGACGCCTTATTATCCGCAAACTAGCGGACAAGTTGAAATTTCTAATAGAGAAATCAAGAGAATCCTCGAAAAAGCTGTAAGACCTAACCATAAGGATTGGTCGCAAAAATTAGAGGATGCTCTATGGGCATATAGAACCGCATTTAAAACACCAATCGGTATGTCCCCATATAGACTTGTTTATGGATAGCTTTGTCATCTTCCAGTAGAACTAGAACACCAAGCTCTATGGGCAATCAAAAACATTAATTTTAATTTACACGATGCCGGTGTTGATAGGAAATTCCAATTATATGTAATGGAAGAAATTCGTAGAGAGGCCTACGAAAGTGAAAAAAATTTACCAACAGAAAACAAAAGTCTTCCATGATAGGATGCTTAAAAATAAAATATTTACTAAGGGAAATAAAGTCCGGTTATTGAATGCAAGACTTAGACTGTTTCCAGGTAAATTAAAAAGTAAATGGACAGGTCCATACATTGTAACTAATGTCTACCCACATGGTGCGGTAGAAATCCAAGACCCAAAAGGTGGTGAACCATTTATAGTCAATTGACATAGATTAAAGCTATATGTTCAGTGGGCCACCAATAATATGCTAGTCTATGAACTCATCAGACTAGAAGATCCAAAAGTTAATTAATTAGTTTAGGAGCAGTACGTCTGGCTGAAGAAGTAAAACTTAGCGCTTTCTGGGAGGCAACCCAGAGTACTTGGATAATTTGATTTTATTTGTATTAGTGTGTGTATTTGCTTATGTGTTAATTGTATGTACCCAATTAAGTTGGGGAGGATTCTCCCTCGCGAACTCAGTTGTGTTTAGGAATCAATTAAAATTTAGGCTTTAAATTAAAGGGACAATTGCGCAAAAAACCACCAACTTGTCAGTTTTTTGTGATTAAAACCCCAAACAATTTTCCGTTGCATAAAAAACCCCGAACTAACTAAAAATCAGTAAATCAAGGTTTTATCAATGGGTAACCGGTTGAAACCGGTTTTTAAATCCTACGTGGACCGGTAAGTAACTTACATGACATA
This sequence comes from Centrapalus pauciflorus, assembly GCA_020465985.1. Classification (NCBI taxonomy): domain Eukaryota; kingdom Viridiplantae; phylum Streptophyta; class Magnoliopsida; order Asterales; family Asteraceae; genus Centrapalus; species Centrapalus pauciflorus. Next base: position 11,914 of record JAANYP010008217.1, read on the forward strand.
AATTTTAATTGTTGAAACCGGTTGCCAAGTATTACACATCATTTAAACCCCCATTGATGATGTATTCCCGTTTAAAAAGTACAAATAAAAATTATCAACGGGGTTTAAATGATGTGCAATACTTGGCAATCGGTTTCAACAATTAAAATTTATTCCACGTAGGTTATTTACCGGTCCACGTAGGATTAATAGCCGGTTTCAACATGTTACCCATTAATAAAACCTTAATTTACGAACTTTTAGTTAGTTCGGGGTTTTCTATGCAACGAAAAATAGTTTGAGGTTTTAATCACAAAAACCCGACAGGTTTGGGGTTTTTTACGCATTTATCCCTAAATTAAATATTAGGATCCCACATCAGAAATTAGAATTTTAAGCACATAAACAGAATTATTTTAACCCGATTTTACGAGCGTAAGTTGGGGAGAGTACCCATAAGAATATTAAAATTGAAGAAATAGGTTTAGAGGCAGGTGCGCGCCCCAAATCAGAAATCCGGAGGCCTGGGCGGAGGGGGGCACAAAAATGACCTATGATCACGGTTTTGTCCAAACTGCCTAGCCACAGATTTTGTTATTGACGTGGCTAAAGGGTCATATATGAACTTGTATTATTATGATAGCCACAGTTTATCTCAATAACTGTGACCATTGCAAATCGCATTCAAACCTTAAGCCACGGTTTAACATAAGGATCGTGACAAAGAGTTATCACGGTTTCCACATTGTTACCAAATGTCATTGTTTTTCACAGTTATTTGTTTGATGTCTATAATAATCTTGTGATGATTATTAATTGTGACGATAAATAAGTATATGGTCACAGAATTCTCTTTCGGTGACCAAAGGGACACCCTGAAGTCTAATTGTATGAGTCTAAATTATATTGTGGAATTAGTCACATTAATAAACTGTGACAGAAGGCTAAGTTATATGGTCACAAAATCGCTTTGTGTGACCAAAGGGTGGAGTTCATTAGCCACGTATGGTAAAAGAAAAACATTGTGACTATAAGTGATTAATGATCAAGATTTAGTTGATTATAGTATGTCCAAAAGTAAACAATTGTCATGAAATAAGAATATTATTGTGACTATAAGTATTTTACAGTCACGGTTTAGTTTCTTATGTGTGTCTAAAAGGATACAATATTCATGATAAAAGAGAAAAATGTGACTAAGTATTTTTTTGTCACGATTTAATTTCTTTTATGTATATAAAAGTAATTAATAATCACGGTTTAAGAAAAAAACATATCACCATAATTATGTTTTGGTCCTGGTTTAACACACAAAAAGCATGTGACTATTAATATTAAAAGGTGACAGCTTAATTTTTTATGTGTGTCTAGATGTAAACAATAGTAATATTAAAATGAAAAAGATATGATTATAAGTATATTCAAGTCACGATTTAATTTGTTTTGTGACTAAAAGCTAATAATCTCACACATTAAAAAACTTCAATATAAGGAGTTTTTTTTGTCATGGATTAAACAAATTTATGACTATTAATATTTAAAGGTGACAATTTATTGTTTTATGTAACTAAAAGTAAACAATAGTCATGGTAAAAAAAATGTTGTGACTATATTTTTTTAATGACCATGGTTTAGTTAATTTTTTATCAGTGTGTAAAAGTAACAGTTTTCATGATAGAAGAAAAAAACAGTGACTATAAGTATTTTATGGTCACACGAAGAATTGGTTTGTGTGACTAAAAGTAATCAGTGGTCACGGTTTAAGTGAAAAAAATGTCCCTATAAATATTTTTGTCACAGTTTATAAAAAGCAAACAAATGACTATTAATAGTTAAACAATTAAACATGACGACTAGATTTATCATATGTGTCTAAAGGTAAACAACAATCATGGTAAAAATAGAATATGTGACAATAAGTATTTTAGGTCTACGACTTAATTCGTTTATTTATTGAATGAGTTACTTAGTTTAGCGGTAATGTCCATTATCTTTGCCCTCGAGATCATGGGTTCAAATCCTCTTAGGGGTTTTTTTAATACAACCTTTTGTTTATTTATTTTAATTTAATATTAAAATAAATACATTTTAATTAGTTTAATAGTGTGTAAAAGTAACAGTTTTCTTAATTTAATAGTTTAGTATTTATTTTAGTTAAACATAATTTAATAATAACTAAATTGCCACTTGTCATCTTCTCATGATGGCAAGTGGCATCTTCTACTAATGACACATGTTAATTAGTATTAAGAATACATTAATAATTTTAAATCAAATTTCTTTTAAGATAAGATCATGATTAGATCCTTAAATTCCACAAAATAACAACAAACCATATTTAAAAGATTTTTTTGATTAATAATTATAATAATAAAATTAATCTATCTATATATATTAATAAAAGAAAACCTCTCATGCCACGTGTCATTTTCTCATCCCTCTAAAATTTTGATTTCCCGCCTTTTTTCTATAATTAGATTATAATTTTACTAATTCATTATTAAGAAACTTTATGGAATCTAATTCAAATACATTCATATTTATCCATATAGTTAAAAAAAGAAACATTTTAAATATTCTAATATTAATCTAAATTTATTTTTACACAAAATGTTCATAATTTGGTGTCTAATATTTAATTAAAACATATAATTTTTTTATCTTATATGATATTTTCTTGGTATAAAACATACATAACTGTACGTGAATTATTTTAATTAAAAGCTACTGTTTATGTTAGTTTTTATAAAATGAACTTAATTTACATATTTTGGGTTTTTCTTAATCTTGAAAAATTGATCTTATTGTATTTATAATTAGATAAAACTAGATTCTTATGAATTTTATGTAAATCGAGCACACACAATTTTTTATTTAATGATTTATACATAAATTAATTATACTAAGATATATTAAATATTATTAGTATTAAAAGTTTGAATATTATTTTTTAGTTTTAAGTTTATATAGATTTAAGAAACAAATTTATCAAAGTTATTCGTGTAAAACACGGGTTATAAACTAGTGTTAATAAAAATACATTTATGCTATTATTGTTTAAAAAAATAAAAAATAAAAGTTATAAATGAAATATATTGGTGATATTATCGTTAAAAAAAGTAGATAGTTGCTAATTTTTTTGTTAAATTTTTTTTCCTCGGGACATTTCTTTTGCGTTGTTTTTCTTTAGGTTGCGTTTGGTAGAGAGATTCGAAGAGAAATGAAATAAAGACAAATTGCAAGTTAGAATACTTGAATTACATATATAAATTATCTATGAATTCTCAAGTTGGATCAATATACAAGATAAAAATCTGTTCTTTCATTTCTCTAGCAATTGTGAAGAAATAAGTATAAACTAAAATTAAAGAAACAGAATTATAACCACCATATGGTTAGTGCATTTTCAACTTTGATGGTATAAAAAACCATTGATTTTATACGTAGAGGGTGTTTGATAGAAAGAAATGGGGATAGAGAAATGGAATTAGATTGAATTCTCTTGTTTGTTTAGCTTTGAGAATCACCAAATGAGAAATAGAAAAATTCTATTTTCTTACTTTTATTTCCCTGTCATATGTGAAGAAATGGAGAGAATTGGATTTTCTAATCTATACTATATAAGATAAGAAAATTATTTGAAGCATCTGGACCATTGGATGAAAAGAAATCAATGGTCCAGATTAATGACAACTCATAATTATTTATGAAATGTCTCTTACATCCTTAATTAAAATCAATAATTATACCTATGCCATTTTTTTAATTCATTTTCCAAATTTACTACCTTAACTTAATTACATTAAATTTTGATTTTAATTTTTTCATTAATGAATTAATATTAAATTAATATTTACCTAAAATAAATATGTGTCATTATAATCATTAATGATCATAGTTAAATTCAAATGTAAAAATTTGGATTAAAATGTAGAAGTGTAGTAAATAAAGTTAAAAACTTTTGTTAATTATTTTGCTAACAAGATTTAAAAGTTAATTGATAAAACTTCAATTGTGAATATGATAAATTTTGATTTTTGATTTTCAGATATTCCATTTTTATATTTTATCATTTTCAAAATATATACACATTCACATAATTGAAATTTTTTGTTTCTTACATTGATATTTCATATTTGAAGTGAATAAAAATTAAAAGAAACATTTTTTGCAAACACATATTATCTGTTTTTAGTAATACAATATAATAATATTTTTTATTTAATATCAAACAAATAAGTATTTTTTTATCTTTAATTTAACTAGCTTTCAATTTTTTTATTTTAATTATATATAAATTTTACAATAATTTACTAAAATATAAAAAAATATGTATTTTCTAAATCAACCAATGTAATACATGGGTTGATTAGCCTATATATTATAGTAAAACAAAACAATTAATGTCACATGTCACTTATACAATACAAGAAAATTTTATTTTTCCACATCTTTTTCCAAATTTAACACCTTAACTTAATTGCATTAAACTTTAACTTTATTTTTTCATTAATTAATTAGTAATAAATTAGATTTTGTAACATTTGAAATTAATGTGTATCCAAAATAAATATCTATCACTATTATCCATAATAATCATAAGTAGATACAAATGTAAAAATTTGAATTAGTTGTGGAAATTATTATTATGTATAATAAAAGAAAAAAATCAAATGTCATGTATAACCTCTACGTTCACCAAAAAGATAATTACAATTTATAAAAAATAAAAGATAAATACAATTTAATATTTTTAAAAAAGATAAATATACTCTATTTTTGAATCTATAAATAATAAAAAATAAACACAATTATTATTTTTATATGTTTTTATTTTTACTCATTTATATTTTATATAAATAAATTTAATTAAAAATATCCACGTAACACGTGGGCTATAAACTAGTTCTCTAGAGAAATCTTGAAGACTTGAGCGCCCACAGTCCCCCTGGCCCTCCCCCAAACCCTAGTTTGTTCACTCGTTTGCACACCAACAAAAACTTTTCAGCCACTCTTCTCTCACCCTCCTCCAAAAAACCGATCGTCGATTTTCAGCCATTCTCCGGCGACATTCTCCTCTCCAGATCGTCGGTTTTCTCTCCTTCTCCGGCGACATTCTCCTTCCCAGATCGTCGGTTTTCTCTCGGTTGAAGGTATATTATCTTCGTTCATTTGTTCGTTCAGATCTATTGGCGAAGATGGTGCTCGATGTTGTTGAAGGTATATTATCTTCTCTCGGTTGAAGGTATATCTATCAACTACCTTTGGTTTGCTCTCCCCCTCCGGCAACCATCGTTCGTTCCCTTCAATAGGTAACCTTCTTTGTTCGTTCAGATCTATCTCCTTCTTCTTGACTTTTTTTTCATTCAGATCTATCACTTTTTGTCTAGTGAAATCTGAAAATCTCAAATTTGTTTTCTAAAGTCTTAAAATCTATCATTCTTTTTGGGTCAGATTTATCACTTTTTCGGTCAAATTTGTTTTCTCAGATTTGTTTATGGTAAATCTTAAATTTATTTGATAAATCTTAAATTGTTTTTTCTTTGATAAATCTCAAATTTGAGTTTGATTGATTTCTATTAATGATCAATTGTATTGAAAATTTGTGAACTTGTGTTTATACATGTTCATATGGTGTTTGTTAAGAATGGACACCTGGTATTTTTTGTTTTATTTGAGAATGAATTGATTTTTTCATTTATCTATGTTTTGTAGTTTATTTGTAAAGTATTCTGCAAATTAGTGCGACTTCTTCATGTACTATTCTTTGTGTATTAGGTCTATGTGAACTGGTAAATGGGGATTAATGTGTTTCGACTTTTGACATTGGGATTATGTTTATTAAGAACAATTTTTTTTTTCTTGTCAGGCCATTCATGCACCCCTAATATTTATGTTTCAATCTTATTGTAGTTCTTGGTTTTGAATCTTGTTTGTTGAATACTTGTTCTTGGTAGTTTCATAGGATTGTTCTTGATTTTTATCTTGGGTTAAGTTTAATAGATATGGTTTCGATCGGTTTTGTATACGTAGTTGTCATTGGTGTTCCTCATCTTAAGTAGCAAATATTCTCCTACAACCACATAAAAACCAGAATCATAAAATAGAATACTTCAGGCATCGAATGGTGAACTAATTTGTTATTACTTTGCAGGCATCTTGGAGATCAATATATTTTTAAGGCCACACCGTAGATTTTGCGGACTTGTATTATTGAGCACAAAATGATTGTAATAGTTAGATGTGTTTATTGAATTTGTAATACCTTCAGAAAACGATGAATGTTATTATATATAGTTTTTTGAATGTTTTGTTATGCCCTGGACTTTACAAATGTTCTGTTAGGAGCTTCAAATGGCAGTGCAATCGGTTTGTTGAACATTTAAAAAGGAAATCATGACATTCATCACACTTCGAAACAAGGGTAACTGCTCAAAAATTCCATTGCATATTATTTCCATAGAAGACATGTGTTTGTCTATATGTATGCGTGTGTGTGTGTGTAATATATTAGAAAGTCGTTACGGATGATATTCTTTTGTGGCATCAACAAAAATTTAACAGCTATCACTCTTCTTCATATTTGTTGCAGCAACGAAAATTTAATCAAAGATACATACTTGCGGCAAAACATGGATGATCAGGGTTGGGTTCCTGTAAGCTTGTAAGCAGGCTATAAAAAGGTGAGTGTTTTATAAGAACCCAATTAATTTATGCTCTTTCTTGTTGATGATTGATGTGATTTCAATGTCTCTTTTGGCAATTCTTTACTGAATGGCACATATGCATCTTATTCAATTATATTCATGCACCGGTGGACATGTTATGTACTTAAGTTTGATTGATACGATGATATGTCTAGCATATATAAGATATATGTTTAATTTTTACCTTTTTGCCTAAGTTGGCATGGAAAATGTCTGTTGAGCAAAGACTTAGACTTGTAGTTTATAGGATATATCAGTATGCACCATGTTCTTTTGATTAATCCCCCATTCTGGATGAGTTCAAACTTTCATTATAGCCAGTGTTATGTCATAATAGTACTTTTAAACTATGGCTATAAACAAACATTTGAATATTATACACGGATCAAATTATAAAATAACAATTAATTGTGAATACATGTTCCTTCCATGGCTTGTGAAGTTTTTCCTTTTCTGAACGTACTCATTTGATGTAACCTCAAGTCCTCAACACTAAATTTTAGTGGTTCACATTCATCATCATGCTATGATGTGAATTAAGCCAACAAACCGATGATGATAATATAATTTCTTTTTGCAAGAAGATGACATGTCACATAAACATGTGACTTGTTCCTAGGGGTGTAACCGAGCCGAGTAGCGCCAAGCTTGAGTTGGACATTGAAACTCAAGGCTCGAAACTTGATTCGAGCCTCTCAAGTTTGACACGACTCAACACTTTATTAACAAATACTTAATGATATACACATCAACAACTTAAAGCTCATTAAGTGTCACGAGCATCACAAGTAGGGTACTTTGATACTCTAATTCAGATTGATTTATATTGACTCAATATTTTGTCCGTTTTTGTTTTAGTGGGCAATTAAGTAAGCTTGCCTTGCCGCTTTCACTATTCATGTGTCATACCCGTGGATGACTCGCCTACTTTTAATCGTCTAAAGTTTCATTAAACGAGTTGCTTTTTCTGAAAAGTTTTATTAAATAACATTATTCATATTTGTTTTGATGTTTAGATAATTTTGTTGTTACAGGAACCGCTAACTGCAGCTCAAGAAAAAGAAATGCAAAAGTCGAAGAAAAGGAAAAAACAATACACAACGGTAGAGGGAATCAAAAAGCAAACAAGAAGCAATGCTCTTAAGGATAATATATAGAAGTTTGGTTTTTCGGTAACTATGGATTTTGCATTTTTTGAGCAGTGTATGGATTTTATATTACTATTAACAACATTTCTATGGATTTTGCATCTTTTGTGAATAGTGTATGGATTTTACATTCCTATTAACAACATTTTCCTTTTTATTACATTTTATTGTATATTTTCATTTTTGCTATATATTTTATATTAATAGTAGCTTAGTATTTGTTATTTAATTACACATGGCTAAAAGTAACAATTATTGATGAAAAAAAAATTGTCACCATAACTACTTTAAGGTCACGGTTTATTTTATTTTGTGTAACAAAAAATATTTAGTGGTCATAATTAAAAAAAAACACGTGATTATAAGTATTTTATCATCAAGGTTTAATATATTATTGTGTTTGAAACTAAACATTAACGATGATAAAAGAACAAAAATGTAACTATAAGTATTTTATGGTCAAAATTTATTTTGTTTTGTGTGGTTAAAGGTTATCAATTGTCACAGTTAAAAAAAACTTGTTAATATGAGTATTTTGTGGTCATGGTTAATTGTGTTATGTGTGTCAAAAACTAAACATTAACCATGATAAAAGAAAAAATACCGTGACTACAAGTAGTTTATGGTCACGACTTATTTTATTATCAGTTGCTAAATGTTATTAATTGTAATAATTAAAGGAAAAGAATGTGACTATATGTATTTTATGGTCACACTTCATTTTATTTTGTATGACTAAAAGGAATCAACGATCACCGTTTACGAGATAACATGACACTATAAATATTTTACGGTCGCTATTATAATGTTTGTCTAAAAGTAAACAACAATCACTATAAAAGAAAACGCATGTGACTGTAAGTAACTTATTGTCACGGTTTAAGTTTTTACACGTGTCTAAAAGAACAATAGTGATTTTAAAAGAAATATAATGTGACAATAAGTATTTAATGGTCACAGATTGTATTGTTGCATGTGTCTAAAAGTTACCAATTGCCACGATTAAGAAAAAATAAGTAACTATAAATACTTTAGGTCACGGTATTGTTTATTTTATGTGTCTAAAAGTAAGTAATTGTCACGAATCAATGAATTATTATGTAACTAAAATAATGATATGGTCACAGTGTAATTATTTTTGTGTGTCAAAATGTACCAATTGTCACGGTTTAATACTTTATGTATGTCCAATTGCAACCAATGGTCACATTTTAATTAATTATGTGTGTCTAAGTGTACCCGACGGTCACGGTTTAATTGTATTATGCATGTCTACATGTACCAATTGTCACACTTAATAGTTTATGTGTGTCAAAATATAACTAATTGTCACGGTTTCATTCACGTGGTGTGTTTAAATGTCTCAAATAGTTACTGTTTCGCTGATTATGTGTGTATAAATTTATCCAGTGGTCACGATTAAATATTTGTGCGTCTTTAAATATAACAGGTGGCCACGGTTTATTTGTTTATGTGTCTCTGTAAGAATGTTAACGCCACTGATTAATTATTTATGTGTGTCTAAATGTATCCAACTGTCATGGTGTTAAAAGAATTTGTGACTAAAAATATTTTATGGTCACAGTTACTTAAAAATATAGACCACAACTATATAGAAATTGTTACCATATAGCCACGGTTTTAGGCTATGGCCACAGTTTTACATATGATTTAGTCACGAATATTATATGTAGCCATAATGTAACAAAAGTGATGTGATCTTTGGTCACGATTTGAATGAAAAATAAAACTGTGGCCAAAGGTCTATGGCCACAGTTTTCTAGCGTGACGAATGACATAATTTGTACTAGTAGCCGTGCGCTGGCCCTACGCCCCAACGCGGTGAAAATGTTATAAATACAGAGCCTTCTGCCCTACTGTCACAAACCCTAAAAATTAATTCTAGAAATGGCGGATTCCGTTTTTTGAAGCCTAAAACCTCTAAAATAACGCCTTTTATACGTCAAATCTTCAATCCAACGCTAGTTTTTCTCGAAGATTAGCAAGGTATACTCTTTCTAATGCCCCTAGCTTCATTCTACATTAGTTTATTATAGCTATATCATGCATGCATGGAATGAAATTTTTAGGGGGTTCAATTATTTTTATTGAAAAAGGGTTAATAATAATTTTATATATAGTACAAAAATGACCTATGGTCACGGTTTTGTCCAAACTGTCTAGCCACAGTTTTTGTTATTGACGTGACTAAAGGGTCATATATGATCATGTATTATTATGATAGCCACAGTTTATCTCAATAACTGTGACCATTGCAAATCACATTCAAACCTTAAGCCACATTTTAACATAAGGATTGTGACAAAGACTTGTCACGGTTGCCACTTTGTTACCAAATGTCATCGTTTGTCACAGTTATTTGTTTGATGTCTATAATAATCTTGTGATGGTTATTAACTGTGACGATAAATATGTATATGGTCACGGAGATCTCTTTCGGTGACCAAAGGGACATCCTGAAGTCTAATCGTATGAGTCTAAATTATATGGTAGAATTAGTCACATGAATAAACTGTGACAGAAGGCTAACTTATATGGTCACGAAATCGCTTTCTGTGACCAAAGGGTTGAGTTCATTAGCCACGTAGGGTAAAAGAAAAACATTGTGACTATAAGTGTTTAATGGTCATGATTGAGTTCATTAAGTGTGTCCAAAAGTAAACAATTATCATGAAATAAGAAAATTATTGTGACTATAAGTATTTTATATTCAAGGTTTAGTTTCTTATGTGTGTGTAAAAGTATTTTATATTCATGATGAAAGAGAATAATGTGAATAAGTATTTTTTTTTGTCACGATTTAAATTCTTTTATGTATATAAAAGTATTTAATGATCACAATTTAAGAAAAAAAAACATATCACCATAATTATGTTTCGGTCACAGTTTAAGACACACAAGCATGTGAATATTAATATTTAAAGGTGACAGATTAAGTTTTTATGTGTGTCTAAATGTAAACAATAGTAATAGTAAAATGAAAAAGATGTGATTATAAGTACATTCAAGTCACGATTTAATTTGTTTTGTGACTGAAAGCTATCAATCTCACATTAAGAAAAAAAAATCAATATAAGGGGTTTTTTTGTCACGGATTAAGCAAATTTGTGACTATTAATATTTAAAGGTGACGGTTTATTGTTTTTATGTAACTAAAAATAAACAATAGTCATGACAAAAAAATGTTGTGACTATATTTTTCTAATGATCATGGTTTAGTTTATTTCTTATTAGTGTGTAAAAGTAATAGTTTTCATGATAAAAGAAAAAAACAGTGACTATAAGTACTTTATGGTCACACGAAGAATTGGTTTGTGCGAGTAAAAGTAATCGGTGGTCATGGTTTAAGTGAAAAAAAATGTCCCTATAAGTATTTTATCGTCACAGTTTAATATATTATTGTGTCTGAAACTAAACAATAGCCATGATAAAAGAAACAAAAATGTATTTATAAGTATTTTATGGTCACAGTTTATTTTGTTTTGTGTGGTGAAAGGTTATCAATTGTCATAGTTAAAAAAAACTTGTTAATATGAGTATTTTTTGGTCATGGTTAATTGTGTTATGTGTGTCAAAAACTAAACATTAACCATGATAAAAGAAAAAATATCGTGACTACAAGTAGTTTATCAGTTGCTAAATGTTATTAATTGTCATAATAAAAGTAGCAAAATGTGGTTGTAACTACTTTATGGTCACGATTTAGTTAGTTTTGTGTGGTTAAAGGTTATTAATGGTCACAGTTTAAGAAAAAACTTATCACTATTAATATTTTTGTGGTCATGGTTAAATGTCTTATATGTGTCAAAAAGTAAACATTAATTATGATTAAAGAAAACAACCATGACTACAAGACGTTTATGGTCATGTCTTATTTTATTTTATGTGACTAAAAGTAATTAATTGTCATAATAAAAGAGGCAAAGTGTAGCTATAAGTTTTTTATGGTCATAATTTAGTTTGTTTTGTATGGTTACGGTTATCAATTGTCACTAGGGGTGTGCAAAATAACCGAACCCGAATAACCCATCCGAACCGAACCTTAATCGGGTTAAATGGGTCGGGTTATTCGGTTTTCGGGTTCCTTATTCGGGTTAAATGGTACCCGAATAAGTAATTCGGTTCGGGTATCGGGTATGATTCATGCTTATTCGGGTACCCAAATAACCCGAATAACCCGTTTAATATATATTTTTCATTTTTTTTATTTGTTTATAATTATAACTAGTATTGTTTATATATAGAATGCTAAGTATGTAATACCCATTTTTGATACTCAAATCATTTAACCCATTTTACCCGAATTACCCAACTCATTTAATCCGTTTAAACTACTTTGTTGATGATTTCATTTTTTATACCAAACCGAATAACTCATTTAACCCAAACTGAATAACCCGATACCCATTTAACCCGAAACCGATTAACCCGTTCCCTTATTTGGTTCGGGTTCGGGTAGCTAACCCATACACTCAAACCCGAATAACCTGAACCGAATAACCCGATACCCAATTAACCCGCCCGAATAACACCCCTAATTGTCACAGTTTAAAAAACGTGTCAGTATAAATATTTTATGGTCATGATTAAATGTCTTATATGTGTCAAAAACTAAATATTAATCACGATAAAAGAAAACAAACTATGACTACAAGTAGTTTATGGTTACGCCTTATTTTAATATATGTGGCTAAAAGTAATTAACTGTAATAATTAAAGGAAAAGAATGTGAGTATATGTATTTTATGGTCACACTTTATTTTATTTTGTATGACTAAAAGGAATCAACGATCACCGTTTACGAACCAACATGATACTATAAATATTCTACGGTCACTATTATAAATGTTATGTGTGTCTAAAAGTAAACACCAATAACGATAAAAGAAAACACATGTGGCTGTAAGTAACTTATTGTCACGGTTTAATTTTTTACACACGTCTAAAAGGAACAGTAGTGATTTTAAAAGAAATATAATGTGACAACAAGTATTTGATGGTCACCAAAGGGCCTTTGGCTTGGCGGTATGAGGGTGGAGATACAAGTGAGAGGTCACGGGTTCGACTCCCGTCGGAGACAAATTTATATTTAGGTGGTGAAAGTAAGTCTTGTGGTAAATGAGTAGTTTAGGAGTATGAGTAGGATAGTTTGCCGTTAAAAAAAGTATTTAATGGTCACAGATTGTATTGTTGCATGTGTCTAAAAGTTACCAATTGCCACGATTAGAAATAAATAAGTAACTATAAATAATTTATGGTCACGGTATTGTTTATTATATGTGTCTAAAAGTAAGCAATTGTCATGAATAAATGAATTATTGTGTGACTAAAATAATGGTATGGTCACGATGTAATTATTTTTGTGTGTCAAAATGTATCAATTGTCACGAGTTAATACTTTATGTATGTCCAATTGCAACCAATCGTCACATTTTAATAAATTATGTGTGTCTAAGTGTACCCTACGGTCACGGTTTAATTGTTTATGCATGTCTAAATGTACCAATGGTCACACCACTTAATAGTTTATGTGCGTTAAAATATTACCAATTGTCACGGTTTCATTCATGTGGTGTGTTTAAATGTCTCAAATAGTTACGGTTTAACTGATTATGTGTGTATAAATTTATCCAATGGTCACGATTAAATATTTGTGCGTCTTCAAATATACCAGGTGGCCACGGTTTATTTGTTTATACGTGTCTGTAAGAATGTTAACGCCACTGATCAATTGTTTATGTGCGTCTGAATGTATCCAACTGTCATGGTGTTAAAATAAATTGTGACTAAAAATATTTTATGGTCACGGTTACTAAAAAATATAGACCACAACTATATAGAAATTGTTACCATATAGCCACGGTTTTATGCTATGGCCACGGTTTTACATGTGATTTAGTCACGAATATTAAATGTAGCCATAAGGTACCAAAAGTGATGCGACCTTTGGTCATGATTTGAATGAAAAATAAAATTGTGGCCAAAGGTCTATGGCCACGGTTTTTTAACGTGACGAAAGACATATTTTGTACTAGTAATAAATATAAATATATTTTTCCAAAAACAATTTTGTAAAAATTGTGACTTTTTCCATATATGCTATATTTTGATATTTTTTGTCTAAAGGGCTATTTTAAAATTGTTAAAATATTTATTTAAGTTCATGCATTTGATAGGATTAGTTTGGGCTCACACTGTTGGTGAGACTTAGGATTAGACTACTTAACGAAGAAAAAGGGTGTTTAATTATTATGCATCATTCATGTAGGAAACCCTATTTTAATAATCCTTTGTCTTTGCATATTGAATTGTAGATGTCAACCCAATATCATGCCAACGGTAACCGTTCCACGAATACCCGAACCCCTAGAAGGAGAAGTCACAACCCTGAAAACGTCCGCTTTAAGAAACCTCTCAATGCTGAATTCCCTGAAATACCGCCAAACACTAATAATGGAAAACCACCTAGGTTCCATATTGAGCGTACCTTAAAAGAGGCTGATTTTGATGAGTCTGACATTATAGAGTCTTTTGAGCGTTTGGGGTGCGCTAGAGCTGTTATGTGGGAGCTGCTTTATATTCACACTAGTTTGATCCAACAGTGGTTTGCCACTATGCGTAGAATAGAGAAAGCCGAGGATCATAACTTTGAGCTAGTAGGGATGGTGGGAAATAAGAAAGTGTCAATCTCTAGGAAAAAATTGTTTGATGAGTTTCTTATCGACACTGAGACACCACGCCCTAGGGAATTCTGGACACTAACCAATACACAGGGGAGTAGAATGCGTAAAATCAATAAGTTGTCTAACCAGTGGGACAAAATGATAGCTATCATTTTTGGAATCCCAGTAGAACTTGCCCGGACTTACACTGCTTTTAATAGAGGAGATTTGTGCCCTTTCTTTGAACGAACAGCTTTCTGTGCTATCCAACAAAGTTAGCTCTTCAGAAACATATATGACTTCTCTCCCTTCTACCATTGTAGACTCTGTGTCTGCACATCTTAAGAGATTTCTTGATTCGTTCAAGTCATCCTTTCCAACCCCTGCTCCCCAGACTAACTATTCCTCATAACTGCTTGCACTCACTACACAACTGCAACAACTCTCCTCCTCCCTCTCCTCAATTCTATCTCACTAACAGGACTCTGTGTCCAACCTGATAGTTGTTACCCAACAACTGTCAGGTATTGCTAAAACCTGCGCTACCACACTGCCCTCCACACTAGCCTCTCGAAATACCTTAGTGGTATCCCAGTCAAACTCAATGGCAGCAGGCTTTGATGATATGCATGAGTCTCTTGAAATAACTCTTGCATAGCTTCGAAGTCTGGTGTTCACTGACACTGATAGGCCTGCTATTTCCCAGCTTTCTACTTTTGCCAATTCACATTCTTCTTCCGTTGAAACCTATGTTACCCAGTTAGCAGAGGTCAAGGACAACTTGACTTTCTTAGTGCATAGCCTGGTTGGTTCAGACCTGTTACCAAACCTGCTGCCGTCAGGCCTGTTGGATCCATTCCTTCAGGCAGACCTGATGTTGAAGGCTCTGTGACATCTCCTTTAAAGGGGGAGAAATCTGCCTCGAAGACAAAGTCTAGGGGGGAGAAATTCTCATCTCCCTCTAAGGAGAAATCAGCTTTAGTTGGCCAAGCAGCAGGTCATTTAAAAACTGGTGATGTTGCAGGTACTTCCACAATCTCTAAAACAGGTGTTGTGCCTACTCAAGCTAGATCTCCAAGTCCTGCACCATCTAAGGGGGAGTATCTATTTCTGGGGACAAGCCAAGCAAAAGAAGACAATTTATCTTGGAAGAATCTGAAGAAGAGGAAGAAGAGGAAACTGAAACAGCTCTGATCAGAGCAGCAAAAGGCATAGGGAAGGCTACTGTGGACACTGATACTCAAAAGGCCCTTCAACTTAAATATGACAAAGCTCAAGCCAAAGACATGGGTCTTCCACTGGATACTTATTATCAGTGGAAACATCAGTGGAAACAAGAGCAGGCTGAGATCCTTGAAAGAAAGAAGAATGAGGCTACCTCTGTCAAAGCTGCTAGAGCCTTGCAGCCAAGGAGGTAAGAAAGTTCAAAATGTCTTCCTTGGATGTTCAAAGGAAGCTGATGGAAGCTGCGAATGAGGCTGTCAATGGCAAAGAAGTGGAAAAGGAGCAAGGTTCACAGGTCTTAGTGACCAATACAAAGCCTGTATCCTCGTCAGCAAATGTCGAATTCTACTTTGACAGCATGGCAAGGAAGAAGTTCTTTGATGTAGCAGACAGAAGACTTGCCAAATAAACAATTGTCAAAGTTGTTCCCATCTCAAGAAAGGTAAACAGTGGAGGCTTCAGATCACAAGGCTCGGTGCTGATGGTCCTGAATTGGAAGCTTATGAATCCACTGATGTGGCAAACATGGGATACAGAGAGTGGTAGAACTAGCAGTTGCCCTGAGCAGATCAAAATCTGAAACTGCCAACACTGTCAGGGCATATGTTAAGAAGCTGATAGAGAAGGTAAGAGATCTGGGCTTGATCTTAGACGAAATGATCAAAGGTACCTCACAAGTGGAACCTAAGATCAAGCCTAGAAGACAAAAGAAGGATACAGAGCTTGAGGAGCTGGTGATGATGATTGAGCAAGGAATGTATGTTGTTGAAATCAAAGGAGTTGATCATAGCCGCCTGAAGGGGTTAAACCTAAAGAAGGAAAATTTATTGAAGAGCCTGAAGTAGGAGTTTTCTTTGTGGATCCTCTATCTAACAAGATGTGTTTCCAGAGAGATCAGATCTTCATAAGGCTGGTCTTAAGCAAATCATTCCCTTCAGACTCTCAAATGCCTTTGAACAGCATGCAAGATGGAGAGTCATCATTTGGGAACAGCTTAAGGTCTTCTACAGAAAAGGAAAACTCGAGAGTCCAAATTTCATGTTCCTCAGAAGTGAGTTAGAAGACATTGATGCCACTCTGGTACGGGCTCAAAAGATAGTTGAACAACAACAACAACAACAACAACATCAAGGTCAATCTACTAGTGATGAGTTGATTATGAATGGAAGTTGTCCATCAGTTGGACAGGCTTACCATTATTTGCTCCCAACTTCAACAGTCCAAATGTGTTGAAAATTTTCTTTGTACATAAGTTGTACTTTAATACATGTATTGTAATCTATTCTAGTACATTAGTTGTACTTATGTAAACATATGTCGCTTGAATCAATATCAGTATGTATAAACTTATCTTTTACTTTACTTCAATGTTCAACTGTAATGTAAAAGTATATAGTGATCATTGTAAAATCAGCTTAGGCTGGATATTGCAAATAGGGGGAGATTGTTAGGCACATAAAGGCCTCAATCAAACATGTTCTATATCATAGGGGGAGATTTTCAATCAAACATGTTTGATACACTTAAAGGAAAATCTAAGGCTGTTATAAGTGCCTTATTGAATCCTGATAAGTGATTTGCAAAATCATCCCGAGTCTCTTTACCCTGTTACATTAGTTATAACCTGGCAGATTTCCTAAGCTGTCCTAAACTGTTGGACAGGTTTGCCATAAACTGTCTACGTTGTTCATGTTTGTTGAACAGCTTTAACCAAAACTAAGTATTTTGTTCTTTGTGAACGGATTCTGATCTTTATGAACAGGTTTTATACATTATGGAATTTGTTTCCATGTCTTCATGTAAAGTCTTGAACGAATAAATCAGTTTACAAGTTGAAGACAAAGTGGAAACTCAGAAGCTGCTTTCACTGCCTAAGTTGTTCTGATACATGAAGACAAAGAGGATATTTGAAATGGGTGACAGATCATTTCTTATATCAAAATTGGCTATACATGAAGAGGAAAGGATTACAGTTGACATTCCTCTTTAAGGTAAAGCAACATGCAACAAAGACAGAAAAGAAAGACAAACATTCTGCTACAAAGGGACAAATTCTGTTTTGTCAGAATGTGCAGAAAAATTATCTTGTCATTTTTGTAAAGGCACTCTACAATCTCTGCATCTAATGAGAAAGTTTCACTAGGATTTTCTGAGTGAGTATAAAAGGAGGCTTCTAAGGAATGAGATATAACCAAGAGAGAGACAATCCAAAAATCCAGAACATGCAAAAAAATTGTGTTTCATGCATGCAAATTCTGCTCTGGAAGTTTCACTTGTTCTAAGTTGTCTGTCTGTGTATTGTAAAACAGTGAGTGCATCTTAGTGAGTGAATTCGTTGTAACTAGTCTGAGTGAGTCTTAGATTAGTTGTTCATCTGTTGTTTCTGTCATCTCTGTTTGAACCATTCCGCAGTTCAAACCTGTTTGTAATTAACACTTGTTAATATATACAAACAAACTTTGAGACGAAGTTTGTGCGTGGTGGAGCCCATTCTGTAACAACCCAACTTTTATCTAAGTCCTTTATTTTGTCTTGATCCAAATAATGTAAATTTTATTACATTATTAATTATGTATTTTAATTAAGTTGAAAGACTATTTAAATTAAATTAATATAGTGGGTTAAAATTTTAAAAAGATGGATATAAAAATCAATTAATGATCAATTTAAGATCATTAATCTTAACAACTCTCTCTCTCTCTAATCTCTCACTAAAATCATACGGATCCTTCAAGATTATTATCAAGAATTCTCATTAAAGTTGCAATAATTGATGAATTGAAGCCAAAAAGAAGTTACAAACGTCATCAAATATCATCAACCAAGAGAATTCAAGGTATTAATTTCTTAAATTTGATGTTCATAATAGTGTTTGGTTCGGTTTTGTGAGAAACCGAAACCAAGGATTTAAATGTAAAATTTTGATTGCATGTGTATAAACTTGATAGATAATGATAAAATTATGTATATAAAAGTGGTAGAAACTAAAATTTTGAGTTAGATCATCAAAAATATGGAAGAAATTGGAATTTTGGTGAAAACACGTGTTCTTGACAAGAAAAATTAACTGTGTGTGTTATGTGTGTTTGATGTTGCCGAAACCCAAAATAGTGGGTACCGAAACCTTAAGGTTTCGGTACTACCACTACCGAAACAATATGTGTATGTGTTTGAGTGTATTATGCATAAGTACCGAGACCACAAAGGGGGTACCGAAACCTTGAGGTTTCGGTACTAGGTACCGAAACTTTTTCCATAAGAACAAACTACCGAGACCATTTATGGAGTTGAAGGATACCGAAACCAAGAAATC
The DNA here is from genome assembly GCA_020465985.1 of Centrapalus pauciflorus. Classification (NCBI taxonomy): domain Eukaryota; kingdom Viridiplantae; phylum Streptophyta; class Magnoliopsida; order Asterales; family Asteraceae; genus Centrapalus; species Centrapalus pauciflorus. The sequence continues at coordinate 30,968 of JAANYP010008217.1, forward strand.
TACCGAAACCTTTCTGAGACTTTTTGAATACTGAAATTAATACCGAAACCTTAAAGGTTTCGGTAATGTACTGAAACTTACAGCAAGCTCCCGAAACCTTACATGTATATATATATACCGAGACTATACATAATATATATATACCGAAACATATATATAATGGGTATAGAAACCATAATTTACTGAAACTTATACGGAAACCTTTAAGGTTTCGGTATAGTATTGAAACCCACACAGAATTTCAGAAACTTTTTACAGATATATATATATATATATATATATATATATATATATATATATATATATATATATATATATATATATATATATACTAAAACCATGATTAATTCCATGAATTCTCGGTAATATATATATAAAGACATGTGCATGTGTGTATGTGATATATATATATATATATATATATATATATATATATATATATATATAAGTGTCAAATAAATAGAAATCCATATATTTTGAAATATATAGAATTGCATCAAAATTTTAAAAAAAAACATATGAAGTTATAAAATATGATGGCATTAATAAGACAAGTTATCAGATTTCAGACTCAGATAAAATACAAGAATTTTGACCAAAAGATGATGAAAACTTCATGATAATGATGATGATATTGACATAAGATTTATGTGATATAATTCTGGACAGGTTCAGTTAATATCTGAACAAAGATTTAAAGACTTAAAAGCGGGTCAGAGAATTGATTGACAGATTACAGAATTGACAAAGATAAAACCCTGAGATAACTCAGGTGGCAGATCTATATCTGATTGACAAAGACCAGATCTGTGAGTTATAGATATTCAGATTGAATATGCATATGATCCGATTGAGATATATTGCTGTTGTTAGATTTATTGACATTCATTTATCAGCTGGATTGAGACCTGTGCACACCATGGATGGGTGTTGCCCAGTGGATCATGATAGCTATTTGATTATCTTTTCATATTGCATTTAATATTGCTTCAGACTTTGCTTTATGATTCATTTCTATCATGACTTCTAAGACATATGCTTCCATCATTGATCAGACATTTGATAGATTGATTCAGCTTGACTAGCCCTTAAGGTCTATTGTTCTAGACCCGGCTATTTTACCAGTTCTTATGAATTGGTAATGATCTCTGATGTTCCGCCATATTGACTTACTGGTAGCTAGCCCAGTATGTGGCTGATCCCCACGATTTAAGCGTGAGTGTGGCTTGAACATCATCCAATTCTATGATACTATATCTCAATCATGAGGGCTGTAGCGGCCGCCAAGACATATCACGCTAAGACTAATGACTCCGCTTGACACGGATGTTGATATTGAAAATCTATAAACTCACTAAGCGTTGCTTACAGATGTTGCATTAATATTTTACAGGAAAAACCAAAGGAAAATCACCTGCAGGACCTAGTACCTAGGTCATTCAAGATCCAAGTCTTGAAGCTTTCTTAGACCACAACTCAACAATCCTTTCTGGTACTGATTGGAAGATAGTAAACGTGGTGGTTCTGGGTAGACTTGATGTGATATTATGTAATGACTAGATTAGATGTTACCCTTTTATAACTTTAATTTGAAAATCTGTAATCTGTAATGAACTTAATCTTAATATGTTTGTACTTGTAATTATTAATTCCGCAATTAATTACCCTATCTTAGTATGATTGATATTGTGTTGCATGAATTGGGACCTAGACTCTGAGGACTGCCCCGTAAGGGAAGGTCTTCACAGGATGGTATCAGAGCCCTAGTTTGAGTGAATCAAGTATTACGTGAGTATACTTGGTCTCAAACTGAAGCAATACATATGTATCAATCATTTAGGTGGATTGAACTGAGATAGGATGTACAGACTATTAGGATGGGAAAAAGAGTACATAGATCTAAGTCTATAAACTGATAGTTGATTTATCTTAATTTTCAGTAGAAGATGTCAGGATCAGGATCAGGTGATATTCCCAGCAACATGAACCCACAACAAATGTTTGAAATGATGCAACAACTCTTAGCCCAACACTCAGAACAACAGAACAAAATAATGCAAGAACAGTTTCAGGCCAGAGATGAGGCCGAAGCTAAGAGACGTGAAGATAAAAAGAATAAAAGAAAAGAAAAGCAAGTCCAGACTAATGAATCTGATTCTGATAATTCAAATCCCGAAACCCAAATTGCTCAGCCTAAAGGCTGTAAGTTCAAGGACTTCAAAGCGAGCGGTGCCCTGAATTTTGAGGGTACAGTGAATCCAATTCAGACGATGGATTGGATCAGTCATACCGAAGAGATTTTCAGAATCTCTGACTGCTTGGATTCAAAGAAGGTGAGTTATGCGTCTGCACTATTTGTGGGAGCTGCCCGTGCCTGGTGGAAAACTTAGAGAAGTATCTACGGCGAAGAAATAATTCAGACTCTAGAATGGAACCAATTTCTTGACATGTTTAACGCAAAGTACTGTCCAGTCGATCAGCGAGATAAGATGGAGGTACAGTTAATGCAGCTGACTCAGGGAACGAAGACAGTTGACGAATACGAACACGAGTTTTCACGACTATGCGGCTACTCCTCATACCAAGTAGCTACCGAAGAAAGAAAGATGAATCGATTCCGTGTAGGACTCAATCCTAGATACCGGCACCCAATGAGCGCGATAAAGTATAAGTCTTATCTAGAGATGGTTGAAGCAGCTAGACAGATCGAGCGAGGGTACTTAGAATATGGTGATCAACTATACGCTCCAACGACTAACCCAATGAATCCGTCTCCTCCGAAGAAACAGAGATTTGGCAGATTTTTCAAGCCAAATAAGTCGCAATCTCAGCAATCCCATCAGCATAGTTCACAGCAGAAAGCACAAGTTTACTTCCTCACAAACGAGCCACGATTCTGCAAGAGATGCCGAAAGTCACACATGGGGTTGTGTAACCCAGATGACGTCACTTGCTTTGCATTCAACAGAATTGGTCACAGTAGTGAAGAATGTCCACAGCAGGGACGTGGATGCGCAAAATGTGGAAAAAGGGGACACTTCATGTATCAATGTCGTAGCGGACCGCGTTATCAGTCTCAGTCATCAGCTGGAGGGTCTACAGTTAAGAGTTCTGCTGCAACGCCGACTGCAAAGACTCGAGCTTTTCAAATAACAGTCGAGGAAGCAAAAGAAACCCCTGATGTAGTTACGGGTATGTTTTTACTTAACTCCATTCCTGCCCGAGTATTATTTGATTCCGGCGCGAGTCGTTCCTTCATATCGACTTCTTTTGCATCAAGATTACATAAGTCTCCATCAAAGCTTCCCGTGATACTAGATATTGAGACAGCCAGTAACAATTTTGTTATGGCTGATTCTGTTTATCGAAACTGCACATTACTTGTTGACAACATCGTATTCAACCTCGACCTTATTCCGATTCCGTTGAAAGAATTTGACGTCATCATCGGCATGGATTGGCTAATGAATAACGAGGCTACAATTATCTGCAACCGGCGAGTCATTATAATCAAGTCTTCAGACGGCCGAGTATTGGAGATCAAGGGCGAGAAGAGGAAATGTGCACATTGTTTCATATCTATAGAAAAAGCTCAGAAATACTTGTCTAGAGGTCACGACTCCTATCTTTGTTATGCACTATCTGAGTCCAGCTCTGAAAAGAAATCTTTGTCCGATATTCCTATCGTCTGTGAGTTCCGAGACGTATTTCCTGATGACATTTCCGGAGTGCCACCGGAACGTCAAGTCGAGTTCAGTATTGACTTGGTTCCTGGTGCGGCTCCTATCGCAAAAGCTCCATACAGACTTGCACCTGCAGAAATGCAAGAAATGTCTAAGCAACTGCAAGAACTGTTAGAGAAGGGGTTTATCCGACCGAGTTCTTCTCCGTGGGGTGCACCTGTTTTATTTGTTAAAAAGAAAGACGGAACCTTCTGTATGTGCATCGACTACCGCGAGTTGAACAAGGTTACCATAAAGAATAAGTATCCTCTGCCCAGAATTGATGATCTGTTTGATCAGCTACAAGGAGCCAGCTATTTCTCGAAAATCGATCTTCGTTCTGGGTATCATCAGTTGAAAGTTAGAGATGAGGATGTTCCAAAGACAGCCTTCCGTACAAGATACGGTCATTACGAATTTCTCGTGATGCCGTTCGGCTTAACAAATGCCCCAGCGGCGTTCATGGACCTCATGAATCGCGTGTGCAGACCAATGTTGGATAAATCAGTTATCGTATTCATAGACGATATTCTGATTTACTCCAAAACGGAGGCTGATCATTCTATTCATCTGCGGCAATTGCTAGAGTTACTAAGAAAAGAAAGACTCTACGCAAAGTTTTCTAAATGCGAGTTTTGGCTCAGACAGGTATAATTTCTATTATATATGTCTTGAGTTATTTTCTAAGTATTCCCTGAATTACATCAAAACTTGAACTTCTATTTTGATTCTTATAGATTCAATTCCTTGGCCATGTTGTTTCTGGCGAAGGGATTTCCGTTGATCCGTCTAAAGTCGAGGCCGTTCAGAAATGGCAAACGCCTTGCAATGCCTCAGAAATAAGAAGTTTCCTCGGATTGGCTGGTTACTACCGGCGATTCATAAAGGACTTCTCGAAGATTGTTGTACCTTTAACGATGCTAACACGAAAGAATACTCCTTTCGTTTGGTCCGATAAACAGCAAGAGGCATTTGACATACTGAAACAGAAACTTATACAAGCGCCGATCCTAGCTTTACCAGAAGGCAATGATGATTTCGTTGTCTATAGCGATGCCTCTGGTACTGGCTTAGGATGTGTTCTGATGCAAAGGGGGAAAGTTATTGCCTATGCTTCAAGGCAATTAAAGGATTACGAGAAAAGTGCACCAACTCATGATCTTGAGTTGGCTGCCGTCACCTTTGCTCTGAAAATCTGGCGGCATTATCTTTACGGGACTCGGTGTCAGCTCTACACCGATCATAAGAGTCTCAAACATCTTTTCACTCAAAAGGATCTGAACATGAAACAGCAACGGTCCTTGGAGCTTATCAAGGACTATGATTGCGAGATCCTATATCATCCCGGCAAAGCTAATGTTGTCGCGGATGCTTTGAGTAGGAAAGTCTATCCTGAAAAGTGTTGTTATGCCCTGACTCCTGTAGTATTCTCTTCTGATCTTATTGAAGACATCCGAGTTGCTCAAGCTGAAGCACTGAAAGAAGAGAATATCAGTTCTGAAAATCTTAAAGGGCAGCTACAATTTCTAACTTTGAATCATTTGGGACTTCACTGTCTCAAGGGAAACCGAATCTGGGTTCCTAAATATGGTTCTATTCGCAGCACTTCTATCAGAAGCCCATCAGTCCAAATTATCTGTTCATCCTGGCAGCTCAAAGATGTACTTCGATCTGAAAGCTGACTACTGGTGGCCAGGAATGAAGAAAGACATCGGTAGATATGTTGAAAGCTGCAGAATCTGTCAGATGGTTAAGGCAGAACACCAGAAGCCCTTCGGGGATATGCAACCACTGCCAGTTCCTGAATGGAAGTGGGAGCATATAACCATGGACTTCGTCACTAAACTGCCAAAGACCAAGAGACAGCACGACTCTATCTGGGTAGTCGTGGACCGATTAACGAAGTCAGCTCACTTCATACCGATGAAAGAGACGTATTCCCTTGATAGATTGGCACAGTTGTATATCACTGAAATAATTTCTCGTCACGGTGTGCCAAAGTCTATCGTTTCTGATCGTGATAGTCGTTTCACATCCAGATTCTGGCAAGCCTTACAAGAAGGGATGGGTACTCGGATCTCTATAAGTACTGCTTATCATCCTAATGCAGATGGCCAGAGTGAACGTACTATCCTAACTTTGGAAGATATGCTTCGTGCCTGCGTTCTTGATTTAGGTGGTAACTGGGATGACCACTTGCCGTTGGTCGAATTCTCGTATAATAACAGTTATCATTCAACAATCAAGATGGCTCCTTTTGAAGCTCTATACGGAAGAAAGTGCAGAACTCCCACCTGTTGGCGTGAAACAGGTGAATCACCAATAGCGGGTCCTGCCCTTCTACAGTTGACTCATGAGAAGATTCAACTTGTTAGAAGAAATATTCTGGAAGCTCAAAGCAGGCAGAAGTCATACTATGATAATCGGCAGAGATCTATCAACTTTGCGGTTAACGATTGGGTGATGCTGAAAGTATCTCCAATGAAAAATGTGGTGCGGTTTATTAAAAGAAACAAGCTAGCTCCAAGATTCATCGGTCCGTTCAAGATCGTTGAAAAGATTGGGAATCAGTCTTATCGTCTTGAACTGCCGGCGGACTTAGCTGGAATACATCCTGTATTCCATGTTAGTCACTTGAGAAAAAGTTTAGCAGACGAAAGAGAAGTGCAGATACCACACGTTAACTTGCAAATTGATGAGAAGCTTCGCGTGGTTGAAGAGCCAGAACGTATTCCGGACTCGAAGACCAAAAAGCTTCGGAATAAAGAAATACAGATTGTGCTCGTCCAGTGGAAACACCACAAAGGTTCGCATCAGTCTTGGGAATCGAGAAATGTTATGAAAGCTACATATCCCAGTCTGTTCGAACATAGCTAACTTCGAGGACGAAGTTTGTGCGTCGTGGAGCCCATTCTGTAACAACCCAACTTTTATCTAAGTCCTTTATTTTGTCTTGATCCAAATAATGTAAATTTAATTACATTATTAATTATGTATTTTAATTAAGTTGAAAGACTATTTAAATTAAATTAATATAGTGGGTTAAAATTTTAAAAAGATGGATATAAAAATCAATTAATGATCAATTTAAGATCATTAATCTTAACAACTCTCTCTCTCTCTCTAATCTCTCACTAAAATCATACGGATCCTTCAAGATTATTATCAAGAATTCTCATTAAAGTTGCAATAATTGATGAATTGAAGCCAAAAAGAAGTTACAAACGTCATCAAATATCATCAACCAAGAGAATTCAAGGTATTAATTTCTTAAATTTGATGTTCATAATAGTGTTTGGTTCGGTTTTGTGAGAAACCGAAACCAAGGATTTAAATGTAAAATTTTGATTGCATGTGTATAAACTTGATAGATAATGATAAAATTATGTATATAAAAGTGATAGAAACTAAAATTTTGAGTTAGATCATCAAAAATATGGAAGAAATTGGAATTTTGGTGAAAACCCGTGTTCTTGACAAGAAAAATTAACTGTGTGTGTTATGTGTGTTTGATGTTGTCGAAACCCAAAATAGTGGGGACCGAAACCTTAAGGTTTCGGTACTACCACTACCGAATCAATATGTGTATGTGTTTGAGTGTATTATGCATAAGTACCGAGACCACAAAGGGGGTACCGAAACCTTGAGGTTTCGGTACTAGGTACCGAAACGTTTTCCATAAGAACAAACTACCGAGACCATTTATGGAGTTGAAGGATACCGAAACCTTAGAAGGTTTCGGTATACATACCGAAACCAAGAAATCTACCGAAACCTTTCTGAGACTTTTTGAATACTGAAATTAATACCGAAACCTTAAAGGTTTCGGTAATGTACTGAAACTTACAGCAAGCTCCCGAAACCTTACATGTATATATATATACCGAGACTATACATAATATATATATATACCGAAACTTATATATAATGGGTATAGAAACCATAATTTACTGAAACTTATACCGAAACCTTTAAGGTTTCGGTATAGTATTGAAACCCACACAAAATTTCAGAAACTTTTTACAGATATATATATATATATATATATACTAAAACCATGATTAATTCCATGAATTCTCGGTAATATATATATATAAATACATGTGCATGTGTGTATGTGATATATATATATATATATATATATATATATATATATATATATATATATATATATATATATATATATATATAAGTGTCAAATAAATAGAAATTCATATATTTTGAAATATATAGAATTGCATCAAAATTTAAAAAAAAAAACATATGAACTTATAAAATATGATGGCATTGATAAGACAAGTTATCAGATATCAGACTCAGATAAAATACAAGAATTTTGACCAAAAGATGATGAAAACTTCATGATAATGATGATGATATTGACATAAGATTTATGTGATATAATTCTGGACAGGTTCAGTTAATATCTGAACAAATATTTAAAGACTTAAAAGCGGGTCAGAGAATTGATTGACAGATTACAGAATTGACAAAGATAAAACCCTGAGATAACTCAGGTGGCAGATCTATATCTGATTGACAAAGACCAGATCTGTGAGTTATAGATATTCAGATTGAACATGCATATGATCCGATTGAGATATATTGCTGTTGTTAGATTTATTGACATTCATTTATCAGCTGGATTGAGACCTGTGCACACCATGGATGGGTGTTGCCCAGTGGATCATGATAGCTATTTGATTATCTTTTCATATTGCATTTAATATTGCTTCAGACTTTGCTTTATGATTCATTGCTATCATGACTTCTAAGACATATGCTTCCATCATTGATCAGACATTTGATAGATTGATTCAGCTTGACTAGCCCTTAAGGTCTATTGTTCTAGACCCGGCTATTTCACCAGTTCTTATGAATTGGTAATGACCTCTGATGTTCCGCCATATTGACTTACTGGTAGCTAGCCCAGTATGTGGCTGATCCCCATGATTTAAGTGTGCGTGTGGCTTGAACATCATCCAATTCTATGATACTATATCTCAATCATGAGGGCTGTAGCGGCAGCCAAGACATATCACGCTAAGACTAATGACTCCGCTTGACACGCATGTTGATATTGAAAATCTATAAACTCACTAAGCGTTGCTTACAGATGTTGCATTAATATTTTACAGGAAAAGCCAAAGGAAAATCACCTGCAGGACCTAGTACCTAGGTCATTCAAGATCCAAGTCTTGAAGCTTTCTTAGACCACTACTCAACAATCCTTTCTGGTACTGATTGGAAGACAGTAAACGTGGTGGTTCTGGGTAGACTTGATGTGATGTATTATGTAATGACTAGATTAGATGTTACCCTTTTATAACTTTAATTTGAAAATCTGTAATCTGTAATGAACTTAATCTTAATATGTTTGTACTTGTAATTATTAATTCCGCAATTAATTACCCTATCTTAGTATGATTGATATTGTGTTGCATGAATTGGGACCTAGACTCTGAGGACTGCCCCGTAAGGGAAGGTCTTCACAATCAAACTACAAAATTTTATTAACAATCTTTTAATTTTTCACACTGTATGGTTATGAGTTCCTATTTAGAAATATCGAACAGGTGCGTTTGAACAATGCGTTGATTCATTGGTGCCTTTTCATGAACAGTTGCAATATTTCCTAACAGTCGCAACCTTTCATACTTTGCTTATTTGCGATATAGTCATAACTTAGTTTAAATACATAATCAGGTAACATAATATAACTATTAACATATTTGGGTAATATACTTGTCTGTTTTTTGTCATTAATTCCAACATTCCCCCTTAATGACAAAACCAAAAATTCCTTGTTCTTCAATATTCAAACTTCAATCTTCTGTACTTCTTCATCAACTTTAAAATATTGTAAACTTGACTTGCAAATAAGAGAGTTGGTTCTAAATCTTCTTCAATCTAATTTGTCTCTTCTTGTCTTTGAAATCTTTGAGACCTATCACGTCAATGTGAGGTATAATGTCATATTTATTTTAGTTGTAACATTTTTCTAATGAAATCTCTTGTAGGTTTCTTTTCTTCATTATAGTCCTTGAACGTGGGTTTTTTTTTTCTTTTCCATGATTTTGAATTTGTAATATGTTGCTTCTGATTGTTGTATTGACGTCCACGACCAAAATTTTTGTTATCATGTCTTAACAAGAGTTTGTCTTTTTTAGCAAGTTTGTATTTCTTGAAGCACGCTTTCTTCAAATTTTTTAATTTTTCAAATAACCTCATCTAGTGTCATTGTGTCTAGATCATAGTATTGTTCCATTGATGCAACAATTTCTATAAACTTTTCTGGTACGAAATTTAGAATTTTTTGTACATGGGTTTAGTTATCTATTGTTGTTCCATGGGTAGTTATTCTTGAGATAATACTTGTCAATTTTGTGGCAAATGAATCAATAGAGTCTTCTTCCTCCATTTGTAGTGCTTCAATTTCTGATCTGATGGTTTGTAGTCTTGCCTTTTGTACTTGATCGACATCGGTATTTCTAATTTTTAATGTATCCCAAACTTCTTTTACACTTGTAATATTAGATCTTCAGGTAATGCTTGAAAGAGATATGCAATCGTAGTTTTGTTTCTTTTATCATCCAGTTGAGTTTGAGGAGTAGATTGAACCATATCCCAAAGACTATTTGCTTGCAGTATGGTTCTCATTCTAATGGACCATATGACATAATTTGTTGATTTTAACAAGGGGCATTGTAAAATGGTTAAGGATACTGGATCCTTACATTAAGTACTTTTATCACCTTATGGATTTTCTCCCATAAACTTTTCTTAAAAGTTTTTTATAAAAAAACCTTTAACTTCTATTAATTTTGAGAACTTTGAACACTAAAACTTTTAGAACTTTAAACTTTATAAAACTTTAAATACTTTGAATGTTATAAACCTTAAAGCTTTAAAACTTGAAACTTCTTTAAAACTTTGTAACTGAAAAACCAGAAAATCTTTAAAACTTTAGACTTTCAAGTTTTATTAAACCTTAAACTTAAAAACTTATAAAACGTGTGTGTGCGTTAATCCTCACACATGCTTAAAAACTTCAAAAAATACATTAAAAACTTTCTTTCTCTCTTTTTTTTAATTAAAACGTGAGTGGTTTAAAAATTAAAACAAAACATGTAAAGGATGGTGGTGTAATTTTGTAAACCTTAATTTGAGAAAAGGTGTGTTCCTTCCATTCCTTCTCCTAAACGACACGACTCTTTATTTAAATGTTGCTTCATTCTGTTAACCGATGCAATGTTTGGCGATTCTTGCTATCGGCGCCCCTATTTTCTTTTAATCGACACAACCCTTTAATGAAATATGTGAAATGATTGCTGTCTTGGTGCCAGTTTGGTAGTAGAACTCACTTGTGTTTGGCCACCCTGTGTATTAATGGCGATTAATTTGCCAAGGTTGCTAATGACAATGGTTTACGATGAACCAATGTCTTCCGGTGAAATTCATAGATTGTTTAATGATATCAGTAAATGATGTGATGACTTCGGTTTAATTAAAGCCTGACGCTCTGATACCAGATGTAGGAATAAAAAATGAAAATATAAAGATAATATATGCACATGTATTTAGGATATCAAACTACAGAATTTTATTAACAATCTTCGAATCCCACTAAATTTGGTGAGTATGTAGATATCGAACATGTGCCTTTGAACCATCGTGTTGGTTCATTGGTGCCTTTTCATTAATAGTTTAAATGTTTCCTAACAGTCGTACCCTTCATACTTTGCTTATTTACGATATAGTCCCTTAACTTAGTTTAAATACAAAATCAGTTAACATGTATACCATAACTATTAACATATTTGGGTAATATACTTATTTGTTTTTTGTCATTAATTCCAACATAATCTACTTCCATCTTTGTACGTGTTTTTTAGAACTTTACTAATCATAACAATATACTTTATGTAAATTGATTCACATTTATGTCATAGTTGTTGGGAAAGGGATTGTGTATAATGAAAGATTTGCATGGGATCGTATAATCAAAACTAAATTTTTATTTACATAATCTTAGAATTCACACTTTACAAAGTTTCGATAGGGTTTCTATTTATAATCGTCTAAGAAGTGCGATGAATAGTTGCAACTCTTCATGAAACCTTTTCCTAAAGGTTGTGTCTTTTCGTGAAGGGATACAACTCTTCGGTTTATCTAAATGCTAAAATAGGTCCTTATACTTTCTATAATTACAAAAATGAATACAATATCTAAACTACTTACATAATCAGTCTAAACAATCAATATTATTCTATCATTCTCCCCCTTAATTTTGATTTTTATTTGATAAGTCTTTAACTCCAAGTAGTGCCTCATTGTGACAAACTTAATTCTTGGTAGTGCTTTAGTAAGTATGTCGGCTCTTTGTTTTTCTCCACTGATGTGCTAGACTATCAAATCTTCTCTTTCAACACATTCTCTAATGAAGTGGTACTTGGTGTCAATGTGTTTGATTCTTCCATGGAATACTGGGTTCTTCATTAAGGCTATAGCTGACTTGTTATCAACATAAATCTTGATTTTTTGTTCTTCAGTATTTGTAATCTTGTTGAGTAATCTGTTTAACCATAGTGCTTGAGTTGTTGCTGCTGTTGCTGCAATAAACTCTGACTCGCATGATGATAATGCTACTGTTCCTTGTTTCTGAGTACTCCAGCTGATCGGTGAGTTTCCAAAATAAAAAACTATTCCTGTTGTGCCTTTTCCTTCTGTATTAATGTCATAACCGTTGTCACTATAACCTTCTATGTTGTTTCCTCCTTTGAATCCATAAGTTATTCCATGATCTTTAGTTCCTTTGATGTACCTTAATATTTGTTTAATAACTTTCATATGTTGATCCAGAGGTTCTTGCATGAAGCGACTAAGTAATCCAACTGAGTAACTTAGGTCGGGTCTAGTATGCAGTAAATATCATAAACATCCAATTATGCTTTGATATTCTGTGGCATCTACATACGATCCTTCTAAAAGTTTTGACAATTTAAGTCCTGGTTCCATAGGTATTTTTGCATCATTGCAGTCTAGCATACCTGCATCTTTGAGTATCGTATTTCCGTAGCCTGTTTGTTTTATTGAAATCCAGCCATAACTTTGCATGACTTCAATTCCGAGATAGTAGGCTAATAAGCTGAGATCACTCATCTCAAACTTATCCTTCAGTTGATCCTTGAATAGATCAATTTCCTCTCTTGGTGTTCTGGTAATTATCAGGTCATCCACATTTACTCCTATCAATAATGTTGATGACTTTGTTATTCTTGTGTATACAACTTGTTCTAATGCACATTTGCTAAAATCTAATTCTTTCAGGGTCTTATCTAATATTGTGTACCATGCTCGTGGTGCTTGTCTAAGACCATATAGAGCTTTAGTGAGTTTATAGACTTTGCCTTCATGTTTTGGGTGCATAAATCCTTCTGGTGGTGAGACATATACTTCTTTTAAATCTCCTTGTAAAAATGCCGATTTTACATCTAATTAGTGTACTTCCCATTTATTGCAAGCTGCCAGTGCTAATATTAGGCGTATTGTCTCAATTCTCGCTACAGGTGCACAGACTTCATCAAAGTCTATGCCATGTTCCAATATGTATCCTTTTGCTACTAGTCTTGCCTTCTGTTTAACTATTTCTCTATTGGCATTGCGCTTTGTCTTAAATACCCACTTTAAACCTATTGCTTTATAATTTCTTGGTAAACTGGTTAACCTCCATGTATTATTTTTGGTGATAGAATCAATTTCTGCCTTCATAGCTCCAATCCATTTTTTATCCATAGTTGCTTCCTTGTAGTTTCTAGGTCATCTTCAACTAATAGTAATTGTTCGTATATTTCACTTAAAGATTTGTATCCTCTTTTAGGTACATGATCAATTCTAGAGTCTGAAGATGAATCTATATCTGGGCTGTATAGGTATATTGGTTTGTTGAGGGGTGTAGGTCTCATTATTTGTATCTCTTGAATGTGATCTTGGTGAGTTGGTTGGTGAGGTTGTTCATTGTGAGTGTGAGGGATATCTTCTGTTTGAATTTCTGGTTTCAACAGTAAAATCACTCCACTCATGTTCATCTATATCAAATTCCTTTGGGTATTCCTCCCAATTCCATGTTTCGTCTTCTTTAAACTTTACATCTCGACTTATACAAATCTTCTTTGTCTATGGATTATTTAAGGGATATGCTTTTGATCCAGCATCTGTTCCAAGGTATATCATCTGTATGCTTCTATCATCTAATTTACAAGTGTTGAGATGGTACTTTTGCATATGCTAGGCAACCAAAGATCCTAAGGTGAGTTAGGTCTGGTTTCCTTCCCTTTTAAAGCTTCATGGAGTAATATCTTCTAAAGACTTGGTAGGTGTACAATTTAGTATATGTATGGCATGTCTAACTGCTTTTTCCCAAAAGTTTTAGGGCATGTTTGTTGATTTCATCATACATCTTGTTGTTGAAAGTATAGTTCTATTTCTACGTTCAAAAATTCCATTTTGTTGTGGTGAGTATGGTGCAGTTAGCTGTCATAGTATGCCATTATCTTTGCAATATTTTAAGAAATCACCTAAAGTGAATTCTCCTCCTCTATCTATCCTAAATATTTTCATTTTGGTTCTATATTCATTTTCTACCCTTGATTTGAATTCCTTAAAGAATACAAGTGCTTCATCCTTTGAGCTTAGAAAATATTCCCACATATATCTTGAGTAGTCATCTACTAGTAAAAATATGTATATCTTTCCTGATGGTGTAGGTGGTGATATAGGACCACACAAATCACCATAGACTAACTCTGATGGTATTTCTGATCTTGCCAAGGTTTGTTGTGGGAATGGAGATCTGCTATGTTTTCGTTTCATGCATATATCACATATACTTGTAGTATTTTTAATATTGGGTATTCCTTGAACTAAATTCTTTGATGCCATAGAAGTTAGAGAGTTAAAGTTCAATGGCCTAATCTTGCATGCCAAAGTCATGCTTCATCTTGTAAGTTGCTTAACAGGCATACAGGTTTTCCTAGTCTTAGGTCTGCTTTATATAGACAATTCTTTGAGTGTTTTACTCTTAACAGTGCTTTATTGCTTGAATCGTATAAGTGTAGTAAGTTTCCTTCCAATACTACCCCGCATCTGTTTTCTGTCAGTTGTCCTAAACTCAAAATATATTGCTAGTCAGGTTCACTATGTAATATACTTGTGATATTATACGTTGTTCCTTATTCTTACATTCTCATAGTATATATACTTTCCCTTTGATCTCTATGTACGACTCATCTCCGAATCATACTTTTCCAATAATCATTTCATAAGTTCCTTGAAATGATTCTTACATCCTGTCATATGGTTACTAGCTCCATTATGTAAGAACCATGTACTTTCATAATTTATTGGTAACCATCTTGGTTCTAAGTTAACTTCATTTAATAGAACTTGTTTCTATGGTTGACATAAATAATGTTGGTTCTAAGTCTTCTTCTATTAGGTTTGACTGATCATTGTTTTGACCTATTTGTGGACATTTGGATGCATAATGTCCATTCTTCTTACATATATAGCATTGAAGTCTACTCATATCAAGAGTGAATTCATTGTGTTTCTATTGTTTTCTTTCTTAAAATTATTTTGTGAGGGTTCATGATTCTTTCTTTCTGATTTGAATCTATTACTTCCTCGACCTAGTGAGTGGTTAAATCTGTTACTACCACGTCCTCTAAAGTGTTGACCTCTTCCTACATGTTGTGTGAACATCAATATCTCTTGACTATCCACATGTTTATCTCTTTTGAATTTCAGTCTTTCTTCAAAAGTTTTTAGTCTGCCAACAGCTTCATCTAATTTCATTGTGTCTAGGTCTTAGTATTGTCCTATAGATGCAACTATCTGTAGAAACTTGTCTGATACTGCGTTCAATAATTTTCTAACGAGTACCGGGTCTTCATATGTTAACCCTAGGCTTGCTGCCTTATTAGTAAGACTAGTCATCTTCATGATGAAAGAGTCTAATGTCTCATTTTCCTTCATATATAACATCTCAAATTCTGTTTTGAGTGTTTGTAACCTAGCTTGTTGGACACGTTCTACTCCAATGTGTCTTGTCTTTAATGTATCTCATACTTCTTTTGCGGTCTTATATTTTGAAATAAATAACAATTGATCTTCTGGAAGTGCTTGATAAATGTAGGCGATTGCCGTTTTATCTTTCTTAGCATCTTCTTGAGTTGTTGCTTGTGGTTCAATCATTTCCCACATGTCATTTCCTTCTAATATTGTTTGCATTCTAATTGCCCACATGGTATAACTTGTTCTCTTTAACATAGGACAGGTAAAGTGAGATATTATCCCTATCTCCTTTACATTATTTCTAGAATTTTCTTATCCTACTTTGTGACCCATTCTACTATTATCAAAATCTATTTCTTATTTCTATGGAATTTTATAATTTCTATTATAAAATTCTTTCAATATAATAATTTAGGCTTTTAAGTCTAAATTTTTTGGTTTCAGTTTCAGGCTTAACTCTTAAGACTAAAACTATTTGACTCTTAACTTGTTTCTCCTATTTGGTTCAAAACTATAATTGACCGATTATAAAACTGAACTTAAATAAAATTTTCTCACAAATTTAAAATAAATGACAGAATTAAATTTAAAAAACTATAAACTTTAAAAATAAAATTTATATCAAAGAGTAGTAATACATTGCGCGTCAAATTTTTATAAGTATCACTATTTTAAAACTTTATAAGTTTCGTTATAAAATTTTAAAAACAACAATAAACTATAAGTTACGTTATAATTTATTTTCTGAAGCCTAATTTTATTATAAGTTACGTTATAATAAAATTAATCCTAAAGGTTTTTATCTAGTTTTATTTTACTAAAATAAAATTAACAAGGTATTAAAATTCAAAAATGTAATACCTAACCTTTTGGGTATTTTTGGCCTGATTATTTGATTGGATCCGGTTTTGGGTCTTGAATGCAATTGTTCACAGGCTGGGCTCCTTTTTGCTTGGACCCTCGCTTTTCTTACTACTTTGCTTGAAATGTTTCTTACTGAACCGTTGGGTTTCCTCTCAACCGGTGTTTCTACTAGAATCGAAGCTTTTGTTTTTTCTCAATCGCTGCTATGTTTGAGTCGTTGCAAACCTTTTAGTTGAATCGATGCAACCCTTTTCTACTATAACCGCTGGGAGTTTTTTAATCGGTGGCTATGGTTCTCGTATTTATTTGTGATCGTTGTTCTACTGTTTCAGATTTGGGGCAAATCGTAAAAACCCTAATTGTTGCCTATGAATCTTTGTATCAATCGTTGATTGTGGATTCTACGGTGGCTTATGACAGTTTACGGTGATGGTGATGGCTCGTTTATTGTGTTTCTGTTCGTGGGGTTACTCCTGCGATGGTGCCTTCTTCCGTGGGTTTTTCTTGCGGTGAAAATGCCTTCTGAAATCACGTGTGTTCTTTTTGATTTCTGGTTTTCTATTGATGCTATCTGATTTCTAGGGTTTGCTATTAGAGATTGCGATAGGGGATTTTCTGCTTTTCTTAATATGATAAAATTTTGGTCGATTCTGTTAGGGTTTTGCCTTGGTACTATTGGGGTTTACTTACTGGTTTGGAAATTGTATTGTGCTATGTTGATGAATCGGTGCCGGTTGAAGGTCTTTCTGTTTGGCCTCCTGAGTATCGATGATAATTTTGAATCACCTTATGGTGTAATTCGTAGATTGCTTTAATGAAATGGTATTGGTAAATGATGAGATTGGTTTGATTAAACCGTATGATCTGATACCAAATGTTGGGAAATGGATCGTGTATAATGAAAGATTTGCACAGGATCGTATAATCAAAATTAAATATTTATTAACATAATCTTAGAATTCACACTTTATAAAGTTTCGATAAGGTTTCTATTTATAATCGTCTAAGAGGTGCGATGAATAGTTGCAACTCTTCATGAAATCTTTTCCTAGAGGTTGTGTCTTTTCTTGAAGAGACACAAATCTTTGGTTTATCTAAATGCTAATATAGTTCCTTTTACTTTCTATGATTACAAAAATGAATACAATATCTAAACTATTTACATAATTAGTCTAAACAATCAATATTAATCCATCAAGCGTATGTTGTTGTTTGTTATTTTAAGAGGTAAATATCTAAAGTCTGAAAACCACGTCTGAAATTAAGAGGTGAACTTAAGATCTGAAGTCTAAAGTATGAAAACCACATCTGAAATTAATATATGACAAATCTGAAATTAAGAGCTGACCTTAAATGTTTAATTTAACTAAATTGGTTTTTAAATATTTGGGAGAATTTCATATATATCCTTACAAAACTTCATAATATCATATATACCCAACCTAAAATTTTAATATCATATATATCCCTCCTAAACATCATAATATCATATATACCCAACTTTAATTATTAATATCACATATATCCCTCTTAAACATCACTAATATCATATATACCCAAATTCATTAATTTAATTACTTTTAAACATTTAAAACTCATAATTAATATTGCTTATTAATTAATGACCATTATACCCTTACTCATTTCTTCTTTCAACTATTAAACTTCAAAATATCATATTTATCCAACTTAAATTAAAGAGTTAATTACAAAAATGGTCCTTGTGGTTTGTATCAAATTTTGGATTTGGTCCCTGAACTTTCAATTTTGCAAAATCGGTCATTATCATCAAGGTTTACTTTCAAATTAGTCCATTATCCATCCACTTTTATTTAAATTCCCATTTTGCCCTTGTTTATATTTACACTTTTGACTCTTTAATTACAAATCATTACCAACTCTTTATTTTAATAAAACAAATAAAATATAAAAAGTATTAAAAATATTAATATTCTTAATTAATTGGAAACAAAAACAACAATATTTTTTTCCAGATTTTTATTATTATTATTAGTTTTAGTTTTTGTATGTTTTATATATATCTAATCTTTTAATCGGTATGCGTCATTTTATTTATATTATATATAGTTTTAATAAATTTTCAAATTTTAATCAATTTTATAACTTCAAAAAACTTTTGCAATTTTATTGTTTGTTTTTTGTTTCGATAAATAAGTTTTTATTTAGTCTGTGTAATTTTATATATATATATATATATATATATATATATATATATATATATATATATATATATATATATATATATATATATTCGGTTAAATTGAAAATCTAAATGATTTGTTGTTCTATTCGTTTAAAAAAAATTAAAAAGTGAAATAATTCGTCACTTTTTGAATTGGAAAATTTTACATATTGATCGTTTTCTTCGTTTGGTTAAATTAAAAATCGGAGTTCGTATTTTTTTCGGAGCGAAAACATTTAAAATTAAACCAGTTGGTGTTATTTTCAACGGTTAAATTTAAGATCGAAATGGTTCGTCGTTTTTTGCGAACGAAAATATTTAAAACTAAAATGGTTGACCGTTTTTGCGTTTGGTTAAATTAAAAATCAAAATTTTTATTTGTTTTAATTTATAAAAAAAAACATTAAAACTAGATTAAGTGGTTTTTTTTCCATTTAGTTAAATTGACAACCGAAATGGTTATTTTTTCCAAACAAAAACATTTAAAATCAATATGATGAACCATTTCAATTTTCGAGCGAAATGGTTAACTAAATGGAAAAAAAGACCAACCAATCTAATTTTAAGTGTTTTCGATGGAAAAAAACGAACAACCATTTCAATATTTAATTTAACCAAACGTAATAAACAAATAATCTAATTTATAATGTTTTTAGCAGAAAAAATGACTAACAATTCCGATTTCCAATTTAAAGAAACGAAAAATGATGAACCAATTTAATTCGAAATGTTTTCGTTCTAAAAATGGTATATTATATATACCATAAAAAATACAAAATATAAAGTATAAAATTGTGAAACGAAATTAGAATTATTCGAAATGTTTTATTGTATTTGTTTTTTTTTCTTTTGTTTCTAATTGATTAATAACATTAATACTTTTATTATATTTTTATATCTATTTGTTTTATTAAAAGAGTTGTTAATAATTTGTAAATAAAAGGCTCAAATGTATAAATATAAACAAGGACAAAATGGGTATTTTAATTAAAATTAATGGATAAGGGACCAATCTTGAAAGTAAACCTTGATGATAATGACCAATTTTGCAAAATTAAAAGTTCAGGGACCAAATCCAAAATTTGATACAAACCACAGGGACCAATTTTGTAATTAACTCTAAATTAAAATATCATATCACTTTTAATAACTTTATATAATTTATTTTTGTAAACTTTACTAAATAAATTCTTCAAACTAAAACAAATTAACATTAAAAATAAATATAAAAAATTGTATCATGTTTTTGCTCGTTTTTAATCAAATCGTATCGTCTTATTATATATTCTTATTTGTTTTTTTCTACAGTAATCTATATACAATTAATTGATTACATATTATATTCTTTTAAAGTTATGTAATCAGTTAATTGTATATAGATTACTGTAGGAAAAAAAAACAAATAAGAAAATATAATAAGACGATACGATTTGATTAAAAATGAGCAAAAACATGATATAATTTTTTGTATTTATTTTTAATGTTAATTTGTTTAAGTTTGAAGAATTTATTTAGTAAAGTTTACAAAAATAAATTATATAAAATTATTAAAATGGATATGATATTTTAATTTAAGTTGGATAAATATGATATTTTGAAGTTTAGTAGTTGAAAGAAGAAATGAGTAAGGTATAATGATCATTAATTAATAAACAATATTAATTATGAGTTTTAAATGTTTTAAAAATAATTAAATTAATGAATTTGGATATATATGATATTAGTGATGTTTAAGAGGGATATATGTGATATTAATAATTAAAATTGGGTATATATGATATTATGATGTTTAGGAGGGATATATATGATATTAAAATTTTAGGTTGGGTATATATGATATTATGAAGTTTTGTAGGGGTATATATGAAATTCTCCCTTAATATTTTAGTTAAATAAAATATCAACTTGCATCAACCTCTTCAATTAAGATTTCAGACTTCAGACGTAAATCCACAACTCAATTCCAGATGTGGTTTTCAGACGTTCTAACCTCTTATGTCTGAAATGTAACAAACAGTCTGTTTTGAATTAAGATCTGAAATCTACTTAACTATAAAATGTAACAAACAGTCTATTTTCAGTTTAGATCTGAAATTAAGACTTCAGAGGTTTTTAAGAGGTAATTAAGTCCAAACACACCATCCTTAGAAAACTGAAACGTAGTTACTGTTTTATATATTTTATCCGAAAAATATAAAAGTATGTTACCAATACATATTTAATATAATATGTACTGTTATAAACACCTTATTGATTCTTGTAATCTACCAATGGATTACCATTTTTGGTTAACGCTGACCTCATATTCGCAGCACCAAATTCAAAGGTTAATTTCTAAATTTCATGGAAAAACAACCAACTTAACGATGACCCTCCATTCTTTGATCTCTAAACCTCACATTTTTTTATAAATATAGTGTGAAAAAAAACCCCAACCGTATACATGAAAGGTTTGTGTATGTTATATAGACGAATCTAAAGCCAAAGGATCTCTTAGGAGCTCAACTGATCATGCATCTATAAATATTTCGTAATATAGATACGTAAATTTCGTATAAATTTATAATAAAAATGGCTTCCGATGGTGATGGGGGAAGGAAGAAGAAAATTACGATGATCGGGATGGCTGTGATTCTTGTGGTCGCAGCAGTAGTTGGCACCATTGTCACGGTTAGAAGACATAAACATGTTGTAATTGATACCCGCAAAGCGGGTGGCATGAAAACCCTCGCGGCCGCCACCACAACGGTTATAATTCTTTGTAAACATACCGATTTCAGGAAGGTTTGTGAAGATACGCTGTCGAAAACAGGATTGAAGGATCCTAAGGAGCTAGTAAAGGTGAATTTTAATTGTGCAATGGATAGAATCAAGGAGGCGATCGAGAAATCGCTCCCCGTAAAAGAAGCAGCTAAGGATCCTATGGCTGCAAACGCCGTGGATACATGTAGAGAGCTTCTCGACACATCGATAGAAGATATTAAAAGATCATTTGATAAGGTGAATATTTTCGATATTGCGAAGTTGAGCCAAAACATCGCGGACCTTAGGGTTTGGCTTAGTGGCGCGGTGACGTTCCAAGAGACTTGCCTTGACGGATTTGTGAACACAACGGGCGATTCTGGAGCGATGATGACAAAACAGTTGGACTTAGCGAGCAAACTCACACGAAACAGTCTCGCAATAATTGATGGGCTTGTTGAATTGTTAGGGAGTTTGCCGCTTAAAAAGATCGGTCGTGATGCTCCTCAACAGATTCCTACATCGGTTGGGATGCCTATAGAAGTGAACTGGAAAGCCGATCTTACGATATCGAATCCTATGAGTTTGAGGCCAGATGGTTCTGTACCAATGGAAGGAGCAGGTGTCATGCCTAATTTAGTTATCACGAATCCGATGGGAGGTGGTGCCATGCCGAATGTTATGCTATCGAAGCCAATGCAAGGCAGTGTGTTGCCAAATTCTATGGTTTCAAAGCCAATTCAAGGTGCTGTCGTGCCTAATTCTCTGGTTTCAAGGCCATTAGAAGGTGGCGGTGGTGGTGTCGCCATGCCAAATTCTATGGTTTCAAAGCCGGTTGAAGGTGGTGCCGCCATGCTTAATTCTGTTGATTTGAATCCAACCACAACAGATGAAGGTACGGCTAATGCCGTTGATTCAAAGCCGATGACAGGCAACCGAAGGATGCTCGATCAAAGCGATGATAAAGATAATTCTGTTCATCATTCCAAGATGCAAATCATTGGGGACACACCAAATGATAATCAAATTCCTACTCCTGATTCGAAGCCAATGATGTCCCAAGAACCTAACACACCTTCGTGGGCCGATGGTTTAAGGCGCTCACTTATCAACGCAGATCCGAAAACTCTAAAGCCGAATGCAGTAGTGGCTCAAGACGGTTCAGGGAATTTCAAGACCATTACGGATGCGGTTAATACTGCTCCCCAAAAGCAAGTTCAACCGTTTATTATACTCATCAAGGCTGGTACGTATAAAGAATATGTTACCATTCCTCGGCATGTCAACAACGTTGTTTTCCTCGGGGAAGGCCCGACCAAAACCAAGATCACCGGAAACAAAAACTTCATCGATGGAGTCGGTACTTACCAAACAGCTACCGTCGGTACGTTTCTCTAGAAGGCATATAATAAATATATAACTTAATTACCGGATTAAGTTGTGTTTATGTTAACTTGTTAAGTCCCTTATGTCAGAAAGACACATGTCGACCTAAGAAACACGCGTCGTTTTTAAACATTCTTAGGGATAATATTGAAAAAACCGTTCGTCCTTTATTTGTTTGGTCTTTCAGATATTTTATTTATTATACTTTAATCAATCTTAGTAACTTTTTTATTCATTTTAATCCCTTTTAGCAAAAAAAAAAAAAAAAGAATTAAACTGACAAAAATATAAAACTATAATGGTTTTTCATGTAAAAAAAAAAACCCATAACTTTTTAATATTTTTATCGGTCTGTTATCTTTGTCTCAAGCAAATTGGATCAAAACGAAACCGATAATATGTTCGTACTTTCAAATATAATGTTTTTACGACGAACATTGTCTTTTATTTACAGCGGTGAATGGGGACGGGTTCATGGCTAAGGACATATGTTTTGAAAATAGTGCTGGACCTCAAAAACATCAAGCCGTAGCCCTGCGAGTCTCGGCTGATATGACGATTTTCCACAACTGTATAATGGATGGTTTTCAAGACACCCTTTACACTCATTCATATCGACAATTCTATCGTCAATGCAACATCAGCGGAACCATCGATTTCATCTTCGGTGACGCTGCGGCGGTTTTCCAGGACTGCAAGATGATTGTAAGGAAACCAATGGACAACCAAGGATGCATGGTGACAGCACAAGGACGAAAGGACCAACACTCGGTTGGTGCCCTTGTCCTAGATGGCTGCACCATAA
Organism: Centrapalus pauciflorus; assembly: GCA_020465985.1. Taxonomy (NCBI): domain Eukaryota; kingdom Viridiplantae; phylum Streptophyta; class Magnoliopsida; order Asterales; family Asteraceae; genus Centrapalus; species Centrapalus pauciflorus. Next base: position 54,765 of record JAANYP010008217.1, read on the forward strand.
CGGCTGACTCCGAGTTCATGAAAACTGCCCCGATGCCCAAGTCATATCTTGGGCGTCCATGGAAGGAGTATTCAAGGACCATTATCATGCAATCATTCATCGATAAAAACATCGATCCAGAAGGTTGGGCTCCATGGACCGACACGTTTGGCCAAGACACATGCTATTATGTCGAACTTAACAATAAAGGTCCGGGTGCCGATACTGCCCGGAGGGTTAAATGGAAGGGTGTCAAGAGAATGTCAATGCGGCAAGCGATAAAATTCACTCCTGGAAAATACTTAAATGGAGATATGTGGATCAAAGGAACTGGTGTGCCTTATGATTCTGGAATGATGAGGATCTAAAACATCTTAATTTGCATGAATATATGCTTCTTTAACTCTATTTTTACTTTTATTTTTAGGTAAGTTTATAATCATCAAGTGTATGTAATACAATACTATTCTAAATTAAAGGTTTTTGTAATGTTTTTAAAACCAGACCAGATTTCGAACTGGAATCTCTATCCATTCACTGGTTCAACTGGTTTGACGGGTCTCGAAACCTGTTTTTATGAGTTTGTTAGTGGTTGTTCCCGTTGAGATGCGCGGATTATTAGATGATACATTTTTGGGGACATACTTACACACTTTATTAAAAAATGTACAAAATTAAAAGTTACGTGATTCACATTTAGTAGAGAGATTTGTATAGAGAATTTCTTAATTACTTTTTCATGCATTTTTTTATTATCTTTTCTGTACCCTTGGTTGTATGTTGTTTATCCAAATAGGTTTATAAATGTGAAAAGGATGAGTATTTCTTCACTCTTTTAAGTGTGGGGCCTCTTTTATGTGTTTTTTGGTATTTGTAACACCCTCGAAACTCAGCTAAATGACACGTTATTTACAATATACAGGTACAATAACACACGTAACACCCATTTCACAATGTCAGACGTTCACAAAAACATTGTTAATTAAACATTTTTAACATAATATAAAAAACGTTGTTCAGCTGATAACTCTAGCGATACATAACCCAAAATACGGATACATAGTCTCCCAAAGGAAATGATAACAGCATACAGTCCAAAAGATGCAAAACCCTCTGCAGCAGTCCCAAGCTCCTACTTCTGCTATGGAGCTGGAGGCTGTATCTTCTAACTCTGTGATATACCCATTCAGACTCAAATACGTAAGCTTTAACAGTTCGTGAGCACATAAGAGTTAGATTCTGCAATTAACACAAAAACATATAACGCATGGCAATCATAGCAACCCTACACCCCTAGGATATCCCATGCATCACTAACCTCTTCCCAAAGGGACTTGAGATCCAATGTGACACTAAGATAACTGTGGAGATGTAACATCTGGCATTAAACCAGGTTAGCAACTACGACCTAATCAGTATTTAATAGCCAATTATAACCTAATCAGTGGTCATTAGAAATTAATCAAAGTGATTAACAAGGCTCATGAAGAAATTCAACTCAATTAGAATCAAATTCATCGGTGCGATAAATCGGAAAATCAATTAATTCGATCGATTTACGATATGAGGGATTAATTCAACTAAGTACATAATTAAATTATAATTAGTGACACTAATCATACACTAATACAATTACTTAACATTAATTATGCAAGACTAAAACAATTCATTAAAACAATGCATCCATAAGTATTTTTGAAATTACAAGAAAAAGGAAATACAAGAATACATTTCTAAATACATTTATAAAAAAAAATATATAAATACATGTATAAATACATGCATGGCCGGATTTTAGGCATGTGTGTATTAGAAGTTGACTTTTATTTTTTTAGTATTACTTTAAACACCATCATTTTGTTTAAAAGTGCACATAACTTTTGTCTCCCATGCTTTTCATCATTTGAAAGACCAAATTTCTTCTATAAATAGAGAAGCCTTTCATTCATTTTAATCACACAAAAAATCCTATTTTCTCTCCTCATAAGATCCGGCCATATACCCACACACATCACAAACTTCTTCATTCAAGTGTTCTTCAAGTGTTCTTGGTGTTCTTCAAGTGTTTTTAGTGCAAACCTTGCAAAGATTTCAACTTCTACTCAAGTTTATAAGTTTCTAGTTTTTTTTTAAAGTTGTTTCTTTAAATGTGCATATGAATATATGAACACATTATAAACATGTTAATATTATGAAAACATGTGTTATATATGTGTTATATAACTTTTACAACTTTTATACAAGTAGTCTTTGAATAAACAACAAGATTCATAAGTTGTTTCAAGTTTATAAAATACGGATTTTCGGCATAAAATTTATATCGACTTTGAAAAATCATAACTAATTCATAACTCAACGAAATGAGTTGATTCTTGTTAGATCTATCTCTTAACTATAGATCTGGAATTTTTCATAATTTATTTTGGAGTTTAAGACCTCCAGAAATTATTTGGGAAACCGAAAGTTTGACAGCTCAAAAATGACCAACATAGGGTTTTTATCGAGCTTTTTCATTAACCTAAACGTCTCGAAAAATGGCCGTTCTTGATTCTAAAAATCCTTTGTATATAGTAGTTTAATGTCCTAGAAAACCAAAGTCTAAAACATTTTGGAGCTTGGTCAAAAACAGCCTCAAAGTAGGCCGAAAAACCTCCCAAAAAGCTGGAAAATTATATATATATATATATATATATATTTATATATATATATATATGTATATATATATATATATATATATATATATGTATATATATATATATATATATATATATATATATATATATATATATATATATATATATATATATATATATATATATATATATAAACTTGACGTTTTAAGCAAATTTTATTTATAAACTTGTAATGTTGGGTGATTTAAGACATAAAAATCTATAAATATATATCATCATATATTAGAGATATTAAGTCCTTATTATCATTTAGGACTCGATTAAACTCACTCGACGCATCATCCATCCTTTTACGCTAAAAGCTTTTTACGCTAGATTTTTTGCCATCGCAATCCCGGTGAGTTCTCATAGCCCCTATTTTCACACTGTTATGTTTTGGGGATGAAATACATGCTTCATTTTTATATGGACACGAAAATATCTTCATTTCTATTATGTATTACACATGTGGTTCCATTAACCCTTATATCATGAACCGTTAATTGCATTTATTTGTAAGAGTGAATATATTATGGATAGATCCATTGGGAGTCATGTCCCCCACTCGGGTTAGTTCGGATTGGCTAACAGCGGTTGCATATATATTCAACACACGGTATTACGTATGAGAATACTGCACAGGGCAAACTCATTTTAATTAAGCTTCGGTTGCATGATGGTTTATATGTAATACATAACAATGAATTTATGATTTTATAAATTCAATCTCTATTATTGTTGTTCATACAAGTCAGATTTACGTGTAAACCTATGAGCTCACCAACAATTTTGTTGACGTATTTTAGCGTGTATTTTCAGGAAATTAAGGCAAGTCCATCACATCGGTAGTATTTTCAAGCTTCCGCATTTAAAGAGTCGCACTCAGTTTCAAACCATCGGAGATTTATTTGCATTATTTTGAATAATTTAATTATGTATTTAAATCTCTGTACCTTGCGAACTTCTTTTTATCATTTTGGGTTATGTAAAACATTTATATCTTTTAAAGTTACACCGATGTATTTTTGAAAACGTCCATATAGTGGTCGTTCATTATGATTATGGTTACGCTTCCGCGACGTCACGCTGCGTTGCCAACCGGGGTAACGGGGTGTGACTGATTGGTATCAGAGCCGTAGTTATAGTGAACTAGGTTGCATTCGTACCTAGACTATAACTGTTACAAAAACTAAAGTTTCTTCAAGAACTGTGAACATATATATATGAACCCTGATGACAATAACATGTCAAACAATACAACTATTATCCTCTTTGAATCTGAGGATGAATACCCACCCATGAAACAAGGATGCCAAGGTGACACTAAGATGTACTTTGGATCGGAGACCCACCCAGAACGAATCAATGACGAAGTAGAGGACCCGTCAGAACTAGAGGAGAGCAACTGTGGCCCCGCAACACAAATTGCTCCACCATCACCACCACATATTCCACCCTACACCCTATTCAGAAGCCATCCCAATGGACCATTAAGGAAGTTCACCACTAGGAAAAGGGTGTGACTGGCACAACGAGAGTCTATCCCGGTACCTACTCATCAGCCAAGCCCGCCGCTGTAATGACAGGTGAACGTAAGACAGTGGGGATGGATGCCTCACACTCTCCAAGAGTGGAGAAACAAGGAAGGGATCCCAAGCCAGTTAGAAACACCGTCTTCTTCTCAAGTACCGACACTTACCCAGGAACCTACGCAACGAACGGTATCTGTGTTGGTGGCAAGGGCTGCCGGACACGACCTTCAATTTCGACAAATCCACCAGGAGGACGGTGAGATCTCTGCAAGGATTAAGCAGGAGACAATAAAAACCACCAATATACCTTGGGACAACCAGATTACCCAGGCGATTCAACATGACTGAATAGACAAATTGTGACAGCGCCTAGCAGAGCGCAAAGCCCGTAATGCAGAACTAACCCAACGACTTAACGCTCTGGAGTACGAGGAAACCCTAGAGGCCTGTCATACTAAGTACCGTTCTATCATTTTATAGTATTTCTCTAGGTTTTACTATTGGATGTATGTTTAGGTATGTAAGGCTTGAAAATTTATCAGAAAAATCCCAACGATATCATGTATAAAGATTAGGTATCAAGAACTTTAATGAAGAATTAAGTCTTAACTACAACTCTGTGTATGAGGAGATAATGTTGGTACACCCTGTGTGACGATAGCAGTCTAAGTGATCCAACATTGTGTTTTAGCAAGTGTTTGATATATATGTTTATATATGTTTGATATTTATTATTGTTTGTATGTTTGAACTTAATGTAACGTTTTACAAGAAGTTCAAACATGAAGATCAAAGATAAAATCAATCATAAGGTAAAAACATAAGTTTCAATACTTAGTCAATTATGTGAAAAGGTAAATTCGAAATCTCTAAGGACTAGGATTCGAATCTGGTCAGATTCGAATGAGTCACTTAAACAGATTCGAATGTGACCACTTAGGCAGATTCGAGAATGTCAGATGGGACAAACTCGAATGGGCCTTGGGCCGAATTCGAGTTTGGCCCATGACAGACTCGAATTAGCCTCTATAATTAGGGATAGACTCGAAATATTATCGGACTTTTTGCAGAATTCGAGAGTGATTAAGCATTAAGCGATTTCGAGTTTATCATCAGTGTTAGTGTTGTTTCGGAGAGAATCAGTTCATAGGTTCGTGCTTGTGTAGTTCGTGCAGCTTCTGATAGTCTCCGTGTTTCTGGTGAGTGTTGTTACCGTCTACCCGTTAACGAGGATTCCGCACTCGTTGACGGTTCCGCGTCTAGATAGATCTGTGTTTGGTAGACCTTACAAGTGGTATCAGAGCCTATGGGGTGTTCTTGGTGTTCTTCGTGTTCATCTAGATATATCCTAGGTTTCTTGACGCTTTTGGACGGTTTTTCTCTCATCTTCGTGTTTTTCGTGTTCTTCGAGCTTAGCAAATTGTCATCCGGGAAATACTTTGTGTTTTTCACGTTGTTGATCGAAATCAATATTTTTCGTTGTAAAAATATTGATTTAATCTGCAAAACGTTAAGAAATCAAAGTATTAGCCGTTTTTCGAGTTTGCGGCGCTCGAATCTATTAGGGGTAATTAGGGTCACACTTAGTCTCGAGTCTAACCAAATCCGCTCCTTTCGAGTTTGATACAGAGTGTTTTCGAATCTAATTCGAGTTTGTGCTAAAGTCGATTAGGGTCTCGAGTCTGCTGACATTCGAGTTTACTTCGAGTTTAGTCTAGAGTCGAATGGTGCTTCGAAACTGCTGAGTATTCGAGTTTGCTTGACCTTCGAGTTAAGGGGCTTTCGAATCTGCCATCATCTTCGAATTTAGTTGAATTATCAAACTTAATCGAATTTAATCCCAAACAGATTTAAAATTAATTATATTCGAATCTATCTAAAGTCGAAAGAATTAAATTAAATTAGTTTCGAATTAAATTAATTAAGTTACAATTCAATTACTCTCGAAACGATTTAAAATCTTCAAAAGTTTCTGGAAATGGACCACGAGGTCGGGAAGGCAAATACTCCGCCTAAGCTGATGAAACTCGAGGATTATTATTGGTGGAATGATCGGTTTGCCGATTTTGTGCGTTTCAATGACATGCGCATGTGGGTATGTATTGACGAAGGATACATTCCACCAATTTCTGAAGTTGAAGGCCGTCAGAGAGTCTTATCATACCAAATGATGAAGGAGGATGATAAGAAACTGTATGAAGCCGAGAACAGAGCTTTCTCGATAATTCGAATGGCGTTGCCTCAGGATATACTACACACATTTAGGACTCAAAAGACATCTAAGGAACTTTTGGAGTCACTAGAAAAGAGGTGTGAGGGTAATCCTAGGGTTCGTAGAAAGCGTATGGAGCTGTTGAAACAACAGTTTGCGATTTTCAAGGCGTTGAAGGATGAACAGTTGGATGATACCATCACCCGATTTTATCATCTATTGACGGAGCTTGAAAGTCATGGGATTGAGTATAATGACACTGAGAAGAACAACAAGCTTCTTGATGCCTTACCAGCCAAATGGGCTATGTATGTGGCAATGATAAAGCTTAATGAGGACAAGTATTATACCCAATCATTGGAGGTTATTGTGGGAACGTTGCGAGCTTATCTCTTCGAGCTACTGAAGGCCGAAACGGATTACGAACAAGTCCAGAATCCAGCAATGTATTTTGGAAAATCAACAAAACCTTCAGCCGCAGCTGATCTGAAGACTGCTACAGCGTTTTTCACTAGAGAAACGTCGTCACCAGCAGAGACTGATGACACACTAAATAGAGCGTTCTTAGGATCGGGAAGATTGGAAGAACCGCTACCTCAAGCAACTCAGGTAACAACATCTCAGGGCTACTCTCAGATGCCCATGAGCGCAAAATCAGCAGAAGAACATTTGAACTTGCTTGCTTCATTTGTGGCTGCATACGGGAACTGCGTTCAGGGGAAAATTAACGATCCTGCTCTCTGGGATGAAGACTATGATCAGGTCGACCCTGACGATCTTGAGGAAATGGATCTAAAATGGCAACTGGCCATGGTAACCCAACGGGTTAAAAGATTCATCAAAAGAACTGGGAGGAATCTGGCGATGTAACAACCCAACATTTGGTCCAGTCTTAATTTCTGTATTCTGATCAAATAATGTAATTTTATTACATTAATTATCTTGTAATTTAATTATGAATGAATTAATGAACTTAAATTATTTGAGTTATTAATTATTAAAGATGATTAAATTATAAGATATTTAAGATACAAAAGTTTAATGGGTTAAATTACAAATATATCTAAATGATATATATATAAAACTCAGTTAAGAACATATTAACACATCAGTAACTCAAATTCTCTTTCTCTCTCTTCTCTCTCTCTCATCATACGATCAACATCAACAAAAGAATCATCAAGTTTCATCATTTTTGTTCATTAAATTGCAATTAAGTGAGGATTTAATCCAAGAAAAGTTACTGGAAGAATTCAACAACAACAATCAACAAGAATTCAAGGTAATTTCTTGATTTAAATTCGAAATTTAAATGAGTTTGGTTTGGTTCTTCTCAAAACCGAACCCATGAATTAAAACATAGAAATGGTTGGTTGCATGTAAGAAATTTTAGTAGAATTTGATAAATTAAGTTAATAGATGTTAAAAGAAACAAAGATTTTAGTTTTGATCATTCAAAATATGATGAAATCGGAATTTTGTTTGATAAAAATGTTGTTCTTGACAAAAATTAACTGTCTGTGTTATGTGTGTTTTATGGTACCGAAACCCAAAATGTCATAGTACCGAAACTCTTGAATGCTGAAACCCACAAAATTTTGCTGAAATCATGAAGTACTGAAACCCACAAGGGGTACCGAAACCTTGGGGATGATACCGAAACCTTAAAAGGTTTCGGTATACATACCGAAACTATGAAAAACTACCGAAACCTTTGCTATCTACTGAAACTTTTGGAATACTGAGATTTATACCGAAACCTCTAAGGTTTCGGTAGAGTACCGAAACCACACAAATCATCTACCGAAACTTTACAGGTTACAGAAACAATACAGAAGCCATATATATATATATATATATATATATATATATATATATATATATATATATATATATATATATATATATATATATATATATATATATATATATTCAAATGTGTGTGTGTGTTCTCCATGCAACAAAACTAAAAGAAAAGTGCATGTGTGTATGTGATATATGTATATATGTACATAACTCGTGTGTGTATATATATATATATATAAGACATACATATATATATACCAATCTTGCATATGTATGTATGTATATATATATATATATATATATATATATATATATATATATATATATATATATATATATATATATATATATATATATATATAATTGTCAAATAAATAGAAATTCATGTGTTTTGAAATATATAGAATTGCATAAAAATTTAAAAACATATGAACTTATAAAAGTGATCATTTTTATAAAATAAATATCAAAACACACTTATAAATTGATACAAAGTACAAAATCTATAAACTTTTAGTTTATATATTAAAAACAGATATTATGATATAAACATGACAAAAGTCACACATGTCCATGAAAATGGACATAAAAGTTTATAAGTTATCAGAATCAGATCAATTAAAGTTTAAGACTAACGTTCTTGCAAAATGATAAAATGTTGGACAGGTTCAGTGAAATTCTGAACATACTTACAAAGATTTAAAGATTTAAAAGCGGGTCAAAGACACGATTTTACAGAGAACAGATTGACAAAGATAAAATCCTGAGATAACTCAGGTGGCAGATTTTTATATCTGTTTGACAAAGACCAGATCTGTGAGTTATAGATATTCAGATTGAACATGCATAGATTCCGGTTGAGATATATTGCTGCTGTTAAATTTATTGACATTCATTTATCAGCTGGATTGAGACCTGTGCACACCAAGGTTGGGTGTTGCCCAGAGGATCATGATAGCTATTTGATTATCATTTCATATTGCATTTGAGACTTCATCAGACATTGCTTACGATTTATTGCTAACATGACTTCTACGACTTAAGCTTTCACTATTGATCAGACATTTGACATATATATTGATTCAGCTTGACTAGCCTTGATGGTCTATTGTTCTAGACCTGGCTATTTCACCAGTTCTTATGAACTTGGTAATGACCTCCGATGTTCCGCCATATTGATTTACTGGAAGCTAGCCCAGTATGTGGCTGGCTGATCCCCACGATTTAAGCGTGAATGTGGCCTGAACATCATCCAATTCTATGATTCTATATCTCAATCATGAGGGCTGTAGCGGCAGCCAAGACATATCACGCTAATACTAATGACTCCGCTTGACACGCATGTTGATATTGAAAATCTATAAACTCACTAAGCATTGCTTACAGATGTTGCATTAATATTTTACAGGAAAAGCCAAAGGAAAGTCACCTACAGGACCTAGTACTTAGGTCAATCAAGATCCAAGTTTTGAAGCTTTCCTTGACCACTACTCAACAAACTTTCTGGTACTGATCGGAAGACAGCAAATGTGGTGGTTCTGGGTAGACTTGATGTGATGTATGATGTTATGATTAGATTAGATGTTACCCTTTTATAACTTTATTTTGAAATATATAACTTAAATCTTAATCTGTAATGTACATGTAATTTTATTATTCCGCAATTTAATTACCCTATCTTAGTATGATTGATATTGTATTGTATGAATTGGGACCTAGACTCTGAGGACTGTCCCGTAAGGGAAGGTCTTCACAGGATGGTATCAGAGCACTAGTTTGAGTGAATCAAGTATTACGTGAGTATACTTGGTCTCAAACTGAAGCAATACATATGTATCAATCATTTAGGTGGTTTGAACTGAGATGGGATGTACAGACTGTTAGGATGGGAAAAAGGGTACATAGATCTAAGTCTATAAACTGATAGTTAAATGCTTTTAATTTTCAGTAGAAGATGTCAGGATCAGGATCAGGATCAGGTGATATTCCCAGTAACATGAACCCACAACAAATGTTTGAAATGATGCAACAACTTCTAGCCCAACACTCAGAACAGCAAAACAAAATAATGCAAGAACAGTTTCAGGCCAGAGATGAGGCCGAAGCTAAAAGACGTGAAGATAAAAAGAATAAGAGAAAAGAAAAGCAAGTCCAGACTAATGAATCTGATTCTGATAATTCAAATCCTGAAACCCAAATTGCTCAGCCAAAAGGCTGCAAGTTTAAAGATTTCAAAGCTAGCGGTGCTTTGAGTTTTGAAGGAACAGTTAATCCGATTCAGGCGATGGATTGGATTAGTCACACTGAGGAAATCTTCAGGATTTCTGATTGTTTAGACTCCAAGAAAGTGAGTTATGCGTCTGCGTTATTTGTGGGAGCTGCCCGTGCCTGGTGGAAAACTCAGAGGAGTATCTATGGTGAAGAAATAATTCAGACTCTAGAGTGGAACCAGTTTCTTGATATGTTCAATGCGAAGTACTGCCCGATCGATCAACAAGATAAGATGGAAGTCCAATTAATGCAGCTGACCCAGGGAACCAAGACAGTTGACGAATATGAACACGAATTCTCACGACTATGCGGTTATTCCTCGTATCTGGTAGCTACCGAAGAAAGAAAGATGAATAGATTCCGTGTAGGACTCAATCCTAGATACAGACATCCGATGAGCGCCATCAAATATAAGAGTTATTTGGAAATGGTAGAAACAGCCAGACAGATTGAGAGAGGATATCTAGAGTACGGCGATCAGCTATACGCTCCAACGACTAACCCAATGAATCCGTCTCCTCCGAAGAAACAAAGATTTGGCAGATTTTTCAAGCCAAATAAGCCGCAATCTCAGCAATCCCATCAGCATAGTTCACAGCAGAAAGCACAAGTTTACTCCCTCACGAACGAACCACGATTCTGCAAGCGATGCAGAAGATCACACATGGGACTGTGCAATCCAGATGATGTTACTTGCTTTGCGTGCAACATGATCGGTCATAGTAGTGAAGAATCTCCACAGCAGGGACGTGGATGCGCAAAATGTGGAAAAAGGGGACACTTTATGTATCAGTGTCGTAGCGGGTCGCGTTATCAGTCTCAGTCATCAGCTGGAGGGTCTACAGTTAAGAGTTCTGCTGCAACGCCGACTGCAAAGACTCGAGCTTTTCAAATAACAGCCGAGGAAGCAAAAGAAACACCTGACGTAGTTACCGGTATGTTCCTGCTTAACTCTATTCCTGCCCGAGTACTATTTGATTCCGGCGCGAGTCGTTCTTTCATATCAACATCTTTTGCACAAAGATTACATAAGTCTCAATCAAAGCTTTCTGTGATACTAGACATTGAGACAGCTAGTAACAATTTTGTTATGGCTGATTCTGTTTACCGTAATTGCACACTACTTGTTGACAACATCGTATTCAACCTCGACCTTATCCCGATTCCGTTGAAAGAATTTGACGTCATCATCGGCATGGATTGGTTAATGAACAACGAGGCTACAATTATCTGCAACCGGCGAATCATCAGAATCAAGTCTTCAGACGGTCGGGTATTGGAGATTAAAGGAGAGAAAAGAAAAGGTGCTCATTGCTTCATATCTATAGAAAAAGCTCATAAATACTTGTCTAGAGGTCACGACTCCTATCTTTGTTATGCTCTATCTGAGTCCAGCTATGAAAAGAGATCTCTGACCGATATTCCTATTGTCTGCGAGTTCCCAGACGTTTTTCCTGATGACATTTCCGGAGTGCCACCGGAACGTCAAGTCGAGTTCAGTATTGACTTGGTTCCTGGTGCGGCTCCTATTGCAAAAGCTCCTTACAGACTTGCACCTGCAGAAATGCAGGAAATGTCAAAACAACTGCAAGAACTGTTAGAGAAGGGGTTTATCTGACCGAGTTCTTCTCCGTGGGGTGCACCTGTCTTATTCGTTAAGAAGAAAGACGGAAGTTTTTGAATGTGCATTGACTACCGTGAGTTGAACAAGGTTACTATAAAGAACAAGTATCCTCTGCCCAGAATCGATGATCTGTTTGATCAGCTACAAGGAGCCAGCTACTTCTCGAAAATAGATCTTCGTTCTGGATATCATCAGCTGAAGGTTAAAGATGAGGATGTTCCAAAGACAGCCTTCCGAACAAGATACGGTCATTACGAATTTCTCGTGATGCCATTTGGTTTAACAAATGCACCAGCGACGTTCATGGATCTCATGAATCGCGTGTGCAGACCGATGTTGGATAAGTCAGTTATCGTATTCATAGACGATATTCTGATTTACTCCAAAACGGAGGCTGATCATTCTATTCATCTGCGGCAATTGCTAGAGTTATTAAGAAAAGAAAGACTCTACGCAAAATTCTCTAAGTGCGAATTTTGGCTCAGACAGGTATAATTTCTATTATATATGTCTTGAGCTATTTCCTAAGTATTCTTTAAGTTATATCAGAACTTGAATTTCTACTTTGATTCTTATAGATTCAGTTCCTTGGCCATGTTGTTTCTGGCGAAGGGATTTCCGTTGATCCTTCTAAAGTCGAGGCCGTTCAGAAATGGCAAACGCCTCGCAATGCCTCAGAAATAAGAAGTTTCCTTGGATTGGCCGGTTATTATCGGCGATTCATAAAGGATTTCTCGAAGATTGCTGTACCTCTAACGATGTTAACACGAAAGAATACTCCTTTCGTTTGGTCTAATAAACAGCAAGAGGCATTTAACATTCTGAAACAGAAGCTTATTCAAGCGCCGATCCTAGCCTTACCAGAAGGCAATGATGAATTCGTTGTCTATAGTGATGCCTCTGGTACTGGCTTAGGATGTGTTCTAATGCAAAGGGGGAAAGTTATTGCCTACGCTTCAAGGCAATTAAAGGATTACGAGAAAAGTGCACCAACTCATGATCTTGAGTTGGCTGCAGTTACCTTTGCTCTGAAGATCTGGCGTCACTATCTCTATGGGACTCGGTGTCAGCTTTACACCGATCATAGAAGTCTCAAACATCTCTTTACTCAAAAGGATCTGAATATGAAACAGCGTCGGTCCTTGGAACTTATTAAGGACTATGATTGCGAGATCCTATATCATCCCGGCAAAGCAAATGTGGTCGCGGATGCTTTGAGTAGAAAGACGTATCCAGAAAAGTGCTGCTATGCCCTAACTCCAGTTATATTCTCTTCTGATCTTATTGAAGACATCCGAGTTGCTCAAACTGAAGCGCTGAAAGAAGAGAACATTAATTCTGAAAATCTTAAAGGGCAATTACAATTTCTAACTCTGAATCATTTGGGACTTCACTGTCTCAAGGGAAACCGAATCTGGGTTCCTAAATATGGTTCTATTCGCAGCACTCTTCTATCTGAAGCTCACAAGTCCAAATTATCTGTTCATCCTGGCAGCTCAAAGATGTATTTCGATTTGAAAGCTGACTATTGGTGGCCAGGAATGAAGAAAGACATCGGTAGATATGTTGAAAGCTGCAGAATCTGTCAGATGGTTAAGGCAGAACACCAGAAACCCTTTGGGGATATGCAACCACTACCCGTTCTTGAATGGAAGTGGGAGCATATAACAATGGATTTCATCACAAAGCTGCCGAAAACCAAGAGACAACACGACTCTATCTGGGTAGTCATGGACAGATTAACGAAGTCAGCTCATTTTATACCGATGAAAGAAACATATTCCCTTGATAGATTGGCACAACTATACATCACAGAAATTATTTCTCGTCACGGTGTGCCGAAATCTATCGTATCAGATCGTGATAGTCGTTTCACATCCAGATTCTGGCAAGCTTTACAAGACGGGATGGGTACTCGGATTTCTATGAGTACAGCTTATCATCCTAATGCAGATGGCCAGAGTGAGCGTACTATCCTAACTCTCGAAGATATGCTTCGTGCCTGCGTTCTTGATCTAGGTGGTAACTGGGACGATCACTTGCCGTTGGTCGAATTCTCTTACAACAACAGTTATCATTCTACGATCAAGATGGCTCCTTTTGAAGCTTTATACGGAAGAAAGTGCAGGACTCCCACCTGTTGGCGCGATACAGGTGAATCGCCTATAGCGGGACCTGCCCTTCTACAGTTGACTCATGAAAAGATTCAGCTGGTTAGAAGAAACATTCTTGAAGCTCAGAGCAGGCAGAAGTCATATTATGACAATCGTCATAGATCAATAAGTTTTGCGGTTAACGATTGGGTGATGCTAAAAGTATCTCCAATTAAGAATGTGGTGCGGTTCATTAAAAGAAACAAGCTAGCTCCAAGATTCATTGGTCCGTTTAAAATTGTCGAAAAGATAGGAAATCAATCTTATCGTCTTGAACTGCCAGCGGATCTATCGGGAATACATCCTGTATTCCATGTTAGTCACTTAAGAAAGAGCTTAGCTGATGAAAGAGAAGTTCAGATACCACACGTTAACTTGCAGATTGATGAGAAGCTTCGTGTGGTTGAAGAGCCGGAGTGTATTCTGGACTCGAAGACCAAGAAGCTTAGAAATAAAGAGATACAGATGGTGCTCGTCCAGTGGAAACACCACAAAGGTTCGCATCAGTCTTGGGAATCGAGAGATGTTATGAAAGCTATTTATCCCAGTCTGTTCGAACATAGCTAACTTCGGGGACGAAGTTTGTGCGTGGTGGAGCCCATTCTGTAACAACCCAACATTTGGTCCAGTCTTAATTTCTGTATTCTGATCAAATAATGTAATTTTATTACATTAATTATCTTGTAATTTAATTATGAATGAATTAATGAACTTAAATTATTTGAGTTATTAATTATTAAAGATGATTAAATTATAAGATATTTAAGATACAAAAGTTTAATGGGTTAAATTACAAATATATCTAAATGATATATATATAAAACTCAGATAAGAACATATTAACACATCAGTAACTCAAATTCTCTTTCTCTCTCTTCTCTCTCTCATCATACGATCAACATCAACAAAAGAATCATCAAGTTTCATCATTTTTGTTCATTAAATTGCAATTAAGTGAGGATTTAATCCAAGAAAGGTTACTGGAAGAATTCAACAACAACAATCAACAAGAATTCAAGGTAATTTCTTGATTTAAATTCGAAATTTAAATGAGTTTGGTTTGGTTCTTCTCAAAACCGAACCCATGAATTAAAACATAGAAATGGTTGGTTGCTTGTAAGAAATTTTAGTAGAATTTGATAAATTAAGTTAATAGATGTTAAAAGAAACAAAGATTTTAGTTTTGATCATTCAAAATATGATGAAATCGGAATTTTGTTTGATAAAAATGTTGTTCTTGACAAAAATTAACTGTCTGTGTTATGTGTGTTTTATGGTACCGAAACCCAAAATGTGGGTACCGAAACCTCAAAGGTTTCGGTAATACCATAGTACCGAAACTCTTGAATGCTGAAACCCACAAAATTTTGCTGAAATCATGAAGTACTGAAACCCACAAGGGGTACCGAAACCTTGGGGATGATACCGAAACCTTAAAAGGTTTTGGTATACATACCGAAACTATGAAAAACTACCGAAACCTTTGCTATCTACTGAAACTTTTGGAATACTGAGATTTATATCGAAACCTCTAAGGTTTCGGTAGAGTACCGAAACCACACAAATCATCTACCGAAACTTTACAGGTTACAGAAACAATACAGAAGCCATATATATATATATTAAAATGTGTGTGTGTGTTCTCCATGCAACAAAACTAAAAGAAAGTGCATGTGTGTATGTGATATATGTATATATGTACATAACTCGTGTGTGTGTATATATATATAAGACATACATATATATATATATATATATATATATATATATATATATATATATATATATATATATATATATATATATATATATATATATATATATAATTGTCAAATAAATAGAAATTCATGTGTTTTGAAACATATAGAATTGCATAAAAATTTAAAAACATATGAACTTATAAAAGTGATCATTTTTATAAAATAAATATCAAAACACACTTATAAATTGATACAAAGTACAAAATCTATAAACTTTTAGTTTATATATTAAAAACAGATATTATGATATAAACATGACAAAAGTCACACATGTCCATGAAAATGGACATAAAAATTTATAAGTTATCAGAATCAGATCAATTAAAGTTTAAGACTAACGTTCTTGCAAAACGATAAAATGTTGGACAGGTTCAGTGAAATTCTGAACATACTTACAAAGATTTAAAGATTTAAAAGCGGGTCAAAGACACGATTTGACAGAGAATAGATTGACAAAGATAAAACCCTGAGATAACTCAGGTGGCAGATTTTTATATCTGTTTGACAAAGACCAGATCTGTGAGTTATAGATATTCAGATTGAACATGCATAGATTCCGGTTGAGATATATTGCTGCTGTTAAATTTATTGACATTCATTTATCAGCTGGATTGAGACCTGTGCACACCAAGGTTGGGTGTTGATAGCTATTTGATTATCATTTCATATTGCATTTGAGACTTCATCAGACATTGCTTACGATTTATTGCTAACATGACTTCTACGACTTAAGCTTTCACTATTGATCAGACATTTGACATATATATTGATTCAGCTTGACTAGCCTTGATGGTCTATTGTTCTAGACCTGGCTATTTCACCAGTTCTTATGAACTTGGTAATGACCTCCGATGTTCCGCCATATTGATTTACTGGAAGCTAGCCCAGTATGTGGCTGATCCCCACGATTTAAGCGTGAGTGTGGCCTGAACATCATCCAATTCTATGATTCTATATCTCAATCATGAGGGCTGTAGCGGCAGCCAAGACATATCACGCTAAGACTAATGACTCTGCTTGACACACATGTTGATATTGAAAATCTATAAACTCACTAAGCATTGCTTACAGATGTTGCATTAATATTTTACAGGAAAAGCCAAAGGAAAGTCACCTGTAGGACCTAGTACTTAGGTCAATCAGGATCCAAGTTTTGAAGCTTTCCTTGACTACTACTCAACAAACTTTCTGGTACTGATTGGAAGACAGCAAATGTGGTGGTTCTGGGTAGACTTTATGTGATGTATGATGTTATGATTAGATTAGATGTTCCCCTTTTATAACTTTATTTTGAAATATGTAACTTAAATCTTAATCTGTAATGTACATGTAATTTTATTATTCCGCAATTTAAGTACCCTATCTTAGTATGATTGATATTGTATTGTATGAATTGGGACCTAGACGCTGAGGACTGCCCCGTAAGGGGAGGTCTTCACAGACGATGAACAATAAAGGAATCGGATTTGATAAGTCCAAGGTCAAGTGTTATAACTGTCAAGGTCTGGGGCACTTTGCCAGAGAATGTCAGAGACCGAAGGTAGATACGTACCAAGGGCAGAACCAGCATCATGGACAGTTTCAGAATCAGTCCAAACAGCGATACCTTCCAAGTTCATCATCTGGTCAAGCCAATCTAGCTGGTCTACTATCAAATGTCACATCAGACAGACAGCTAGATGGTACTTACGACTGGAGCTCACATCCAGAATCAAATGCTCGGGCTTTTATGGCTGAAGTCACGGAGAATGGGTGTGAAGATGAAGAGCAGACCACAAGGGAAAACAGTCCGATGTGGGTGGAGAAGACGAATGATCAGACGCTTCTGGAGTTTGCCGCTCAGATGGCCAACGTGGAATCTGATAACACAAAGGTTAGTCTGACTTACTCTCTTTTTCATGAATTATGTGTGTTGTGTGTTACTTCTAACGATAGGTTAAATCTAGTCTTAGAATCACATAAAACCATAACTGCGCAAATTGAGTCTTTAAAAGCTGATAACGCTAGCTTAAACGATATTAAGCAAGATCTTAAGGAAAAACTTAAGGCTGATGCTCAAGATGTAATACTTCTGAAATACAAACTGAGTGAGCAGTGTGTTAGGTTAGAGCTTATATATGAGCATGTAGAGGCCTTGACCAAAAATCTTAAGGACAAAGACATAGAGCTAGCTGAAACAAAGGTAAAGGTAGCCGAGGCGAATAGTAAGTTAGAAAAGTCTAGGAATTCAAGCCTGAACCTAGGGAAAGTTTTAGACGCTCAACGCCAGTCTAAAAAGCCTGTAGGTCTAGGATTTCATGAAATTCCTCCACCTTTTAATGCAAACTACGTGCCTCAACCTCAGGAGAAAACTGATAAATCTGTAGACTTAGAGGAAATACCTACACCGACACCTGATCCTGTAATACAAAATACACCTAAGGTGACTGATACAACCGTCAAGGTTAAGAAAGTCAAATTTGTGTCTTCCTCCAGTGAAACACCTGCAGGAAAACATAAAATTGATTTTAATGATCAGGACGATGAACCAGTCGCGATAGATGTTCAAAAGGACCAAGACACTAGTGAGACACCTAAGTCTAAGGGCACACACAAGAAGTCCATAGATAAGATGTCCTGCTTTAGATGTCATGAAAAGGGGCATGTTGCTTCTAACTGTCCGCTTAGGAAACCTGAAGTTACACCTAAGACAGGGAAGCCAACACCAGTTAAGCCCTCAACCAGTGTGGCGAGCACTAGTAGTTCTCAGAGTACCGAGAAAACTGTGCAGGCTACGCCAAAACAAGTTGTGAAACAAGTACCGGTAAAGGTTGGACCAAAGGAAGTGGTTAGGACTAGTTCACCGAATAGAGTCATAAATCAGTCTAGGTCTGGACCTCAACAACAGTATAGGAGCACAACACCTAGCAGAGCATACACTCCGGTTAAGTCACACACTCCTATCAGACACCACACACCGGTAAGAGCTCAGGGATCACAATCTGAAATGCAAGGAATTATTCAAGAGCTCCACAACAAATGCCTACTCAAAGGCAGAGAGTGAATTTACATCACTCGGCACCACAACAAACTCTTGTTCAACGACCTAAGTCACCTGAAAGGCGAGATGTGTATTTGAAAGAGTTTAAGTATGTGGACGAGAATGGTATAACCAAGTCAGTTATGGCTTGGGTTCCCCGTGATAACTAACCTATTTTCTTTCATGTGCAGGAGATTACCACAGGTCCAAACAACAAATGGTTCGTCGACAGTGGATGCTCCAGGCACATGACAGGGGAAAGAAGTCTCCTTACAGACTTCAAGGGTGAGAATCGGGGATTTGTATCATTCGCGGGAAACAAGGGAGGAAACATCACGGGTACCGGAGTGGTCACTAATAGGACGATCAAGTTGGACCAAGTTTATCACATCGATAAACTGGTTCACAATCTCATTAGTGTATCTCAAATCTGTGACAAGAAGAATTCAGTGTTGTTCACTGACATTGAAGCGTTAATGCTAAAACCGGGATTCAAGATTCCTGAATAATGGGTATTGATGCGAGCACCAAGGAAGAATGATTTGTACATGCTTGATATGAACAAGTCGGAGACTTCGATGGGGCCAATCTGTTTGTTATCCAAAGCTTCGGAGACGGAATCACTATTGTGGCACAGACGCATGGCTCACTTGCACCTAAGAAAGATGAACTACATAACGAAAAATGGGTTGGTGCAAGGTGTGCCTATTAAGAGTTTTCAGTTCGAGGACAAGTGTCTGCCATGCAAGAAGGGCAAACAACATAAGAAGACACACAAGTCCAAGACGCAGAACTCCATAACCTCAACATTCGATTTGTTGCACATGGACCTTTTCGGACCAATCAATAAAAGGAGTATAGGAGGTAGTTGGTATTGTTTGGTTATCACTGACGATTACTCACGATTTTCTTGGGTTTTATTTCTAGGTACAAAGGACGAAACGGCTTTCAAGCTCATCGGGTTCTTAGACCAAGTGGAGAATTCCTACGGAACACGGGTTAAAAGGATACGTAGTGATAATGGAACTGAGTTCAAAAACACTGTAATTGGTGTATATTGCCTCTCAAAGGGCATAGTGCATCAATTTAGTGCACCATATGAGCCTCAACAAAATGGGGTGGCCGAACGTAAAAACAGGACACTGATTGAGACAGCTAGGACTATGTTGTCGGATTCAAAGCTTCCTACCATGTTTTGGGGGGAGGCAGTGAATACCGCATGTCACATTTTAAACCGGGTCCTAACTGTCAAATCTTTGAACAAAACCTGTTATGAAATTTTGAATAAACGGCCACCTAATTTAACTGGCTTCGAACCGTTTGGGGTACCACGCACTTCATTGCGTACAAAACATCAACCGAAGTTTGGTGAAAAGGCTGACGAAGGATACTTCCTAGGTTATGTGCCGAACTCACCAAACAAAAGAGTTTTTAACAAAACAAATGGTACAGTGGAAATTGTGTATAACATTGAAGTCACAAGTTATACACATGAACCCCAAACAGGTCCGGAATGGATATTTGACTATGATAAATTATTTGAGTCTTTTAACATTCCTTTGGATGAATATGCAGGTACAATCGAAAAGGACATGGCGACGTTGCATCTGAATGAAGATGGTCATACCTTTCCGAGGACTACGTTTGAATCCACATCCGAGCCTACTTCGACTGTAGATGGATCTCCAGAAGTCAACGTTCCTGAAGCACCTTCAACTGAGAACCAGACTCAAGTTACAAACTCTAACTCTGAGGAAAATGTCCACGAGGAGGAAAATGTAGAATCTGAGGAAGTTCGCCCATTAGGTGAAATAGGATCTAACTTAGGAGATAATCTAAGAGTTGATGAGATAGAGACCTCTAGGATCAACAAGAACCATCCTATAGAAAGCATCATAGGAAATCCTAACGAGGGTGTGAGGACTAGGAGTAGTTTAAATAACAACACTGTGTTGTTGTCGATGATAAATGACTCCGAGGCATATCACACATGTCTCTATTCTTGTTTCATATCGCAAGTAGAGCCTAAGAATGTGCAAATGGCACTTAAGGATAACTCCTGGGTTGAAGCGATGTAGGAAGAACTCTCGCAGTTTAGGAAACTAGAAGTGTGGGAGTTAGTTCCATTACCTCGAGGGGAAGTTGCCATAGGAACGAAATGGGTTTTTAAGTGCAAAAGAGACGATCGGGGTATAGTCACTCGCAACAAGGCTAGTTTAGTTGTAAAGGGTTTCAACCAAGAGGAGGGAATCGATTACAATGAGGTGTTTGCACCAGTAGCAAGGCTGGAAGCCATTAGGTTGTTTCTAGCTTTTGCCTCCTTCAAGGGCTTTAAGGTATATCAATTAGATGTTAAGAGTGCTTTCCTATATGGGAAAGTGAAGGAGTTGGTGTATGTAGAACAACCGTCCGGATTTACAGATCCAATATATCCTGATAGAGTATATCGCTTAGATAAGGCTCTATATGGATTGCATCAAGCACCAAGGGCGTGGTATGAGACTCTATCCAACCATTTATTAGAGAACGGGTTTGAAAGGGGTAGGATAGATAGTACTTTGTTTGTTAAGAGGAAGGGAGAACACTTCATCTTGGTACAAGTGTACGTCGATGATATCATTTTTGGATCATCAGACGAACAGATGTGCAAAGATTTCGAGAAGGTGAT
Source organism: Centrapalus pauciflorus (assembly GCA_020465985.1). NCBI lineage: Eukaryota > Viridiplantae > Streptophyta > Magnoliopsida > Asterales > Asteraceae > Centrapalus > Centrapalus pauciflorus. The sequence goes on from JAANYP010008217.1 coordinate 76,461, forward strand.
GAAGTCGAAGTTCGAGATGAGTGCAATGGGAGAGTTAAATTTCTTTTTGGGGTTACAAGTTGACCAGAAGAAGGAAGGGATGTTTATCCATCAGACGAAGTATGTCTATGACATATTGGAACGTTTCGGGATGGAAGGAACGAAACTGACTGCCCATTTCAGCACGCCGATTCAAGTGAATCACAATCTCGGACCGGGTACTGAAAGTGATGCCGATATGGATCCGACGTTATATCGGGCCATGATTGGATCACTTATGTATTTAACTGCTTCAAGACCTGACATCGTGTTTGTTGTGTGTATTTGTGCTAGGTTTCAAGCTAATCCGAAGGAGATGCACATGAAAGCTGTAAAGCGGATTCTACGATACCTCAAGTCGAAACCGAAGCTGGGACTTTGGTATCACGCGGAGGGAGATCTAGAGTTGGAAGCATTCACGGATTCTGAGTACGGAGGATGCAGCTTGACGCGCAAATCAACAACTGGAGGTTGTCAATTCCTAGGAGGGAGATTGGTATCCTGGCAATGCAAGAAACAGACGTCGGTAGCCGTGTCAACGTGCGAGGCCGAGTATGTTGCTGCTGGTAGTTGCTGCTCACAGGTTCTGTGGATACAACAACAATTGCGGGATTACGGTTTGGCTTATACTCAAACTCCTATTAGGATAGATAACCAGTCTACTATCGCAATAACTAACAATCCAGTTAAACACATTAAAACAAAGCACATAGACATAAGGCATCATTTTATTCGTGATTGTGCTGAAAAGAACCTAATCAAATTGGTAAAAGTGGCAACGGACGATAATAATGCTGATTTGTTTACCAAAGCATTTGATAAGTCACGGTTTGAATATTTAATTCAACTAAATGGAATGCGCAACCCAGAGTAATTTGACCTTAGTGGTAGTTTATTTCCTTTTATAGCTGTAGTATTTCTTTCTTTTTATAGTAAGTCTACTAATTTAGGATAGTTTCTATTTTTAGTAAGTTAGTAGGTTATCTTCTTTTATTGCTATTTCTTATGAAAAAAAAAACAAAAGAAAAAAGAGAGAAAATCATAAAAATACAAAAAAAGAGAATATCAGAAAAAGAGTTAAGTCTTAGATACATAGGTTCAAAGTGACGAAAATTAGCACAGTCGTTACAAACTCTAAGTGTTTAGACTTTCACACATAATGCACCTAAAATTCTAAGTGTTATACTTTATTTTAGTTTGATGTGTTGGTAGGCATAATACATATAGGGAATCCCAAGGCTAATAAAATTCAAGTATGGGAATCCCAAGTGTTTAGACTTTCACACATAATGCACCTAATAAATTCAAGTATGTCTATGTCTGAGTCACGTAAGATAATTTCATGATAAATAAAAATGCCAAGGGATATTCCGAATGTAGCATGTTTAAAGGGGTAAAATACCAACAATCGGCTAAATAGGTATTTCACGACAAACAATCAAAGGAATAAAAAATTCCTAAGTGTGGAAGTTTAAGTACTGAAAGTGAGTATCTGACACCGCTATCTGATTGAACCTTTCTTTGACTATACTCGTCAAAAAAAAATATTTTGTTAAGTGTTTAGCATAGGTGTAAATTTTAATAAATATAGTTTAAATCTAAGTTAAAGTTTTGGTCAAAATTTTAAAATTTTATTTTTTACTTATTTTATTTTTATTTTATTTTATTTTATCTTAGTTTATTTTATTTTATTTTTCTACCTAGGAAAAGGGTCAAAAAATTACTGAGGGTGCATTCATAGTTGGATAAAATAAACACTGCGTGAAAAATCTTGTGCTTAGGGTAAAAGATTTGGCATAGTTTATCGTGTTACACAATAAGGTTGGAAAAGTTGGAAAACTTGAATTTATTTCAAAATTTTAGAAAATTTTCTAAGTGTTAGTTTAAACTCGAAACTGGGTAGTCTCGAATCTGTCAGTAGATTCGACTTTGGCCGTAGATTCGAAGTTAGGTAGTATAAATAGGTTAACAGTAATGTCATTAACACATCTGTTTTCGAATCTATACTCTCGAATCTATCTGCGATTTCGAATGTATTTCCTCGAGTCTACCATATTTCACAAAAACGACAATTTGTCGAGTTTCTTGCTGGGTGTTTCGATTCTACTGATACATCTAGGTATAATCAACTGGGTTGTACAAGATTCATGTAGTTTTATACATCATTTAAGCCAAAAATCACCGATATTTGAAAGTTTATGGGTCGAAATCGTGTGTTTCAAAATTACCAAGTTTGGACCGATAAATAGTCAAATTGAATGCACATATCTGTGATTAGTAACTAGTAGGACTAATGAATGTAATTTTCTGAGTCCAAAAAGGTTAATATCATGGGATTTGGTGTTGAGTTAGGCCGACGGGTTCGAATCTGTTCCAGACGATTCTCGAGTCTGTCAGTAAACTCGAGAAGGTCACTAGATTCGAGTGTGCCATTAAACTCGAAAAGGGGTTTATTCGAATCTATCTTTTATTTGAATTATTTAATTTAAATTTTATTAAACTTGTAGAAATTCTTTTGTGTTGGATTTTGTACTTAATCAAGTTCAAAATAAAACAAATTTGAATTTAGACAAGTTTATTGATTTTTATTAATTCTAATAGTTTATCTATTGTGCAGATATGGCTGTTCGAGTTTTCGTGCCAAAGCATAATATGGTCATTCCCCCTGATCATTATATCCCTGAGGCGCAGGGTTTTCGTCAGATGCTGGATTTCTTAGTAGAATCTAGGATTGCTTTTGCTTTGTCACATAACATTCAGATTGTTATTCCATATGTACGCCAGTTCTATGAGCATCTACAAGTTGACTGCACTGTCACCCCGACAGTTCTGAGAACAAGAATAACAGGACAGCCATTGGTGTTTTCTGCTGATATGCTGCGTTAGGTTTTGCAGCTAGGATCTCAGGAAGAAGAGTCTGGGCCTATTGACTTTCCCTTAAATATTAGGCAAACAGCTTTTCAGAGGATGGGTTATAGTTTAGATGTTACGAAGACATCTTACATGAAGAGCGGGCTTATTGGTCAATGGAGATTCTTGGCTCATGTGTTTATGGTTTGTTTTGCAGTCAAGAAAGCTGGTTTTGATTATATCGTCTCGAAGATCCAATCCAGGATGATCGCTTTAGTTTATAATCGGCCCTTCAGCTTTTCTCAAATGTTTTTCTCGGAATTTGTTCATCAAATCTCGGCTCCAGAGCAGCAACAATTTTTGCTATATCCTCGTTTCATAATGATTCTCATCAGGCATTTCTTGCCTAATCTGCCGCAGCTAAATGAGATTCAAAGTGTAGCGGTAATGGATAAAAGGATCTTTGCTGACTGTTCTCACACAGAGGAAGGCTAGCAGTTCCAGTCGAACGACCGTTGTTTGGAGCAGTTCTAGACAGGAACTTTGAAGCACCTGATAATGCCAACTGGGCAGGAGAAGTGGAAGTTCAAGCTAGACAGCCACCGCAACAACAATGACAACAACCGCGTGCACAGCCACAAAGGAGACGCCAAAGACCATCTGCGAGTCAAATTCAGGCAGCTAGGCCTTCGACAAGTCAACAGCCAGAGGTACAGGAAGCAGGGCCTTCAAGTGCCGCACCAGAATCTGAGCAGATAGCCCAAACTTTGGAAGAAATCTGGGCGTCTGGGCCTCATGCCAATGAGGAAATAACTGCAGAGTTGGTTGATCAGTTACTACAGCCTCCAGAAGGAGCAGAAGATGTTTTTAGGCAAGTTGAGGAATATGAACCAGAGCAAACTGGTACTGACTTGTCATCTTCAGCAACTGAGTCAGAAGATATGGAGGAGATAGAAGTTGAAGCTCCAGAGTCCGTATCTACAGAACCTCCTGTTCAAATGAGAACTTATGGATCAAGGTTAGTAGTGTCTGAAGAAGCTTCGAGGCGGCGCGCATCAAGAGAGTCTGATGACTCTGATTTTGAAGAAGAAGAGGTAGCTCCATTAGTGACGAGGCAAAGGGCCAAGCGTCATCGATTTATGCAAGGATCTACTTCAGCAGAACAACCTGAAATTCCTCAACCTCAGGACCCTCAAACCACCATTCCACCATCACCACCTCATGATGAACCTTACATCCCTTCGCCGATCATTCCAACTCCAATTCAATCCATCCCATCTACCTCATCCACATACACAGAAAATCAAAGATTTTTGCAGCTTAAAGACAGAGTTGACTTTCAACAAATCCAGATCTTAGGCCTAACGAAGGCAATCGGTGAGATTCAGAATCATAACGTAAATCTTGATAACGAGAATGCAGATCTGAAAAAGATAGTGGAAAAAGTTCAGGAAGTGAACTTAGAGCTAAAATCTTTTGTCGCTGATCAGGCAGCTGAGCTAAGATCGATGCGCTCGCTAGTTGAGCAGTTAATGAAAAATATTCAGGCTCAGGGGGAGACATCCTGCCGTGATCAAGTGGAGCGGCCGAGGGATGATGATAATGAAGATGACCAAGGCAATGATCCCAGCACTCAAAGACAGAATGAGCCAGTAGATTTTTCTGCTGCTCAGGATGCTCAATCTCAGGGGGAGCCAAGTCAAGCAGGAGCTAAAGAAGGAGAGGCCAGTTCGTCTAAACCTACAGAATCTGAGATAAATGAGATGAATGATGCTCTTATGGATCTTGACGACGACCCGATGGATTTGGGCTTTGACTTTGAAGATGATATGGAGGAACTAGAAGAGCGAGAATTTGTTCCTGAAGAATTGTTGATTGGAGATCAGATGATGAGGTGTGTGCTGACGAAGACGATGAAGCCAATGAGATCGTCGTTCAGCAGAATCCAATTACTAATACGTATGTAATCGAAGGAAATGATGTTGTGAACATAGAAGTACTTAATGCTGCTTTAAATGTTGAGTCATCAATAGGAGAGCCTGCCAGAGAGCTGACTAATGCAGAGAAACGAAAGCTATGGTTCAGGGCAGAGCAGAAGGACTTAGAGCTGAAGAAGAAAATGAAAGTGCCGGGTACTGGAAAACTGTCAGGTAGCATTTTAAGCTGGTTCTTTGATCGGGAACTGCAGCTATTCATAATCAAGAGAAAAGATGGGCTCCAGTACCTTAGAAGATCTCTGAAAGTATTCAATTCACTGCCGAAGATTGAGATAAAAGCTTTAGCCTGGAAAGACTTAATCAATATCGGCAATGACCCTTACGCAGATATAATTGCCAGAATCATAAGGAAAGAAGGAAGGTCGAGGAAGTTTGAACGGCTTAATCCAAGGATAGGAAAAAGAGTAGAGGATCATTCTCGAATAGATCCTCTAACTGGGCGTCCATGGATGAAGATTCAATACAAACCCGTAAGATGTCTGAGAAAGGTGCCACTCAAGCCTATGCCACCGAACGTCATGAAAAATATGAACTGGTGGTATGTTGAGAGTGAAACGGGAGAAGCGGTGATGGAAGATTTTGAAGAAAAGGTGATTCTTAGAATCTATGATCCTCTTCACCTGGTAAACCTTTCTCGAGATGACCTCCAAATTTTGCATGCACATAAGATTTCAAGTGATACTCATATGGATGGTGAGGCTAGAAAGTATGAGAATGTAGTTAAAGTGTGTGTTGAAAAGGGTTTGTATGCTGGAAGCAGTTTAAATAAATAATAAACAAAGTACTTAATCAAATGTGTGAATTATTAGAAGCTATCGTCAAGGGGGAGTCTGTTGGTACACCTTGTGTGACGATAGCAGTCTAAGTGATCCAACATTGTGTTTTAGCAAGTGTTTGATATATATGTTTATATATGTTTGATATTTATTATTGTTTGTATGTTTGAACTTAATGTAACGTTTTACAAGAAGTTCAAACATGAAGGTCAAAGATAAAATCAATCATAAGGTAAAAACATAAGTTTCAATACTTAGTCAATTATGTGAAAAGGTAAATTCGAAATCTCTAAAGACTAGGATTCGAATCTGGTCAGATTCGAATGAGTCACTTAAACAGATTCGAATGTGACCACTTAGGCAGATTCGAGAATGTCAGATGGGACAAACTCGAATGGGCCTTGGGCCGGATTCGAGTTTGGCCCATGACAGAGTCGAATTAGCCTCTATAATTAGGGATAGACTCGAAATATTATCGGACTTTTTGCAGAATTCGAGAGTGATTAAGCATTAAGCGATTTCGAGTTTATCATCAGTGTTAGCGTTGTTTCGGAGAGAATCAGTTCGTAGGTTCGTGCTTGTGTAGTTCGTGCAGCTTCTGATAGTCTCCGTGTTTCTGGTGAGTGTTGTTACCGTCTACCCGTTAACGAGGATTCCGCACTCGTTGACGGTTCCGCGTCTAGATAGATATGTGTTTGGTAGACCTTACAGATAAAGCTATGACTATCTGCCTAAGGAATTTCAAACCGATAGACTTATCCTCTTACCCCATTAGATACCACTTATGCATTTCTACTATTTGATCCTGGTGCTGATAGGAGCTTTATATCCACTAAGTTTACTAAGTAGATAAATTCCATTCTTACACCATTAAGTGCCACTTATGCTATTAAGGTTGATGACGGTAAGACACGTAAGACAAATAATATAAGTCAAGGATGCTCCTTAGAATTTGTAGGCCGACTCATTAAAACAGACTCGATGCCCGTCAAACAGAGAAGTTTTGATGTGGTCATAGGCATGGATTGACTATCGAAAAATCGGGCGTAAATAGTGTGCGACAGGAAGACGGTTCATATACCTTTAGCCAATAAGAAGGTCCTTACTGTCCAAGGCAAAGCAAGAAATACCAAAGTAAGCATCATCTCTAGCATTAGGACCCTGAAGTGTTGATAGAGAGGGAGCCAAAGGGAAAGCGGCTCGAAAATATTCTTATTATTTATGGTTACCCCAAAGTTTTTCCAGAACACTTACCTGAAATCCCAACATCGAGGCAAGTCAAATTAATAAAATCGGCCTAGTTACAGGTGCGGCACCAGTGGCTCGAGCACCAGGCCGATTAGCCCCATCAATAGTGTATGAATCGTCCAACCAACTGTAGGAGCTCTTAGCTAAAAGGTTTATCAAACCGAGTTCCTCGCTTTGGAGGAGCTCCAGTTTTGTTCATAAAGGAGAAGAATGGAACTTTAGGGATGTGCATCAATCATCGAGAGCTAAATAAACTAAAAGAACCGATACCCGCTCACAAGAATCAATGTATTGTTTGACCAAACTCCAAGAATTAACCTTATATTCGAAGATAGACCTAAGGTCTACTTATCATCAGGTTAGAGTTCGCAAGAAAGATATTCCAAAGACAGCCTTCAGATTCCGTTACGGTCATCATAAATTCCTATTAATGCCATTTGGATTAACCAGTGCCCCAACAGTATTCATGGACCTCATAAATCGGGTGTGCAAACCTTATCTAGACAAATTCGTGATTTATTCATGAATGACATCTTAATCTACTCACGAAACAAGGAGGAACACGAGCAAACATTTAATATTAATTCTAGAGTTGTTGAAGAAAGAACAACTATATGCCAAGCTTTCTAAGTTTGACTTTTGGCTAAGATGGGTGAAATTTTTCGGTCACGTGATCAATAGTAAAGGAATCCAAGTCGACCCCGCAAAGATCAAGGCTATCATGAATTGGTCAACTCTTAGAACCCCCATAAAGATATGACAGTCATTAAGACTTGCAACTTATTATAAGCAATAATCAAAAATTTTCTCAAAGATCACCAGAGCTCTAACAAAACTGACCCAAAAAGACATTAAGTATGATTGGGGCAAGGATCAGGAGACATCATCCAGTTATTAAAGCACAAACTGTGCAGCGCGCTTATTTTGTCCCTACCCGAGAGAAGCAAAAAATTTGTAGATTACTGTGACGTTTCACACAATGGGTTGATATAGAAAGATAGGGTCAAAGCTTATACTTTATGAAAAATTAAAGTTCACTAGGTGAATTACACAACACATGATCTGGATCTTGGAGCAGTAGTCTTTATCCTTGGAGACATTAGTTGTACGGTATGAAATGTATTGTATTCACAGACCATAAGAGCCTCCAACACATCTTGAATCAAAAAGTGTTGAATATGAGGTAGAGTCGTTGGATAATGCTATTAAGTGATTATAACTGTGAAATTCGTTATAACTCGGGGAAAGATAATGTGGTTGCAGATGCTCAGAGCCGAAGGGAACGAGCTAAGCCATTAAGAGTACAAACCCTAGTTATAACCATTCAACCGAACCTTCCTTCCTTAGTTCATGATGCACAAGTAGAAGTTGTTAAGGAGGAAAATATGAAAAATGAATCCATGCACGGAATGGATAAATAGTATGGGATAAGGGCTAATAAAAATCGATATTTCATGAATAGAATCTGATTACTCTGTTTGGTGGAATAAGAAAGCTGGCTTTGGATGAAGGACACAAATCAAGATATCTCGTTCACCCCGGATCCGATAAAATATATCATGACCTCAAGGAGATATACGGGTGGCCTAACATAAAGGCTGACATTGCCACATATGTCAACAAATTCCTAACATGCTCCGAAGTTAAGACAATCATCAGAAACCATTTGAGTAATTGTCGACCGCCTAACAAAATCCGCGCATTCCTACCAATCAAGGAGAACAACAGAATGAATAAGCTAGTCCAAACGTACCTCAAGGAAGTCATCTCCGGACACGGAGTGCCTATTATAATCATTTCGGATACGGATAGCAGATCTACATCTAGGTTTTTGGCAATTATTACAGCAAACTTTAGATACAAACTTGGACATGAGTACCACATATCACCCTCAGACCAATGGTCAGAATAATAGAACGATCCAAACACTAGAACACACATTAAGAGCCTGTGTAATGGATACTGATCGGGTTATAATCTATCATGTTTATTAAGCGTAAAAGAGTTGTTTTTAGTACAAAAGTGTTATAGAATGTGCCGCTATTGAATAAATTCTGTGCTTGTGCAGGTAAACAAAATCCGGTTTAAAATGGCGTAAAAAAGGAAAAAAATTCAGAGCCAGGCGCAGAGAGGGGCGCAGCCCTGCGCCCAGACCACGTGCTCAACAGAAGAAATTAATTCACAAAAATACGGATTTTACAGAGGGGCGCAGGGGGGGGCGCAGGCCTGCGCCTACGGCTGCGCCCAACCCATTAAAATATTATACGGCCGTTTTTAGGGTTTTTCCATCTTTTCCTATAAATACCAAGTCATACTTCAAAGTTTGAAATCGTTTTTTGGAGGAGAAGGCTAAGGAAAAGAACCCTGTTTGAGCGAACACACGTACGACGAACACACGAGTCAAGCTACGGAGATGGATACACAACTCTTGAATATTGCATCAACTATGTCCGGCTAAGCTCATCATAATCATTCTCGGAGGAAGCACATCGCTAAGTTTTATTTTATGAACGATTACTTTAAGTTTGCATGGTTTTTATTATTTATATTTTGATTGTAAACGAATGATTATTATTTTGTTGTTACGTTTCGCAAGATAGTTCGTAGACATTTTATTATTCGTGCCGAGTTAATTATTTAATTAAGACGAGTAATCAAACGTGTCACGCGCTATGCCCAAGATCACGTAATGGTTTAAATAATAGTTATAACAAAGATTATGTCTATGTAATCTTCAAATCGTTTTTATAAATTAAACGCAAGGCGAGGTGTGGAATCCGAGAATGGTTACCTTCGTACTTTATTCAATCAAACAATTCTCTTAAGTTTTCTTTTCACAAATTTCGCAAGTAATTAGCTTTATAAATCAAGCAATCACCTTTTTACAAACCACTCAATCTTTCTAAATTAATTATTTTACAATGCTAGTCGCTTAAATACGTGTAATTAACCTCTCGCTCTCTGTGGATACGATCCCTACTTACCCTAGCTTCTAAGGTATTTAGTGGTTATTTTTTACGGGTTAACGACACTCGCATCAAATTTTGGCGCCGTTGCCGGGGAGCGGTTGCGCTTAAATCACGTATTTTAGTAATTAGTTTAGTTTAGTTACTTTATTTGTTCTAGAGTAATTTAGGTAACTTAGTTAATTTGGTTAATTTTAATTTATTTACTTATTTACTTATTTGCTTTTATTTTCTTACTTAAATTAGTTTAAGTTTCCTTATTTTGCTATTATCTATTTAATTAGTTTTTAAGCTTTAATTATTGCCTTAATTATTAAGAAAAAGGGAATTGTGGCGCAAGCATCGATTCTCACCAAAAAGAAAGTTTCTAGTTCTAATTCTTCATCTAGCCCTCATAGGTTTATGCACACACGATATTCTGGTAGAATTTCACCCTTGAAATTTGATCCAGAAATCGAAAAAACTGCTAGATCTAATAGGCGAGCCACAACTCAAACGAACGAAACTAAAAATACTGCTCCTAAAGTAAACGTGGAAGAAGAAATAATTAATTCGGAAGACGAGAACGTCGATAACGTTCTTGTCAACGTCCAACAAAACCAAAGACCGATGGGAGACCGTAGAACAGTAGAATCCCATTATAGGCCGGGTGATATCCCTGATCCATCACCCATTCTCTACCCAATTAATGAGAATGAGCTCGAAATTAGGCCACAGCTATTTAGCATATTACCCGTTTTTCGCGGATCACAAAGCGAAGAACCGTATGAGCACTTAGCTGAATTCACTGCCATATGTAAGGCCAATCATGTTAGGGGAATGACCGTAGACGCACTAAAACTCAGACTCTTTCCTTTCTCCTTGAAGGAACGAGCGAAAAACTGGTTCGTGTCACTTCCCACTGATAGTATAACTAACTGGGACGAGATGAAAAAAGAATTTCTAACCGAATATTACCCAATTAGTAAAACTACAGAAAAACGTAAAGAAATTACTGGATTTAAACAGAAAATTGGAGAACAATTTCACGAAGCTTTTAATAGGTTGAATGAATTACTAAGAACATGCCCTCATCATGAAATTCCTAAATGGATGCTAATTAAAACCTTCTTCGATGGGGTTAGTCAAGAAAGTAGGAATATGATCACTGCTGTTTCAGGCGGAACCTTTTTAGCCAAGGAAGATGACGAAGCTTGGGAATTATTAACCCAGTTAAGCAAAGGTTTAAAAGTCCAAGCGGGTTCGGATAATAGTGTTGGTGTCCAAGTTATGGGCATAGACAACGCGTGGAAGAAGGAAGTTAAATCTGATATATCCGAACTAAGCAAAAAGATGGACTTGTTGATGAAAGGAATGGGAAAGGTTACAGCGTCACAGGTCTGCTGTGTCACTTGTGGAGACCCTTCTCATCCAACCGAGAATTGCCCACATACCTTCACGCACGAAGAGTATGTGAACGAAGCTTTTGGCTTTCGGCAACGAAGAGAACGGGAGAACCCATACTCGGAGACTTACAATCCGGGATGGAGAAAACACCCGAACTTTAGTTGGAGGGATAATCAAGACAATGATGCTCCCCCGAAGCCAAGATATGAGCAACCTCGTCAACAAAACCGAGATTTCCAATATGGATCAACCTCAGCTACGAAGGATGATCGGTACTATAAACGCCAAGACCCTAAAGAAGAAAATGATTCGCGACAAGTGTCGGGGAACTCGAAAGAGTTTTCCGAGTTTATGGAATTCATGAAACAACAAACCATGGTTCAAGCGAAAACTATGGAGATGCTTGAAAGGCAAATGGGACAAATTGCAGAGTCTCTGACTAAACGAGAAGAAGGGAAGCTTCCAAGCAACACCACAGTTAACACCTCGCACCACCATGGAAAAGAAAAGAAATATGAAGTTAATGAAGTGAACGAAGTTAATAAAGTCACTACCCTTAGGAGTGGAAAGGAAGTAGATAACAAAATAGAAATGCCTAAGGAGAGTGAGACTGACGACGAGGTAGAAATTGTTTATGAAGAAGAACCACCCAGATCGGAGTCAAAGGTAGAAACAAAAGTTAAGAAGGTAACCTTTAAGGAAGTAGAAGCCAAGAAACCAGTAGAGACTAAAGTTGGGGAAGGGAGTTCCAATACTGAAATTGCTCCCTACCCAACGGCCTTAGAAAACCCAGCTTCATTTCCTTATGGTAAGAAAGGACCTAAAAACGAAGAATTATGGGATATCTTTAATCAAGTTAAAATTAACATTCCCTTAATCAAAGCAATACAACAAGTCCCTTCTTACGCTAAATTCTTAAAAGATCTTTGTACTCAGAAACGGAAATTTAAAATAACTCTTCCAAAGCAAATCAACCTCACTGAACAAGTCAGTGCAGTTATCACTAGCTCACTACCGCCTAAACTAAAAGATCCAGGATCACCCTTGATTCCGGTAACTATTGGCGATATTCAAATTAAAAAAGCACTTCTAGACTTAGGGGCGAGTGTTAATATTTTACCTGGTAATTTATTTGACCAACATGATCTAGGAACCCTACAGACAACAGATGTCATCCTACAATTAGCAGATAGGTCTACCAAAGTACCACGAGGGATGTTATCTGATGTAATCGTTAAGGTCGAAGATTTCTATTATCCAGTAGATTTCTTAGTGTTGGACTCAGATAGTGCGTACAAAGAAAGCCAACCGGCAATCATATTAGGACGTCCCTTCTTAGCCACAATCAATGCTCAAATCAATTGCAGGACAGGTGCATTAGACATAGCATTCGGGAACCGCAAACTCCGACTTAATGTCTTTAACAATGTACCTAATGCACCATTGGATTCAGAATGCTATATGATAGACTTAGTTGATGATTTAATTCAACAACAATCATCAACAATAACATGTAAAGATCCAGTGGAGCTGCTTCTGTACTACAATGAGTATAAGCTAGATAATATACCTGAAGCTAAGGAGTTTGAACTTGAATGTGTTCAGTCAGTGGATTCTACTCAACCACCCTGGACACATAAGATCGAAAAACTTCCGACTGATCTTCCACCATCAGCAAAACCATCTTTAGAGCAACCACCCAAATTAGAGTTGAAACCACTTCCAGCTCATCTCAAATATGCTTTTCTTGGCCCTGAGAGTACACTGCCTGTAATCATTGCCACAGATCTTACTGCTGCACAAGAAAAGGCCTTGTTAGAAGTGTTATCGAGATATAAGGAAGCGGTAGGCTGGACCATAGCAGATCTTAAGGGGATTAGCCCTACGTTGTGTATGCATAGGATTATAACTAATCCGACAGCCAAGCCAAGCAGAGATGCTCAGAGAAGGCTAAACCCTAACCTTAGAGAGGTAGTGAAGAAAGAAGTGTTAAAATGGCTAGATGCTGGAATTATCTATCCGATATCAGATAGCCAATGGGTTAGTCCCACACAGACGGTTCCAAAGAAATCTGGAATCACTGTTGTCGATACTCCTGAAGGAGAAAAGATTGCAACTCGCCCTGTGACGGGGTGGAGAGTATGTATCGACTACAGAAAGTTAAATGCTGCAACCTCAAAAGATCATTTCCCTCTGCCATTCATTGATCAAATAGTAGAGAAATTAGCAGGGCAGAAATTCTATTGTTTCTTAGATGGCTATTCGGGGTATAATCAAATCCCGATACACCCAGAGGATCAAGATAAGACGACATTTACATGTCCGTATGGCACATTCGCCTACCGAAGAATGCCATTTGGATTATGTAATGCTCCGGCCACATTCCAGCGATGTATGATGGCTATATTTTCAGACATGGTCGGAGGGTCTCTCGAAATCTTTATGGACGACTTTTCTATATTTGATAAGTCATTCGAAGGGTGTCTCTCTCATTTAGAAAAAGTTCTCAAGCGGTGTACTGAAACCATTTTGGTACTAAGCTGGGAGAAAAGTCATTTTATGGTTAAAGAGGGAGTAGTCTTAGGACACATAGTCTCTGAAAGGGGAATGGAGGTTGATCGAGCTAAAATACAAATAATTTCCTCGTTACCACCGCCAACTAATATTAAGGGAATTCGTTCTTTTCTAGGACATGCAGGTTTCTATAGGAGGTTCATAAAAGATTTTAGTGCCATAACCAAACCCCTATGTAACCTTCTTCTTAAGGATGCACCGTTCGACTTTGATAGAGATTGTAACGAGGCGTTTAATACATTAAAAATGAAGCTCACGGAGGCACCAATTCTGCAATCACCTGATTGGTCTCAGCCCTTTGAGATCATGTGTGACGCAAGTGATCACGCAGTAGGTGCCGTCCTTGGTCAAAGAGTGGACAAAAAGCCAGTGGTAATATACTATGCAAGTAAAACATTCTCTGAAGCTCAAATTAATTACACAACAACTGAAAAAGAATTGTTTGCAGTAGTGTATGCACTAGATAAATTTAGATCTTATGTCTGGGGGGCTAAGGTAATTGTGTATTCCGATCACAGTGCCTTACGACACCTCTTGGCTAAGAAAGATGCTAAGCCACGGCTAATTCGTTGGATACTGTTACTACAAGAATTCGATTTAGAAATCCGAGAAAAAAAGGGCTCAGAAAATGTAGTAGCAGACCATCTCTCGAGACTACCTGCAAGCACCACTGATATGCTGGACTCCATTCGGGACAATTTCCCAGATGAACAATTATTGTTCGTCGCAAAAGTGCCTTGGTTTGCTAACTTAGTAAACTATTTTGTCACAGGAAAAACCCCAAGCCACTGGAACTCACATCAACGAAAGTATTTCTTCTCCCAAACTAAACAGTACATTTGGGAGGAGCCGGATTTATTCAAAATAGGAGTAGATCAGATTATCCGGCGATGTGTTCCAGACAATGAGCATTATGATATTTTAAATCACCGTCACTCGTATGCATGCGGAGGCCATTTTAGTGCTAAAAAGACAGGTCATCGAATCCTACAAAGTGGATTCTTTTGGCCGACCATCTTTAAGGACTCCTACGAGTTTGTTAAGTCATGCCTACGATGCCAACAGATAGGAGGTATTTCAAAAAGAGACCAAATGCCTATGACACCAATTCTTATAGTAGAGATTTTCGATGTGTGGGGCATAGACTTTATGGGACCATTCCCTAAGTCATACGGTTTCGAATATATCTTAGTGGCAGTTGATTACGTCTCTAAATGGGTAGAAGCCGAAGCCACAAGGACTAATGACCACAAAGTAGTGTGCCAATTCGTTAAACGTAATATATTTTCTCGTCATGGAATCCCTAGAGCCATAATTAGTGATGGGGGTTCTCATTTCAAAACTATGTACTTTAGCAAACTACTTAAGCATTATGGAGTAACGCATAAGATAGCTACCCCATATCACCCACAAACTAGTGGACAAGTAGAGGTATCTAACAGGGAGGTTAAGCGAATATTAGAAAAAATAGTACGACCCGATAGGAAGGATTGGTCAATACGATTAGATGATGCACTTTGGGCGTACCGTACAGCGTATAAAACCCCTATTGGTATGTCTCCCTATAAGCTAGTTTATGGGAAATTATGTCACCTTCCGGTTGAGTTAGAACACCGAGCCTTATGGGCCATTAAAAACGCAAACCTTAACTTCACAGCTGCCGGTATAAATCGAAAACACCAACTGAACGAATTAGAAGAAATTCGCAAGGAAGCTTATGAAAGTTCTAAAATATATAAAGAAAAAACAAAAGCTTTCCACGATCGAATAATTAGACGAAAGGTGTTTAACAAAGGTAACAAAGTTTGGCTATTTAACGCACGCCTGCGGCTCTTCCCAGGCAAACTAAAAAGTAAGTGGACAGGCCCATACACAGTAACTAACGTCTACCCCTATGGTGCGGTTGAAATAATAGATCAAAAAGGTGGTGAGCCGTTTAAAGTAAACGGACACAGATTAAAATTATTTGTACAATGGGCTGACAATGAAATTACATCATCTGAGACAATGGTCTTGGAAGATATCACTTAATACTAAAGAGTTCCAAAATGTCTGGCTGAAGACATTAAACTTAGCGCTTTCTGGAAGGCAATCCAGTGAACTTTGTGGGTGTGTTCAATAGAAACCTTCACGAGACTATAACTCGTCCACTCAGGCTACTGAGGGGTTTAAAGGCTTGTTGCACATGCTAAGTGCAATCGTTTTCACCACGAAAGTGTGTTTTAGTTTCTGCAGATTAAATTTTATTATGCCTTAGTTTGTTGCTCTTTTAAGTTAGTTAGTCAAATAGTAGTTCATCCTATACTCTGGTGGTACCTATCGCAACCAACTAAGTTGGGGAAAAATTTACCCATTAAGAAGCTGCAAATCCCGAGTCGAAGAAAGACGAAAATTTGGACAAATAAAGGACAAAATTCTGTACGTTGTACGACAATTCGTTAAGTTTTTGGGGGGACCAAACGCTACAAACAGCACACACAAAGATCGCCTGGAAGCAGTGCAGCGCACCGGCCAGCGCAGGCCTGCGACCCGCGCTGCGCCCCAAGCGCACCGGCCAGCGCAGGGGTGCGCCTGCGTCTGCGCCTCGATGCGTTTCTGCGATTTTTAAACCCTTTTTCACCTCATCTGCTTCATTCTCTCTCAAAACCTCCGAAATTTTGCCCTCTTTTTGCTCCCAAATCCTCTGGAACGTGGAATTCTTGCTTGAATCGTGCTCCTCCTTCGATCATCTCACCAATATAAGTGTTTTTCTGCCTCATCTTTCAAGTTTCTACCAAGAGATGCTATTTTTCCATGGAGGTTTGATGTTCTTGTTTTTGCCCTAACTTCACAATGTGGAAGATGAACATATTTCAGAGTTCTATTTGTCATTAGTTATGTGCTACATGCTAGAACCTACACATTTCATGCATCCCTAGCTACTTTCTTAATATAGGTTTGTTTTCATAAATTTTTCACTGTGACATATTTAGAAAATCTATATTAAGTATAAAATCCAGTGGAGACACATTATTCTATGCTAAATCTAGGGTGAACACGTTGCTCCATTTCAACTTCATGATTCGTATTGTTAATCGCTCCATTCGTCGTTCATAATCATGCATGTCACGACAAATCTTGCCATGTTTCGTTGCCGTCATCGTTCATGCACATGCACCAACTTCAAGAAGAAGGGTCACTACATCGACATTACTTGCACCTTCATGGAATGCATTGCACTCCACATTTATGTATTTCTCACCGGGTTCTTCGAACTCCATCGAGACTAACATGCTTGTGTGCCATTATATGCATTTAATTGTGCTTAATTCCGTTACTCATTGCTATATGTGCATAGATGTCACAACAATTCACCGGAAATTCTCGCCGACGTATCACTCGCACCCCGAGAATGCGTGTGCATACCCCCATCCCGATAAACATCGAGTATCCGTCACCACCACCCTCGCCGCCGGTTTCTGCACCACGCACACATTTCTTCATAGAAAAGACTCTTAAGGAATCGGATTTTAAACACTTTGGTATTATCGAGAGTTTCGATCGAATTGGGTGGTCAGGGGCATTGCAAATTGAAACCCCGTATGTTCATGAGACGGAAATCTATGAATGGATGACAACTTTGATCCGATTAGAGGGGGCTGTAGAACATGATTTTGAACTACGAGGTCGTATCAATGGGAAAGAGGTTTTCGTCTCTAGGAAAGCATTATGTGATTATTTTGACTTTGATACGGACATTCCGGTCGCACGAGAGTTTTGGACGGAACAGGACTTATCTAGTGGGGTGTTGAGACACTCGGAAGGATGGGCTAAAAAGCTAACTGAGGTTTTTAATCTTACGATTGAGCAAGCGAGAGTCTATTCAAAGTACTATCGGGGTGATCTTCGCCCCTGGGCCAAAGTCTTGTGGAAGCTCATTGTATTCAATATTTTGCCAAGATCTGCTAATACCACTGCCGTCCGAACCCGTGAAGTCATACTTATTCATGCTTTGCTCACGGGTAAACCGGCCATCTCTCTCGCGTACATCATGATGCAGAATATTTGGGAGGCGACTCTTGTGAAACCACACATGGAAATACAGTATGGACGTATGCTCACTGAACTCTTTATTAATATGGGCGTCATATCGGAAGGGGCGAGCCCACGACTTTTGGGACCCAATGATGTCTGGTTTACACGGCACACTATGGCGGGTTTACAATTTGAACAAGTGTCGGACACTTTCTTGATTAGGGACCCAGCGCATGGTACTGTCTCGATCATTCCTGCTAGCCGATCTTTTTACCGCTATGACCAACCGTTAGACAAGGGTAAAGCGAGAATAGGTGAGTTTAAGTGTGAGAAAGATGAAGTAAAGTTTGTGAAAGCCGAGGTAAAGTTCGAGAAGGGAGGATCATCAAATGCACACTTATCGGAGAATGAGGTCCTGGAGGCACGCCTGACTGCCATCAAGAATGCAGTCAAAGGACTACTGGCAGCGAACACTGCAGTCCTTTCAGAGGTGGACAAGCTTAAACAAGATGTCAATATTCACGGGATCACGGTGGGAGCTCACTCCCGTTGGCTCGCTAGCCTCCAAACGAGGATAGAGGAGCTTGAGCGGGTAGTCGGCCGCCGTAGTTCCCACACCGTCTCTACCAACACCTCTCATCTAACGTCGCCTGATGAATATTGATTCTATACTTGCGTGGAAATTCTCTCTAACAAACTATGGTCTTGACTTTTGAAACAATTGCTACTTGGTTTATTAAATGGCCTTAGGCCATAACAACTATATGTGTGGTGTTCGTGTCGGCACCGTAGACTTTTAGATCTCGTACCGATTGCATGCTATGCCTACTAAACATTTGACTTGCATATCCCCGTTACCTACATATTAATTTTCTCACATAACTGTTTTTAGTCTCTGTAGTGTCGGGGACGACACAATCTTTAAAGTTGGGGAAGGGGAAACACATATATGTGTTTAAAAAAATGTGTAGGATAAATGCTTGTAAACCATAATTTTTATCGGAAAAAACGTAAATTATCAAACCAAGCATGCACCCGACCAACTAGAAAAACGAAAAATTTTTGAACCGAACAGGCCCCCCAAGCGCAGCCGCCGGCGCAGGCCTGCGCCCAGGGGTGCGCCTGCCCGAAACCTCTTCATTTTAAATAGAAATTTTTTTTGCAAAACCCTACAAGAGCACCCTTTGCGCCCCCCTTACGGCTTCTTCACTTTCTCCACAAATTTTCACCTAAAAAACTCATTTTTGTCCACAAAAATCACTAAAAATCAAGCTAGTGATTGACATTAAGCAAGAGGTAGCAAGGAACTTGAGTTTGCAACTCAAGTTGGGGAAGTTTGAAGTTAAGCTAGGAATCATCTACTACCACTTTAGATTCAATCTCTCTTTCATCCTTCATCAAGAACAAGGTACAAAAAGCTCCACCATTCTTGAACTAGTAAGCTTTAATGGAGTTTGAAGATGAATTTTGACTTTTAAGATTGACTTTTTGCATGACCATTTATACATGATAATTCTAAGTGCTTCCATGGTATAGAAGAGAGTATTAAGTGAGAGTATGAGCACGAGTAAGAAAAAGGCATGCTAGTCAATTTTCGGAAAGTTGGTTGTTATTTTGTGCAATTTTGCTTAAATTATTAAGATGTGAAAAAGTGGTTAAATTGACATGAATTAATTATGCATCCTTATGTAACATTTGATATGATAATTGCACAAACTATCAATTATGGTTCTTTGTTGTGAAATTAGAGCGAATTAAGAATTATATATATATATATATATATATATATATATATATATATATATATATATATATATATATATATATATATATATAGATGGGATCATTGCAGAACCTAAATTTAGTGTAGAACTGTAGAACCAATATCGTCCATAGATTAAAATAATTTAATGGTCTTGATTAAAAGAGTTAAGTTTGGAATTAGTGAAAAAAAATTGGTAATAGTGATATTTTAATTCTTGGAGGGTATAAAAGGAAAAGATTGGAAATAGCAAAAAGATTGACATTAGCAAAATAAATATCCTTTTTCTTTAAATTAAAATAACATTAATATTATTAATTTTTAAATCAAAAAAATTATACCATAAAAACGAGAATTTTATACTCCTTAAAATGAGACCGGTCATGATATATGTTTTTCGAAAAAATTTTACGTGTTTATTTTTCGTAAAAAAAAAAAAATACTCAGACCACGATGCTATATATCATGGTGAGATAATGAGATCATTCGATATCGAATGAACACTTTGATATCGTATATTTAACGTCAATGCAACACTGCATATACGCTCATTATTAACAGAGCTAAAATAATAGTCACAATTAGTAGTCAAAGTTGGTGGATTTAACGAGAACGGTTATGATATATATTTTTTATTTTTCGTAAAAAAAATTTTACCCAGACCACGATGCAATATATCATGGTGAGATCATGAGATCATACGATATCGAATGAACACTTTGATATCGTATATTTAACGTCAATGCAACATTGCATATACGTTCATTACTAACAGAGCCAAAATAATAGTCACAATTAGTAGTCAAAGTTGGTGGATTTAACGAGAACGGTTATGATATATATTTGTTTATTTTTCGTAAAAAAATTTTTACCCAGACCACGATGCAATATATCATGGTGAGATCATGAGATCATTCGATATCGAATGAACACTTTGATACCGTATATTTAACGTCGATGCAACACTGCATATACGTTCATTATTAACAGAGATAAATAATAGTCAAAATTAGTAGTCAAAGTTGGTGGATTTAACGAGAACGGTCATGAATATATTTTTTTGAAAAAAAATTTACGTGTTTATTTTTCGTAAATTTTTTTTACCCATACGACCATTCGATGTCGAATGAACACTTTGATATCGTATATTTAACGTCGATGCAACACTGCATGTTCATTATATATTAAAAGAGTAAAAAAAGTCAAAGTTGACAGTCAAACTTGGTAGGCTGCTATTAATTCAATGTTAATTGTATAATTACCATCTTATCCCTAGTGTTATATTATAATCTAATGGTTTAGATTGGTTCTATGGTTCTGCACTAAATTAAGGTTCTGCAATGATCCCAACCCTATATATATATATATATATATATATATATATATATATATATATATATATATATATATATATATATATATATATATATATATATATATATATATATATATATATATATATATATATATATATACTTAAGTTGTCGTAATTGCAGATGTCTCGCAGAACTAGACAACGAGTGGGGGAAGACGCCAGTTCCTCTACCCAACCGAGGGTAGAGTGGAACCCGGACTTCAATTTATCACAGCATCCGACAAATATTCGACGACAATTGTTCATGACAAAGAAGTTCTCCGGCAAGGTTTTGGTCGAAAAGAGAGTTAAGAAAGACGAATTCGAGAATTATGGGGTAGTGCGATGCTTCGACCGGTTAGGATGGGAGACAGTATTGGATCTAGGAGGGGAGCACATTTATCACGATGAGGTTGTGGAGTGGATGTCCACACTAAGACGCGAAGAAGGACGATTCTGAGGCGATTTCACCTTAATAGGTCGCGTTAATGGGCATGAATTTCCAATGAACGCGCAAGCGTTACGGGAAGTCTTCGGGGTAGATATTGGTGTTGGAGAAGACGGGGCACGGAATTTCAACTACGAGTACAAAACAGACGCCCAACTAGCATTCACTGATAGAACCTGGGAGGGTGAATGGACCACACAGTTGGCAGAGATACTAAAAATTGATTATAATGCCGCGGCTGGATACACGGCGTATGCTAGGCGTGACCTTAGCCCCATGGCGAAGGTACTACACAAGATTGTTACCAACAACGTGCTGCCAAGAGATAGCAATCTGACAAAGATTCGGCACAAGGAGGTAACTATCCTTTACGCATTGATGACGGGAGAGCCGAGCCTTTCTTTTGCTTGGATTGTGATGAACGATCTATGGTCAATGTACGACACGAGGGAGAGAAAAATAATCCCTCACGGATGGATTTTATCAGAGTATCTGAGAGCTCAGGCAGCGATTTCTCCCATATCTGTTCCGAGGGGAGTCTCTGGCGCCGTTATTACAGCGGCGATGATACAAAGCATCACTCTGCGCCAAACAGACCAAGGATTCGAGATCTTTGATTCAGACACAGGAAAAACGCATCGAGAGCTATACGGTATAGAAGAGGCAGAGGCTTACCATCAACATCAAGCCGAAAGAGTACATGCAGCAGGAGGAGCTAATGATATGTCCCAAGTCATTGCTCGGTTGGACGCAATGAACCTACGGTTGGGTACCTTTCAAGAGGATGTGGTTGGAAGAATGGACGAGTTTCAGCATGAGTTGGAAACCCAGACTAACCGAATCGACGAGATATACACCGGTGTGCACGCATCAGCCTTTCAGAACGCCTATTACAACCAGCAGCATTGGGCGTACACCGATGCAGTGCGAGATCACATGAATTATAATGCTGGGTTACCATACCAACCATACGAGAACTATCAGTGGCAGAATTTCGAGAGGCTGAACGTTGAGAATCGAACTCCTTAATACTTCCCAGCCTATGGTCGAGTCCCCACCACGACACGCGGAGAGAGCGTGGAGCACCCTACAAACATGTACCCACCTGCACCTCATATGCAAGAAGACCGAAACCCCTTCGGGGAATTCTTTGCTGGTATTTTCGGACCACCACCACCACCGCAGTAGTCAGGTTCTTCCGTTCCTCTCTTTAAGTAGGATGAATTATTGTTTTTTTATGCTTTATTATTTTTATTAGTGTTTGTTTTGCATGCGTTACTTTGATTGAATAAATGTGTTTCTTTAAAGAAGATTATGTGAAAAGCGAGCCGTAAATGATCCGATCAATTAACCCGATAAATTTTTATTGTTGAGCTTGCAACTTAAATATGATGATGTTAGTTAGGTCGGTTTCAAAGCAAAAAGACGTAATTATTTGAGTTTAAATATAACACAAAGAGTCATAGAGGCTAAAACCAAGGAAGTGAACCGAGTTTGAAGTAGGATATATTGTGTTGAAGCGAGTGATAATTAACAAGGATTCCAATAGCCGCTAATTATTCATGCAATAAGGGGGAGGAAGCGATCACGAATAAAGCCTCAATTCAAGTATGACCTAGTTGATTCAGGAGATTAAGTCTGAAGGGTACCATCATGCCTAGTCCCCTAAGGCCAACTGGTCTGGGAGTGGCTGACCCAAATCCTGCTACACGGATCATCTAGAAAGTCATAGTAAAGTTGAACAAAAAAAACAAAGACATTGCATGGAAAGAATAAAAAGAAAAATTAGTAGCTCAAGTCGTGCATCGAGGAAAAAGATGGTCCAGTGACCCACGTGAATTCAATTCTGTAACCTTGAGCTAAAAGGATGATAGTGGTGAGGAATTTTTGAACAACTATCCGAGAAACATCACGATATATCTGAATTAAATTCTGTTCGTGTCTGCGAGTTTTATCACGTCTATGAAGGGTAGTGCTTGTTTAAATAAGTTAATTATGTTTTGTACGCTTGATAAACCCGATGTTTTAAAAGTCTGATTTTCGTTGCTTGCTCGGGACGATCAAGAATTAAGTTGGGGAAGTTTGATCGGGTTATAATCTATCATGTTTATTAAGCGTAAAAGAGTTGTTTTTAGTACAAAAGTGTTATAGAATGTGTTGCTATTGAATAAATTCTGTGCTTGTGCAGGTAAACAAAATCCGGTTTAAAATGGCGTAAAAAAAGGACAAAAATTCAGAGCCAGGCGCAGAGAGGGGCGCAGCCCTGCGCCCCGACCACGTGCTCAACAGAAGAAATTAATTCACAAAAATACGGATTTTACAGACAGGCGCAGGGGGGGGGCGCAGGCCTGCGCCTACGGCTGCGCCCAGCCCATTAAAATATTATACGGCCGTTTTTAGGGTTTTTCCAGCTTTTCCTATAAATACAAAATCATATCTTAGAAGTTTTCATCGTTTTTTGGAGGAGAAGGCTAAGGAAAAGAACCCTGTTTGAGCGAACACACGTACGACGAACACACGAGTCAAGCTACGGAGATGGCTACACAACTCTTGAATATTGCATCAACTATGTCCGGCTAATCTCATCATAATCATTTTCGGAGGAAGCACATCGCTAAGTTTTATTTTATGAACGATTACTTTAAAGTTTGCATGGTTTTTATTATTTATATTTTGATTGTAAACGAATGATTATTATTTTGTTGTTACGTTTCGCAAGATAGTTCGTAGACATTTTATTATTCGTGCCGAGTTAATTATTTAATTAAGACGAGTAATCAAACGTGTCACGCGCTATGCCCAAGATCACATAATGGTTTAAATAATAGTTATAACAAAGATTATGTCTATGTAATCTTCAAATCGTTTTTATAAATTAAACGCAAGGCGAGGTGTGGAATCCGGGAATGGTTATCTTCGTACTTTATTCAATCAAACAATTCTCTTAAGTTTTCTTTTCACAAATTTCGCAAGTAATTAGTTTTATAAATCAAGCAATCACCTTTTTACAAACCACTCAATCTTTCTAAATTTATTATTTTACAATGCTAGTCGCTTAAATACGTGTAATTAACCTCTCGCTCTCTGTGGATACGATCCCTACTTACCCTAGCTTCTAAGGTATTTAGTGGTTATTTTTGACGGGTTAACGACACTCGCATCAGATACTCATTTGCCTTAGTGGATTTATCGTACTACAAATAGCTATCACTCGAGTATTAAAGCTGCTCCGTTTGAGGCCCTTTACGGGCGAAAGTGTCGATCGCCGATTTGTTGGGAAGAAGTAGGAAATAGCCAAATCACTGGCCCTAATATCATTCACGAAACTACCAAAAAGATAGTACAGATGCGGAACTGACTAAAAGTTGCCCGCAATTGATAGAAAGTTATGCAGATGTAGGGAGAAAATCCCTTGAGCTCTAATTAGGAGAACGAGTACCAATGAAAGTCTCGCCATGGAAGGGTGTGATACGATTAGGAAAATAAGGAAAAACTAAACCCTCGATACATTGGCAATGCAAAGTCTTAAAGGGAACTGGACTCGTAGCTTATCGTTTAGAGTTACCACCAAAGCTTAGCAGCATGCACAATACCTTCTATGTATCGAATATGAAGAAGTGCTTGTTAGAGGAGACACTTGTTACCCCCTTGGAAGAGATCCAGCTAACTGATAAACTTCGCTTCATCAAAGATCCGGTTGCAATCATGGACCGTAAGGTCAAAGGATTGAAGCACAGTTGTATACCCATCCTCAAGGTCATATGGAATTTTAGACATGGACCAAAATTCACTAGGGCATGCAAAGGCTAGTTTAACAAAAGATACCCTCACCTAATCCTAAGTAACAAGACTTCTGAGGAAACAAGACAAAATTTCGGGACGGAATTCCCTTAACTGGGGGAGACTGTAACATCCGGCATTAAACCAGGTTAGCAACTACGCCTAATCAGTATTTAATAGCCAATTATAACCTAATCAGTGGTCATTAGAAATTAATCAAAGTGATTAACAACGCTCATGAAGAAATTCAACTCAATTAGAATCAAATTCATCGGTGCGATAAATCGGGAAATCAATTAATCCGATCGATTTACGATATGAGGGATTAATTCAACTAAGTACATAATTAAATTATGATTAGTGACACTAATCATACACTAATACGATTACTTAACATTAATTATGCAAGACTAAAACAATTCATTAAAACAATGCATCCATAAGTATTTTTAAAATTACAAGAAAAGGAAAATACAAAAATACATTTCTAAATACATTTATACAAAAAAAAAATATAAATACATGTGTAAATACATGCATGGCCGGATTTTAGGCATGTGTGTATTAGAAGTTGACTTTTATTTTTTTAATACTACTTTAAACACCATCATTTTGTTTAAAAGTGCACAAAACTTTTGTCTCCCATGCTTTTCATCATTTGAAAGACCAAATTTCTTCTATAAATAGAAAAGCCTTTCATTCATTTTAATCACACCAAAAATCCTCTTTTCTCTACTCATAAGATCCGGCCATATACCCACACACATCACAAACTTCTTCATTCAAGTGTTCTTCAAGTGTTCTTGGTGTTCTTCTAGTGTTTTTAGTGCAAACCTTGCAAAGATTTCAACTTCTACTCAAAATCATATTCCAAATACTTCAAAGTAAGTAAATACTAACTTATTTCATCTTATATTTATGTTTATATAAGTCTTTCATAATATATATAATCACTAACAACAACAAGTTTCATAAAAACTCAAGTTTATAAGTTTCTAGTTTTTATTTTTAAGTTGTTTCTTTAAATGTGCATATGAATATATGGTGTGACACCCTTGCCACATTTAACCACAATTACATAACACCTAGGATTAATCACCAAACATAATTTACATAATGATCTGAAAGCTTAATTAAAGTGCGGAAGCAATAAAATACATAAGTAAAATATTACAACTGTTTCAAACACCCTACGGTGCTACAAGGTTCCAATTCTAAGTCTACATACTCAGTAACATTACAATCATCCCAAATACATATTATAAAAACAATTCCATTATTCAATTACCACGCTGAGTAGTAAATAAACTTCGATCACTTGAACAAATGACCTAGCTAGACGGTCCGGCTGCAGACTTTCCTTTTCCTGTAAAAACATCAACAACTGAGGGGTAAGCGAATGCTTAGTGAATACACAGATTTACACATTTTATAAATCCTTATGATGCCCACAAGAGTAGCACCGACGACACACGTCGTGCACTCTCCACGTACACAAAGTACGACACACATGAGCCGTCGCTCCTACGAGCCCAAAGCTCGGTATGAAACCCAACCATCTGAGACAGACATAACATCAGGGATGACATACTGCCTACCAGAACCTCGGAGGGATCAGCGCCGGGTCATATAGCGCAGTAACATCGGAGTAACAGATGCGACCCACCGGTCCATCGTTAGATGCACAACAAACGAACGGACATGCATCAAATAAGAATGTGCATCTAAATCTACGCAAGTTAGTAGAATTCCAAACGAAAAATGAAGCAACATGTCTCAGCAGGCAATAGCAATCATAAAGCAGATATAAACATGCGAAATCATATGTACTCACAGTGGGGTGCGTTATTAAACTTTAAATTATCTTATCTCTCCTCGGACTTTCAACCGGATCACAAAGTACCCCACTGTGGGTTAAACAACACCACAAGGGACCTGTTACATTTTCATATGATAAACATATTATCATTACATGCTTTTTAACAAATTAGCTTTAATTTGTGCAAATAAAAGTATCACAACATTTGGAACCGACATCCGAAACTTATATTTAAATCACATCATTTGGTGTGTTATTATTTCCAAATAACCTTCCTTTATTTGCATTAATATGGTATAAAAGATATCCAAAAAGTGTGATCATTTGTCCATAAATTCGGGTCCTTTTAAACCCATCCGAATTACCCATGAATTGCATAGAACTCCCCGAGTTCCCATAGAACTCGCCGAGTTCTATCCGAATTTCGGATCCATAACTACATTTCGGACCCATCCGAATTGGGTTGACCCATCCGAATTCGGGTCCATCCGAATTGGGTTGACCCATCCGAATTCGGGTCCATCCGAGTTCGATTCTTAATTTGATTTCGGTCCTATCCAATTTCGGGTCTCATCCGAATTCGGGTCCCAACCGAATTCGGATCCAACACTTATGAATTTTTGAAGGTTTATTCAAAATGTTCTTGAGAACTCCCCGAGTTCCCCCTGAACTCGCCGAGTTCTCATGCAGGTTTTGCCTTCGAAACTTACGGATTTTCACTAAAAATTTCCAAATTCAATTTATAGCAACATGCAATCAATCCTAATGTTTTATTAATATTATTGGGGTATTTTTACATCATCTTCCCTACTCATAACACACTAATTCGTCCAGATTTGACCAAAAATGAACAAAAACCTCAAGAACACTAAAGTTCACAAAATTTCAGATTTCTTACCTTCTGGATCGATTCAACCAACGATTCGTGTTTTCCTAAGCTTCAGTAATCTTCCTAGAATAATTTCCAACTATTATAACAAACATGCATCAACGATTTCCCATATTAAAAATCCGAATTTTGAACCTTTATTCTTCAAAATAAAAACCTCAAAACTCACAATTATGTTCATACCTTGATTCAGTTCGTTTCCTTGTTAATATTCAGGTGCAATCCACGAATTTGATTCCACAAATTTGAATTTCAGTAGGGATTTCCAGAAATTTAGAGAGAGAGAGAGAGAGAGAGTTTCTTGAGTTGAAATGGTGAAGTGAAGGAATGAAAGACACCAAAGGTCTTTTATTCAAAAATTTCGGCTATTGACACTTTTAGCCCCTCAACTTATCCGGTTCCATTAAATACTGATTTTTATCGTAATTTTTATCGTCACTAACTTTTAAACAAATATACTTAATAACAAAAATTTAAAATTCTCCAATTTCTTAATTTCATAAATTGGCAACCAACTTTCATAATCCAAATACATAATCATTTTCGTAATTCAACTTAATACAAAAATTCATCTAATTATCCCAATTACAATAAATTAAATCCGAGGATGTTACAGCATGGGCTCCACCACGCTCAACTTCGTCCTCAAAGTTACTCGGATTTGAACAGTTGTGGATATTTCCTTAACATTTCCGCCTTTGTCTCCCAAGTGTGATTCGTTCCCTTATGATGCTTCCAACGTACCAGCACCATCTCTATCTCTTTACTTCTTAATTTCTTCACTTTCGTATCTAACACACACTCCGGCTCTTCAACATACCGGAGCCTTTCATCGATCTGCAACTCAGTGTAGTCTGCCCAATCTTCGTTTTCGGTTGTAAATGACTTTTGGAGATTTCCAACATGAAATACTGAATGTATGCCTGACATCTCTTCAGGCAACTCCAGGCGATGCTGTAACAACCCAACTTTTGATCCAATCGTAATTTCTGTATTTTGATTAAGTAATGTAATTTTATTACATTAATTATTTTGTAATATAATTATGAATGAAATGATGTACTTAAATTACATTTGAATTATAAATTATTAAAGATGATTAAATTTAAAAGATATGTAAAATACAAAAGAAGTGGGTTAATTGTATATAATGTCAAAATGCAATATATAAACTAAATTAATGACCATTTAAACATCATTTAAACAATTCACTCTCTCTCTCTAATCTCTCTCTACAAACTTACGGCTACAACAAATTCATCAAGAAATTCATAAACTTGTAATCAATTGAAGAATTAAAGACAAAGGGAGTTACAACAAACATCAAAGATCATCAATCTACAAGAAATTAAGGTAATACTTGATTTAATTTTTATGATTTTAGAAGCTTGTTTCGGTTTTTATAAGAAAACCGAAACCAAAGAATTTTAAATAGGAAATTGGTGTTGCATGTACATGAAATTAGTATATTATGATGAAATTTAGTTAATAGATGCCAAAGAAACAAAGATTTTAGTTTGGATCATCCAAATAATGATGAAATCGGAATTATGATGAAAAAAATGTTCTTGACAAAATGATGAGTTTTTGGGTAATCTTGATGAATCTATAGTGTTTTTGATAGGGAAAAATGTATAAAATCAACCCAATTATGATAATAAATCATAATCTTAAGTTGCATGTCAATTATAAATAAGTTTGGTAAAAATTGATAAAAATCCGTATGAACACAAGTATGAACATGAAGAACAGTTTCTGGAAAAATAACAAGTATAGGATCCGAATTCGGATGACCCGAATTCGGATGGTGTCCCACTTCGGACCCCTAAATTCGGATGAAATTTCATTTCGGTTCCTATACTTCGGATAATAAATTATAGTTTTGCTAAGTGATGGTCCGAACTCGGATGACCCGAGTTCGGATGGTATCTGATTTGGATGTTTTCCATTTCGGTCCGGATGCTAATTCGGATGATGGTTTTACTTCGGATCCATGCTAATTCGCACCTTACTTTTATCCTAATTCGGGTAAGATGCTAATTTCGGATCTTATGTATTAAAAGATCCTAATTCGGATCCCAAGTCATCCCCAATTCGGATGATGATCAATTCGGACCGACCATTTCAATTCGGATTGGTCCGGATCCGGATGATCCGAATTCGGATCCCCTATCCGGATGGACCCGAAGTTAATGACCCGAAACCCAATTTTATGTATTAGAATGATTTGAGAATAAATAAGTTATCAGAATCAGATGAAATTTAAGATTATAAAGATTAAAAGACAAAAGATGACGGCCTTGATAAGACAAGTTATCAGATATCAGACTCAGATAAAATATCAGATTTAATGACCAAAAGATGATGAAAATTCCATGATAATGATGATGATATTGACATGAGATTTATATGATATAATTCTGGACAGGTTCAGTGAAATTCTGAACATAAAGACAAAGATTTTAAAAGATTGAAAGCGGGTCTCTGATTTGAAAAGAATTGACAGATTACAGATTGATAAAATCCTGAGATAACTCAGGTGGCAGATTCATATATCTGTTTGACCAAGACCCAGACCTGTGAGTTATAGATATTCAGATTGAACATGCATAGATCCGGTTGAGATATATTGTTGCTGATAGATTTATTGACATTCACTTTATCAGCTGGAATGAGACCTGTGCACACCATGGATGGGTGTTGCCCAGTGGATCATGATAGCTATTTGATTATCTTTTCATATTGCATTTAATATTGCTTCAGACCTTGCTTTATGATTCATTGCTATCATGACTTCTTAGACATATGCTTCCATCATTGATCAGGCATTTGATAGATTGATTCAGCTTGACTAGCCCTTATGGTCTATTGTTCTAGACCCGGCTATTTCACCAGTTCTTATGAACTTGGTAATGACCTCCGATGTTCCGCCATATTGACTTACTGGTAGCTAGCCCAGTATGTGGCTGATCCCCACGATTTTAGCGTGAGTGTGGCTTGAACATCATCCGATCTTATGATACTATATCTCAATCATGAGGGCTGTAGCGGCAGCCAAGACATATCACGCTAAGATTAATGACTCCGCTTGACACGCATGTTGATATTGAAAATCTATAAACTCACTAAGCGTTGCTTACAGATGTTGCATTAATATTTTACAGGAAAAGCCAAAGGAAAATCACCTGCAGGACCTAGTACTTAGGTCATTCAAGATCCAAGTTTTGAAGATTTTCTAGACCACTACTCAACAAATCTTTCTGGTACTGATTGGAAGACAACAATTGTGGTGGTTCTGGGTAGATTTGATGTAATGTATGATATTATGATTAGATTAGATGCTACCCTTTTATAACTTTATTTTGAAATATGTAAACTTAATCCTAATCTTGTATGTACATGTAATTTTATTATTCCGCAATTTAATTACCCTATCTTAGTATGGTTGATATCGTATTGCTATTTGTGGGACCTAGACTCTGAGGACTGCCCCGTAAGGGAAGGTCTTCACAGGATGGTATCAGAGCACTAGTTTGAGTGAATCAAGTATTACGTGAGTATACTTGATCTCAAACTGAAGCAATACATATGTATCAATCATTTAGGTGGATTGAACTGAGATAGGATGTACAGACTGTTAGGATGGGAAAAAGGGTACATAGATCTAAGTCTATAAACTGATAGTTAATTGATTTTAATTTTCAGTAGAAGATGTCAGGATCAGGATCAGGTGATATTCCCAGCAACATGAATCCACAACAAATGTTTGAAATGATGCAACAACTCTTAGCCCAACACTCAGAACAACAGAACAAAATAATGCAAGAACAGTTTCGGGCTAGAGATGAGGCCGAAGCTAAAAGACGTGAAGAAAAGAAAAATAAGAGAAAAGAAAAGCAAGTCCAGACCAATGAATCTGATTCTGATAAATCTAATCCTGAAACCCAAACTGCTCAGCCAAAAGGCTGCAAATTTAAGGATTTTAAAGCCAGCGGTGCCCTGAACTTCGAGGGTACAGTTAATCCGATTCAGGCGATGGATTGGATTAGTCACACTGAAGAAATCTTCAGGATTTCTGATTGTTTAGACTCGAAGAAAGTAAGTTATGCGTCTGCACTATTTGTGGGAGCTGCACGTGCCTGGTGGAAAACCCAGCGAAGTATCTATGGTGAGGAGGTGATTCAGACTTTAGAATGGGAGCAGTTTCTTGATATGTTCAACGCAAAATACTGCCCGATTGACCAACGAGATAAGATGGAGGTACAGTTGATGCAGCTGACTCAGGGGACGAAGACAGTGGATGAATACGAACACGAGTTTTCACGACTATGCGGTTACTCCTCATACCAAGTAGCTACCGAGGAGAGAAAGATGAATAGATTTCGTGTAGGACTCAATCCTAGATACAGACATCTGATGAGCGCGATCAAATACAAGAGTTATCTGGAAATGGTAGAAGCAGCGAGACAGATCGAGCGAGGATACTTAGAGTACGGCGATCAGCTCTATGCTCCGTCTACTAACCCGATGAATCCGTCTCCTCCAAAGAAACAGCGATTTGGCAGATTCTTTAGGCCGAATAAGTCTCAGTCCCAACAATCTCAGCATAGTTCACAACAGAAAGCACAAGTTTACTCCCTCACGAACGAACCACGATTCTGTAAGCGATGCAGAAAGTCACACATGGGGTTGTGTAATCCAGAGGATGTTACTTGTTTTGCGTGCAATATGATCGGTCACAGCAGTGAGGAATGTCCACAGCAGGGACGAGGATGTGCGAAATGCGGTAAGAGAGGACACTTCATGTACCAGTGTCGAAGCGGGCAACGTTATCAGTCTCAATCATCCGCAGGAGGTTCTACAGGGAAAAGTTCTGCTGCAACGCCGACTGCACGGACTCGAGCTTTCCAAATAACAGCCGAGGAAGCAAAAGAAACACCTGACGTAGTTACCGATATGTTCTTGCTTAACTCTATTCCTGCCCGAGTACTATTTGATTCCGGCGCGAGTCGTTCTTTCATATCAACATCTTTCGCACAAAGATTACATAAAGCTCCATCGAAACTCCCCGTGATATTAGACATTGAGACAGCCAGTAACAGCTATGTTATGGCTGATTCTGTTTATCGAAACTGCACTCTACTAGTCGATAATATTGTATTCAATCTCGACCTCATCCCGATTCCGTTGAAAGAGTTCGATGTCATCATCGGTATGGACTGGCTAATGAAAAACGAGGCTACGATTGTCTGCAACCGCCGACTCATCAGAATCAAATCTTCAGACGGCCGAGTACTTGAGATCAAGGGCGAGAAGCGGAAAGGTGCACATTGCTTTATAACTATTGAAAAAGCACATAAGTATCTATCCAAGGTTCGCGAGTCCTATCTGTGCTACGTTTTATCTGAATCCAACTCTGAAAAGAAGTCTTTGTCCGATATTCCTATCGTCTGTGAGTTCCCAGACGTATTCCCTGACGATATTTCCGGAGTGCCACCGGAACGTCAAGTCGAGTTTAGTATTGACTTGGTTCCTGGTGCGGCTCCTATCGCAAAAGCTCCATACAGACTTGCACCTGCAGAAATGCCGGAAATGTCAAAGCAACTGCAAGAGCTGTTAGAGAAAGGGTTTATCCGACCGAGTTCTTCTCCGTGGGGTGCACCAGTTTTATTTGTTAAAAAGAAAGACGGAACCTTCCGTATGTGCATCGACTACCGCGAGTTGAACAAGGTTACCATAAAGAATAAATATCCTCTGCCCAGGATTGATGATCTGTTTGATCAACTACAAGGAGCTAGTTATTTCTCAAAGATAGATCTCCGTTCTGGGTATCATCAGCTGAAAGTTAGAAATGAGGATATTCCGAAGACAGCCTTCCGTACAAGATACAGTCATTACGAATTTCTCGTAATGCCTTTCGGACTGACAAATGCACCAGCGGCATTCATGGATCTCATGAATCGTGTGTGGAGACCAATGTTGGATAAATCAGTTATCGTGTTCATAGACGATATTTTGATTTACTCCAAAACGGAGGCTGATCATTCCGTTCATCTGCGGCAATTGCTAGAGTTATTAAGAAAAGAAAGACTCTACGCAAAGTTTTCTAAGTGCGAATTCTGGCTCAGACAGGTATAATCTTTATTATATATGTCTTGAGCTGTTTCCTTAACTATTCTATGATTCACATCAGAACTTGAATTTCTATCTTGATTATCTTATAGATTCAATTCCTTGGCCATGTCGTTTCTGGCGAAGGAATATCCGTTGATCCGTCTAAAGTCGAGGCTGTTCAGAAGTGGCAAACACCTCGCAATGCCTCTGAAATAAGAAGTTTCCTTGGATTGGCTGGTTATTATCGGCGATTCATAAAGGACTTCTCAAAGATTGCTGTGCCGCTTACAATGCTAACACAAAAGAATACTCCTTTCGTTTGGTCCAATAAACAACAAGAGGCATTTGATATTCTGAAGCAAAAGTTGATTCAAGCGCCGATCCTAGCCTTGCCAGAAGGAAATGATGATTTCGTTGTCTATAGCGATGCCTCTGGTACTGGCTTAGGATGTGTTCTGATGCAAAGGGGAAAAGTAATTGCCTATGCTTCAAGGCAATTAAAAGATTATGAGAAAAGTGCACCAACTCATGATCTTGAGTTGGCTGCTGTTACCTTTGCACTGAAGATCTGGCGTCACTATCTATATGGGACTCGGTTTCAGCTTTACACCGATCATAAGAGTCTCAAATACCTTTTCACTCAAAAAGATCTGAACATGAAGCAGCGTCGATCCTTGGAGCTTATCAAGGATTATGACTGCGAGATCTTATATCATCCCGGCAAAGCAAATGTTGTCGCGGATGCGTTGAGTAGAAAAGTATATCCAGAAAAGTGCTGTTATGCCCTAACTCCAGTTATATTCTCTTCTGATCTTATTGAAGATATTCGAGTTGCTCAAACTGAAGCGCTGAAAGAAGAGAACATAGATTCTGAAAATCTAAAAGGGCAACTACAATTTCTAACTCTGAACCATTTGGGACTTCACTGTCTCAAGGGAAACCGAATCTGGGTTCCTAAGTATGGTTCAATCCGCAGCACTCTTCTATCTGAAGCTCATCAGTCCAAATTATCTGTTCATCCTGGCAGCTCAAAGATGTATTTTGATCTGAAAGCCGATTACTGGTGGCCAGGAATGAAGAAAGACATCGGTAAATGTGTTGAAAGCTGCAAAGTATGTCAGATGGTTAAGGCAGAACACCAGAAACCCTTCGGGGATATGCAACCACTGCCAGTTCCTGAATGGAAGTGGGAGCATATAACAATGGACTTCATTACGAAGCTGCCAAAGACCAAAAGACAACACGACTCTATCTGGGTAGTCGTTGATCGTTTAACGAAATCAGCACATTTCATTCCAATGAAAGAAACTTATTCTCTGGATAGATTGGCACAGATATACATCACATAAATTATTTCTCGTCACGGTGTGCCAAAGTCTATTGTATCTGATCGTGATAGTCGCTTCACATCCAGATTCTGGCAAGCACTACAAGATGGGATGGGTACTCGGATTTCTATGAGTACTGCTTATCATCCAAATGCAGATGGCCAGAGTGAGCGTACTATCCTAACTCTTGAAGATATGCTTCGTGCCTGCGTTCTTGATTTAGGTGGTAACTGGGATGACCACTTGCCGTTGGTCGAATTTTCATACAATAACAGTTATCATTCAACAATCAAGATGGCTCCTTTTGAAGCTCTGTACGGTCGAAAATGCAGAACTCCCACCTGTTGGCGCGAAACAGGTGAATCGCCAATAGCAGGACCTGCCCTTCTACAGTTGACTCATGAAAAGATTCAACTAATTAGAAGGAATATTCTTGAAGCTCAAAGCAGGCAGAAGTCATATTATGATAATCGACATAGATCAATCAGTTTTGCAGTTAACGATTGGGTGATGCTGAAAGTATCTCCAATGAAGAATGTGGTGCGTTTTATTAAAAGAAACAAGTTAGCTCCGAGATTTATTGGTCCGTTCAAGATCGTTGAAAAGATTGGGAATCAGTCTTACCGTCTTGATCTACCAGCGGACTTAGCTGGAATACATCCTGTATTCCATGTTAGTCATTTGAGAAAGAGTTTAGCTGACGAAAGAGAAGTTAAAATACCAGACGTTAACCTGCAAATTGATGAGAAGCTTCGAGTGGTTGAAGAGCCAGAACGTATTCTGGACTCGAAGACTAAAAAGCTTAGAAATAAAGATATACAGATGGTGCTTGTTCAGTGGAAACACCACAAAGGTTCGCATCAGTCTTGGGAATCGAGAGATGTCATGAAAGCAACATATCCCAGTCTGTTCGAACATAGCTAACTTCGGGGACGAAGTTTGTGCGTGGTGGAGCCCATTCTGTAACAACCCAACTTTTGATCCAATCGTAATTTCTGTATTTTGATTAAGTAATGTAATTTTATTACATTAATTATCTTGTAATATAATTATGAATGAAATGATGTACTTAAATTACATTTGAATTATAAATTATTAAAGATGATTAAATTTAAAAGATATGTAAAATACAAAAGAAGTGGGTTAATTGTATATAATGTCAAAATGCAATATATAAACTAAATTAATGACCATTTAAACATCATTTAAACAATTCACTCTCTCTCTCTAATCTCTCTCTACAAACTTACGGCTACAACAAATTCATCAAGAAATTCATAAACTTGTAATCAATTGAAGAATTAAAGACAAAGGGAGTTACAACAAACATCAAAGATCATCAATCTACAAGAAATTAAGGTAATACTTGATTTAATTTTTATGATTTTAGAAGCTTGTTTCGGTTTTTATAAGAAAACCGAAACCAAAGAATTTTAAATAGGAAATTGGTGTTGCATGTACATGAAATTAGTATATTATGATGAAATTTAGTTAATAGATGCCAAAGAAACAAAGATTTTAGTTTGGATCATCCAAATAATGATGAAATCGGAATTATGATGAAAAAAATGTTCTTGACAAAATGATGAGTTTTTGGGTAATCTTGATGAATCTATAGTGTTTTTGATAGGGAAAAATGTATAAAATCAACCCAATTATGATAATAAATCATAATCTTAAGTTGCATGTCAATTATAAATAAGTTTGGTAAAAATTGATAAAAATCCGTATGAACACAAGTATGAACATGAAGAACAGTTTCTGGAAAAATAACAAGTATAGGATCCGAATTCGGATGACCCGAATTCGGATGGTGTCCCACTTCGGACCCCTAAATTCGGATGAAATTTCATTTCGGTTCCTATACTTCGGATAATAAATTATAGTTTTGCTAAGTGATGGTCCGAACTCGGATGACCCGAGTTCGGATGGTATCTGATTTGGATGTTTTCCATTTCGGTCCGGATGCTAATTCGGATGATGGTTTTACTTCGGATCCATGCTAATTCGCACCTTACTTTTATCCTAATTCGGGTAAGATGCTAATTTCGGATGTTATGTGTTAAAAGATCCTAATTCGGATCCCAAGTCATCCCCAATTCGGATGATGATCAATTCGGACCGGCCATTTCAATTCGGATTGGTCCGGATCCGGATGATCCGAATTCGGATCCCCTATCCGGATGGACCCGAAGTTGATGACCCGAAACCCAATTTTATGTATTAGAATGATTTGAGAATAAATAAGTTATCAGAATCAGATGAAATTTAAGATTATAAAGATTAAAAGACAAAAGATGACGACCTTGATAAGACAAGTTATCAGATATCAGACTCAGATAAAATATCAGATTTAATGACCAAAAGATGATGAAAATTCCATGATAATGATGATGATATTGACATGAGATTTATATGATATAATTCTGGACAGGTTCAGTGAAATTCTGAACATAAAGACAAAGATTTTAAAAGATTGAAAGCGGGTCTCTGATTTGAAAAGAATTGACAGATTACAGATTGATAAAATCCTGAGATAACTCAGGTGGCAGATTCATATATCTGTTTGACCAAGACCCAGACCTGTGAGTTATAGATATTCAGATTGAACATGCATAGATCCGGTTGAGATATATTGTTGCTGATAGATTTATTGACATTCATTTATCAGCTGGATTGAGACCTGTGCACACCATGGATGGGTGTTGCCCAGTGGATCATGATAGCTATTTGATTATCTTTTCATATTGCATTTAATATTGCTTCAGACCTTGCTTTATGATTCATTGCTATCATGACTTCTTAGACATATGCTTCCATCATTGATCAGACATTTGATAGATTGATTCAGCTTGACTAGCCCTTATGGTCTATTGTTCTAGACCCGGCTATTTCACCAGTTCTTATGAACTTGGTAATGACCTCCGATGTTCCGCCATATTGACTTACTGGTAGCTAGCCCAGTATGTGGCTGATCCCCACGATTTAAGCGTGAGTGTGGCTTGAACATCATCCGATCTTATGATACTATATCTCAATCATGAGGGCTGTAGCGGCAGCCAAGACATATCACGCTAAGACTAATGACTCCGCTTGACACGCATGTTGATATTGAAAATCTATAAACTCACTAAGCGTTGCTTACAGATGTTGCATTAATATTTTACAGGAAAAGCCAAAGGAAAATCACCTGCAGGACCTAGTACTTAGGTCATTCAAGATCCAAGTTTTGAAGATTTTCTAGACCACTACTCAACAAATCTTTCTGGTACTGATTGGAAGACAACAATTGTGGTGGTTCTGGGTAGATTTGATGTAATGTATGATATTATGATTAGATTAGATGTTACCCTTTTATAACTTTATTTTGAAATATGTAAACTTAATCCTAATCTTGTATGTACATGTAATTTTATTATTCCGCAATTTAATTACCGTATCTTAGTATGGTTGATATCGTATTGCTATTTGTGGGACCTAGACTCTGAGGACTGCCCCGTAAGGGAAGGTCTTCATTGATACGATTGATTTCCAACTTTTTCTACTATCTTAAGAGGCCCAACAAATCTCGGAGCCAACTTGCCTCTCTTCACGAAACGAGTAACACCTCTCATAGGTGATACTTTCAAGTAAACCCAGTCATTCACTTCAAAGCTGATGGGTTTGTGCCTTCTGTCGTAGTAACTTTTCTGACGATCCTGGGCCGCCTTCATGTTCTGTCGCACCAATTGTATTTTCTCATTTGTTTCTTGAAGAAATGCCGGCCCAGCAATCGGTGTTTCTCCAGTTTCTCTCCAATATGTAGGAGTCCTATACCTTCTCCCATACAAAGCCTCAAATGGTGCCTTCTTTATTGTTGTATGATAGCTGTTATTGTATGAAAATTCTATCAACGGCAAATGGTCGTCCCAATTGCCACCGAGATCCAATATGCATGATCTCATCATATCCACCAAAGTAAGGATGGTTCGTTCACTCTGACCATCGGTTTGTGGGCGATAAGCCGTACTCATAGCAATCCTCGTTCCCAACCCTTCTTGCATTGCCGACCAGAAATTAGAAGTAAACCGGCTATCCCGGTCTAACACAATAGACTTAGGCACTCCATGCCTAGAAACAATATCGTTCATGTAAATTTGAGCCAACTTTTCTAACGAATAACTTTCTCTTATTGGAATAAAATGTGCGGACTTAGTCAACCTGTCAACTATCACCCATACAGCATCGTGTTGACGCCTAGTCTTTGGCAAAGTCCATTGTTATATGTTCCCACTTCCATTCCGGAATGGGAATCGGTTGCAAACTACCATAAGGCTGCGGGTGTTCGGCTTTCACAAGCCGGCAAGTCCTACATCGTTCAACATACTGGCCGATATCCTTCTTCAATCCCGGCCACCAAAAATCTGCCTTTAAGCCATTGTACATCTTTGTGCTCCAGGGATGTACAGAAAATATTGATTGATGCGCCTCTTCGACGATCACATTCCTCATACCACCATATTTCGGCACCCAGATTCTTCCGTACACACCTTTTAAACCAGACTCGCTCGTTTCCATATTCTTTAGTTGTACTCTTATATCTTCATCACCAACATTTTCGTTTTTCAAGGCTTACTCTTGAGCGGCCTTGACATCATCAATAATCGTAGACGTTAACATAGTAGACGTCATCATGTAGCAACTATCCTTAGCATAAGCTTTTCGGCTCAAAGCATCGGCTACTACGTTAGCCTTACCAGGATAGTACAGTATTTCACAATCATAGTCTTTGATAAGTTCCATAGATCGTCTTTGCCTCATGTTGAGCTCCTTCTGACTAAAGATGTATTTTAAACTCTTATGGTCTGTGTATAACTGACACTTAGTCCCGTAGAGATAGTGCCTCCATAACTTCAAAGCAAATGTAACAGCTGTCAACTCAAGATCATGAGTTGAATAGTTCTTTTCATGCTGCTTAAGTTGT
The DNA here is from genome assembly GCA_020465985.1 of Centrapalus pauciflorus. Taxonomy (NCBI): domain Eukaryota; kingdom Viridiplantae; phylum Streptophyta; class Magnoliopsida; order Asterales; family Asteraceae; genus Centrapalus; species Centrapalus pauciflorus. The sequence continues at coordinate 116,747 of JAANYP010008217.1, forward strand.
CTCGAAGCATAAGCAATTACTTTCCCGCGCTGCATCAATACAGCACCTAACCCTAACCTTGAAGCATCTGTGTACACCACAAAATCCTCATTGCCCTCCGGTAGAGCAAGTATCGGTGCTTCACTTAGTGTTTTCTTCAAGATTTCAAATGCTTCTTGCTGCACAGTTTCCCAAATAAATGGGGCATTCTTCTTTGTTAATGCCGTCAACGGAACTGCAATCTTCGAAAAATCCTTTATGAACCTCCGATAATATCCCGCCAATCCCAGGAAACTTCTGACTTCTGTAGCTGAACGAGGCGGCTCCCAATTCCTTACCGCTTCTACCTTAGCCGGATCTACAGAAATCCCAGCTCCCGAGATAACATGTCCAAGAAACTGAAATTGTTGCAGCCAAAACTCACACTTCGAGAATTTGGCATACAACTTCTCTTTTCTCAATAACTCTAACAATTCCCTTAGATGTTCATCATGTTCAGCCTCAGACTTAGAGTATACCAAAATATCATCAATAAACACAATTACAGACTTGTCTAACATCGGTCTGCACACTCGGTTCATTAGATCCATAAAGACAGCCGGGGCATTGGTTAACCCGAAAGGCATAACCAAGAACTCATAATGCCCATAACGTGTCCTAAATGCTGTCTTAGGCACATCCTCTTCTCGAACTTTCAGCTGATGGTATCCCGACCTTAAGTCGATCTTAGAAAACACACTCGCCCCATGTAATTGATCAAACAAGACATCTATCCTCGGTAGTGGATACTTGTTCTTAATCGTCAACTTATTCAGCTCCCGGTAGTCAATGCACATTCGCATTGTGCCATCCTTCTTTTTCACGAACAATACCGGAGCTCCCCACGGCGATGAACTCGGTCGAATGAAGCCCTTGTCCAACAACTCTTGAAGCTGTGTCATCATTTCTTTCATCTCGGTTGGGGCAAGGCGATATGGAGAACGAGCTACCGGTGCAGCTCCAGGGATCAGATCGATTCGAAACTCAACTTGTCTCTCAGGCGGCACGCCAGACAAGTCTTCCGGAAACACATCCGGGAATTGTGATACAACAGCCACATCGGCCAACGTCTTCTTCTCAGCCTTAGCATCAATAGCATATGCTAAGTAGGCGTCACATCCCTTTGCAACAAGCTTTCGGGCTTTTGCAATAGTCAATAAGCACAGATCCCCACTTCTCCTATCCCCGTAAATACAGATCTCACGCCCCTCCGGAGTAGTTATCTTTATCATCCGCTTCTTACATACTATGTGGGCTTCATTCTCTATCAACCAATCCATCCCGATTATCACATCAAATTCACTGAATTCTATCGGTATCAGATCCAAATTGAAGACTACATCTTCAATCACTAACGTGCAGTTACGGTATACGTGATCTACTTTTACTAGAGTGTTGCTAGAAGTTTCTATGTCAAGTATAGTAGACAACTTAGACAGTGGCATCAACAATAGTTGAGCAAATGCAGTAGACACAATGGACCAGTTGGCACCCGAATCGAAAAGAACTGGTGCAGGCATGGAATTAACCATAAACATACCAGTAACCACCTCGGGGTTTTCCTTAGCCTCCTCCGCAGTAATCTGAAATGCACGAGCCGGTGCCCTTTGTGGCTGGTTCCGGCGGTTGACTGAACCACCACTAGATCCTCCAGATGATCGGGTCGATGATGGAGCAGTAGCTGCTGGAGCGTTCTTCCGACAATTTCTACTGTAATGCCCCCATACACCACACTTATGGCAAGCATCACCTTTCCTTGGGCACTCACTCTGAAAATGGCCCAACTCTCCACAGCAAAAGCAAGCACGTCCATTAGTGCACTTGCCGAAGTGTTCCAGATGACACCTATTACAATATTGCGGCTCGGTGTTAATGGAATAAGCACGAGCACGACCAGATGACCCAGACTGTCGGCGATAAGACTGTTGAGGTGAGTACTGTGAAGACCGGGAAGATCCCGAGTATCCTCCCTCGCGCTGGCGCTTCGGCGGTGACGGTTGTGTTGGGTTGGTGGAAGCAGCAGCAGACCCAATAGAATAACCCGACATGATCAGAATCTGCTCTACATTTCTGGCAGCCTCAAGTAAGCCAGCAAATGTAGGGTAGCGGACGTTGCTCATAACCCTTCTTATCTAAATATCCAGACCAGCCTCGAACCTGGTCACCTTCCTTTCTTCAGTATCCACCTGATGAGGCGCAAACAGACTCAGCCTTGTGAACTCTACCGCATATTGGGACACAGTCTTAGTCCCCTGCATCAAAGCCATAAACTTCGCTTCCAACCTTCGGCGCTCATCAACCGGACAGTACTGCTGAGTGAATACGTCCGTAAACTCAGCCCAAGTCATCACAGAAACCTTCTCCAGTGTCAACGCATTCACCATAGCGTTCCACCACATGATCGCATCATTGTTGAACATAGCGGTAGCATACCGAACCATGTCCTTCTCAGCACAGTCGCTGATTCGGAATGTCCGTTCGGTTGCCGTTGTCCATTCAAGTGCGGCAACAGCATCTCCTAGTCCATTAAACTCCACGGCCCCATTTCCTTTGAAATCCTTAAACCGACAACCTTTGGGTTTGTTGGATGACCCAGTGTTGTCATCTTGTTCCTCATTGTTGCCCCCTTCCTTCTCCTTGTTCTTTCTCTTATCCTCTCTTCTCTTAGCATCGGCCTCATCTCGAGCTCGAAACTGATCCTGTATCATCTTGTTCTGCTCAGCCATCATGGCTAGCATCATCTCTCTGGCTTCTTTGGGTGTCATTCCTCCTCCAGGCATGTTCTGCAAATATATAAACATATAACTTGTTTAGTAACATGTCTTTAATTTAAAGACACCACCCCTTTGTCCCGTATAATAGTCAATCTCCTATATTTACTAGATCATAACCTATCTTAGTTCAGATCATTACTTAAACCACTACATATCCTTACCTAATGTTTGAGATCAAGACCTCACGGACACTTGAATCTCAAACTACTGCTCTGATACCATCTCGTGTGACACCCTTGCCACATTTAACCACAATTACATAACACCCAGGATTAATCACCAAACATAATTTACATAATGATCTGAAAGCTTAATTAAAGTGCGGAAGCAATAAAATACATAAGTAAAATATTACAACTGTTTCAAACACCCTACGGTGCTACAAGGTTCCAATTCTAAGTCTACATACTCAGTAACATTACAATCATCCCAAATACATATTATAAAAACAATCCCATTATTCAATTACCACGCTGAGTAGTAAATAAACTTCGATCACTTGAACAAATGACCTAGCTAGACGGTCCGGCTGCAGACTTTCCTTTTCCTGTAAAAACATCAACAACTGAGGGGTAAGCGAATGCTTAGTGAATACACAGATTTACACATTTTATAAATCCTTATGATGCCCACAAGAGTAGCACCGACGACACACGTCGTGCACTCTCCACGTACACAAAGTACGACACACATGAGCCATCGCTCCTACGAGCCCAAAGCTCGGTATGAAACCTAACCATCTGAGACAGACATAACATCGGGGATGACATACTGCCTACCAGAACCTCGGAGGGATCAGCTCCGGGTCATATAGCGCAGTAACATCGGAGTAACAGATGCGACCCACCGGTCCATCGCTAGATGCACAACAAACGAACGGACATGCATCAAATAAGAATGTGCATCTAAATCTACGCAAGTTAGTAGAATTCCAAACGAAAAATGAAGCAACATGTCTCAGCAGGCAATAGCAATCATAAAGCAGATATAAACATGCGAAATCATATGTACTCACAGTGGGGTGCATTATTAAACTTTAAATTATCTTATCTCTCCTCGGACATTCAACCGGACCACAAAGTACCCCACTGTGGGTTAAACAACAGCACAAGGGACCTGTTACATTTTCATATGATAAACATATTATCATTACATGCTTTTTAACAAATTAGCTTTAATTTGTGCAAATAAAAGTATTACAACATTCGGAACCGACATCCGAAACTTATATTTAAATCACATCATTTGGTGTGTTATTATTTCCAAATAAGCTTCCTTTATTTGCATTAATATGGTACAAAAGATATCCCAAAAGTGTGATCATTTGTCCATAAATTCGGGTCCTTTTAAACCCATCCGAATTACCCATGAATTGCATAGAACTCCCCGAGTTCCCATAGAACTCGCCGAGTTCTATCCGAATTTCGGATCCATAACTACATTTCGGACCCATCCGAATTGGGTTGACCCATCCGAATTCGGGTCCATCCGAGTTCGATTCTTAATTTGATTTCGGTCCTATCCAATTTCGGGTCTCATCCGAATTCGGGTCCCAACCGAATTCGGATCCAACACTTATGAATTTTTGAAGATTTATTCAAAATGTTCTTGAGAACTCCCCGAGTTCCCCCTGAACTCGCCGAGTTCTCATGCAGGTTTTGCCTTCGAAACTTACGGATTTTCACTAAAAATTTCCAAATTCAATTTATAGCAACATGCAATCAATCCTAATGTTTTATTAACATTATTGGGGTATTTTTACATCATTTTCCCTACTCATAACACACAAATTCGTCCAGATTGGACCAAAAATGAACAAAAACTTCAAGAACACTAAAGTTCACAAAATTTCAGATTTCTTACCTTCTGGATCGATTCAACCAACGATTCGTGTTTTCCTAAGCTTCAGTAATTTTCCAAGAATAATTTCCAACTATTATAACAAACATGCATCAACGATTTCCCAGATTAAAAATCCGAATTTTGAACCTTTATTCTTCAAAATAAAAACCTCAAAACTCACTATTATGTTCATACCTTGATTCAGTTCGTTTCCTTGTTAATATTCAGGTGCAATCCACGAATTTGATTACACAAATTCGAATTTCAGTAGGGATTTCCAGAAATTTAGAGAGAGAGTTTCTTGAGTTGAAATGGTGAAGTGAAGGAATGAAAGACACCAAAGGTCTTTTATTCAAAAATTTCGGCTATTGACACTTTTAGCCCCTCAACTTATCCGGTTCCATTAAATTGGCAACCAACTTTCATAATCCAAATACATAATCATTTTCGTAATTCAACTTAATACAAAAATTCATCTAATTATCCCAATTACAATAAATTAAATCCGAGGATGTTACATATGAACACATTATAAACATGTTAATATTATGAAAACATGTGTTATATATGTGTTATATAACTTTTACAACTTTCATACAAGTAGTCTTTGAATAAACAACAAGAATCATAAGTTGTTTCAAGTTTATAAACTACGGATTTTCGGCAGAAAATTTATATCAACTTTGAAAAATCATAACTAATTCATAACTCAACGAAATGAGTTGATTCTTGTTAGATCTATGTCTTAACTATAGATCTGGAATTTTTAATAATTTATTTGGAGTTTAAGACCTCCAGAAATTATTTGGGAAACCGAAAGTTTGACAGCTCAAAAATGGCCAACATAGGGTTTTTATCGAGCTTTTTCACCAACCTAAACATCTCGAAAAATGGCCGTTCTTGATTCTAAAAGTCCTTTGTATATAGTAGTTTAATGTCCTAGAAAACCTAAGTCTAAAACATTTTGGGGCTTGGTCAAAAACAGCCTCAAAGTAGGCCGAAAAACCTCCGAAAAAGCTGGAAAATTATATATATATATATATATATATATATATATATATATATATATATATATATATATATATATATATATATATATATAAACTTGACGTTTTAAGCAAATTTTATTTATAAACTTGTAATGTTGGGTGATTTAAGACATAAAAATCTATAAATATATATATCATCATATATTAGAGATATTAAGTCCTTATTATCATTTAGGACTCGATTAAACTCACTCGACGCATCATCCATCCTTTTACGCTAAAAGCTTTTTACGCTAGATTTTTTGCCATCGCAATCCCGGTGAGTTCTCATAGCCCCTATTTTCACACTGTTATGTTTTGGGGATGAAATACATGCTTCGTTTTTATATGGACACGAAAATATCTTCATCTCTATTATGTATTACACATGTGGTTCCATTAGCCCTTATATCATGAACCGTTAATTGCATTTATTTGTAAGCACGAATATATTGTGGATAGATCCATTGGGAGTCATGTCCCCCACTCGGGTTAGTTCGGATTGGCTAACAGCGGGTGCATATATATTCAACACACGGTATTACGTATGGGAATACTGCACAAGGCAAACTCATTTTAATTAAGCTTCGGTTGCATGATGGTTTATATGTAATACATAACAAGGAATTTATGATTTTATAAATTCAATCTCTATTATTGTTGTCCATACAAGTCAGATTTACGTGTAAACCTATGAACTCACCAACAATTTTGTTGACGTATTTTAGCGTGTATTTTCAGGAAATTAAGGCAAGTCCATCACATCGGTAGTATTTTCAAGCTTCCGCATTTAAAGAGTCGCACTCAGTTTCAAACCATCGGAGATTTATTTGCATTATTTTGGATGATTTAATTATGTATTTAAATATCTGTACCTTGCGAACTTCTTTTTATCATTTTGGGTTATGTAAAACATTTATATCATTTAAAGTTACACCGATGTATTTTTGAAAACGTCCATATAGTGGTCGTTCATTATGATTATGGTTACGCTTCCGCGACTTCACGCTGCGTTGCCAACCGGGGTAACGGGGTGTGACAGGAGACCCCTCCCTCGTGTTGCCAAGTCACGCCCGTGGAGGCTAATACGACTAATAAAGCTCTTGAGCGACCTGGGATAATCACAACCATATATATATATATATATATAATATATACGGTAACCCTATCGAGGGTCAACTTAGGATACCCAGTCCACGCGATTACTCATCACGATCAACTTTATAATGGATCTTATTTCACTAGTCAATATACATACACATGTATAACACAATAGTAAAGGAAGGTAAGATCATACCTGAGTGACAGCTTGCCATGTCCACGGTAGCTAACTCTAACTAGTCCCGGTACCCTTAATCTATCTCAGCCCGATCTCTATCAGTCGCTATACACACAACGAATCTTCACAGATTAATCTCGGCTTAATAGATAGTACCTGAATATTTGATAATCAATAATACAGTTGATAGATCCCCACATTATAACCCAATAGGCCTCGAGGCCCAAAAGCCTAATCTGACCGAAACAGGGCTGATTGCGGCCATACTCAACGAAGCACAGTTGCGCTCTGCCCATCGCGGGCCGCACTCAAACCGCAGGTCATGCTTGAACCCTAACCCGAGCTCAACCTCGCACTGCTTTGGTCATCACGACCGCGATCGAGATGAAGTGCATGTATTCTGTTTTTGTTTCAGCTTCTGTCCAGGGCTAAATTAATCCTCCAAGTCCGATTTCAACTATATTAGCTCAAGATTTTAACACAAAAACACTTCTAACACACTTTCCAATAATTTCCCACGTTTTGGTAATAATTAACATAACAAAACCCATAAATTTGAAGCTTCCACATACCTTGAGCTTAAAGAAGACAAAGGTGGTGATATGGTGATGATTCACAGCAACTCAATCCAATTGTTATGGCTTCTGTTTCTAATCTCCAGAAATAGCAAACACACACACAAACAACACTCTTAGGAGCTTTCTTAAGCACAAGGAAAGTAAAGGACTTGATATGAACGTAAAACATATAATATGTATTCGTTATATTGTGGGTTCGACACCGATACCCAATCCGAATATTAAATTTTCACAATTAATATCAACGAAGCCCATTTAATATCGTGAATCTAAAGTTGTTAATAATCCACTAAGATTATTATCTGAAGACATATAATATCGGTCCCGACACGTATAATCCACTAAACGGGACGTAACTGGATCAACACAATAATCAATATATTAATTACTCAATGGGATAATTCCACGAACTAGCTCTGATGTCAGGGTGTTGCAGATTCTCCCCCCTTGCAAAGTTATGGTGGCGTGGTACCTATTATTATATGCAAATTTGACTAACGGTAGATGCCATCTCAGCTACCATTGAAATCAATGGTACATGCTCGCAACATATCCTCAAGTGTCTGATTAGTGCGATCAATCTCCTTGTCTGTCTGAGGTCTGTAAGTTGTGCTCAAATATACACGAGTGCCCAACTCTCTCAGGAAGGTCTGCCAGAACTGCAAAGTGAAACAAGTGTTGCGGTCGGAAGTAATCGACTTCGAAATCTCATTTCTCAATATAATCTCAATGATATACAGCTGCGCTAGCTGATCCATCGTTATCGTACCCCAAACATCTTGAAAATGAGCACTCTTTTGTTGGTCCTTTTTTGCACTATAAAACTAGCTAGAGCAACTAACTGTCTAAAAGAAGAGTGTGGTATAGTGAGAAAGCTCACCCCTGCCTTTAGATGATAAAGACTTCTTTTACATCCTATCCCCTAGAAAAATCCATAGGAAATGCCACAAGCCATTGTTGTTCTTTTGAAGATGAACTACTCCGGTACAACAAGCTAGAGTGACCTCTACGCTTCGTCCCCGGTGCGTAGAGCCGATCCCCGTGTGCTAGAGGGAGGACCAGAAAGTTTGTGTTAAGCATATAGTTGGTTCTTGTCTTATTTAGGCATTTGGTGCCTGTCTGCCGGCCAGCTTAGTGGCAGAACCACCTTCTTTAGGGTCAATGAGGAGGACAGGACAATCCCTACTCAGGCGGTTTCTTTCTTTCCAACCGGATTATACCCGGCCCGGTCCTATTTCAAACAAAAGAAGCGAAAAAGTGAAATCCTCGTAAAGGCAGTAAGGCGTGTCGCCTTCGAATTGAGTAGCGAGTCTTCTTTCTACTCTACTTTTGTAATAGAAAGTAGACTCAAGCCTCACCCCTTCGTGTATGTTAATTTTCTGAATGTAATTATATGGATTGATATTTTTCTTGTTTAAAAGAAGGTTTATTTTGATAGCTAAAGATAGACAGGAACTAAACAATAAGAGCAGAATACCAAAGGCTTACTCCCATTTCTCTCTACTCTATCTATGAGCTATGAAGGAATTCGTTGATAGAATGTTTTTTGATTGCACAATTTTTTTTTTGAAAACAGTGTCAATCTATCCATAATGACCTAGATCATGTTGTTCCCTCGAACCATGCGTGGAAGTCTAAAAATAAAATCCATTGTACCAGTCAGGGATCTATAGTGGCTGTAAGATGTCGTGTGGCTTCTGATGTTCACTTTCAACCCTCAAGGAAGTCATACAGTCCTCAACGTACCGGTCAATGTATCGTTTCATCTCTGGCCACCAATAGAACTCTCTGAGATCTCTTTACATCTTAGTATTCCCTGGAGGAATCAATAGTCTCGATTTGTGTGACTCATCGAGGATTAACTATCATAGATTCCCAACTCTTTGAACATAAACCCTACCTCCCAAGATAAACAATCCCCTGTCATCTCTTACTAGTGTCTCTATCTGCCCCACAACCTCTCTCTTTTAACATTCAACTCCCGCAAACCCTCCTGCTATGCCAATCTCAGGCTATCAATCAAAGTAGACGTGATATCGAGTCTCGCCACTCTTGAAGTAATCGTCTAGGAACACGTCTTACGTCTCAAGGCATCAACTACGATGTTAGATTTCCCAGGGTGATACTGTATCTCACAGTCATAATCTTTTAGAAGCTTCAAGCTACGCTGTTGTCACATATTCAACTCTTTCATAACAAACAGGTATTAAAGATTTTTATGATCGGTGTATACCATAAACCGAACTCCATCCAAATAATATCTCCATGTATTTAACGCAAACATGATGGCATCCAACTCCAGGTCGTGTATGCTATGATTCTCCTCAGGCTGTCTCGAAGCATAGACAATCACCTTGCTCTGTTGCATCAACACAGAGCCCAACCCTGTTCCCAAAGAATCACAATACACTATAAAGTCATTAGTACCCTCTAGTAAAGAAAACGCTGGAGCTTGGCATAAATCAGTCTTTAACTCAATAAAAGTAGCCTCCTGCTTCTCACTCCACTTGAATGCTACAACCTATTGTGTCTGTCTCGTCAATGGAATGGAAATATGCAAAAAAACTATGGATAAAACGACAATAATAGCCACCTAATCATAGAAAATTCTGAATCTCTGACACAGTTTTAGGCGACTCCCAACAAATATTCCAATATCAACAATAACAAATATGAATCTAACAATAAGAACAACAATCAAGAACACAACTAATCGAATGATTAGATTTCAGAGTAAAAAATTACAATAAGAGTTCTTTGAATGCACAAGTTCCAATGAAGACCTAGCCGTACAACTTGAGTATTCCGTGCACAAGATAGTGCTACAGTATCCGTACTTCTATTTATATACAAACACAAAGTATGTAGAAATTACAAAACAGAACCTAGACTATTACATTCATAAACAAAATTTAATCCCAATAATCTCCCCCTTTTATGAATAGTAATCAGTCTTTAATCTTTGAGGCCCAACTTCATCTAAAACCTTCTAATGCTTCTTCTGCTACTCGGTATAGACTTAATCTTCACCACAATATCTACAACCATTCTTCTATCACCTGGACTCATGCCTCCACTTTTCGATCGTCGCTTTACATCACAATCAAGCTTTCCTTTCAGAGCCATCATAACCTTCTGAAGAGTACCATCACAATACTTATTTATCTCTATCATCCGCATGGCTCTCTTCCGTTTATTCTTGTCTTTGTATTTAACCACTGGATGCTTGGCAAGAACCATTTGATATTCTTTCAGCCTTTCCATATTCTTGATAAATTGCAGTGACATTTATTCTTCTCATCCCTCTCTCAACCCCAATCTGTAGATCTTGAATTGACATTTAAACCAACTTGGTGTGCATGAAATGGAATAAAGCTTTAAGTGCAAATCGAAAATTTTCTTCTCTCTTATTCCGACACAACTCATCAAAAAGGTTTTCAATATCAACCAAATTTATCCTTAACAGATCTGCTTCAATGAACATATAAGTCTTTCCATCAGCTCTCGCACTGTGAAAGTAGGATATAAGATATTGACAAATCGATCTTTGTCAATTCTTATAAGCTCAGCAATCCTGTGTTCACATCCGACGTCTTGTACTGGTTGAGTTTTATTCTGGAGGAAATGTGCGTAGTTGACAAGATTTGGCATGTTCGGCTCAATCATTCTAAACCACTTCACAAAAGAACATGGAGTATACTTCTTGCAAAATATCTTTTTCTCCAAATAATCTTCCAAAAATGCAAGTCTATTCCTTTTCTTTAAAAAGTCTGCATCCAGCTTTCCAGTCCACCTCAACTTCTTAACCTTCTTTTTACTTACTTCTCCTTCATTCAACAAGCTCAACATATCATTGATCTCTTTTTGTACAACTTCTTGTACATCATATCTTAAGTGATGATGTCTTTCCGATTCGTCTACCAAAATGAAACTTTTGAAAAACTTATCCATCAAATCCACTTCATTCATTCCTTTAAGTGATTCCGGCACCACATCACTAACTGGAAATAGATCATATTCTTCTTTTACTATAACCTTCACAGCAGGCTTTTCAACCGTGGGTGCTGGTGTTTCATCTCTTAAGATTTCTTTGACCAGCTCCTCATCAACTATCTTTTCGGCTCTCAGAGACACATCAGATAATTCAAATACTTCTTGCTCAGGTACATCAATATCTTTCTCTGCTCCTTCAATTCTAAAAACCTCACTTGCATCCTCTTTATCTGAATCATCATATTCTTTAAAATTATAGATACTAGATAGTATACTCAAAGGAACAGGAACATCTTCATAAAGAATCAATCCCAACTCACTTTGAGCATCACCCGGTTTATTCGATGACCCTCTTACTTCTCCTGCACCTTCACCTTCAGTCTCTTTTTTGTGTAAAAACAACCATTTGTAGCTTTGTGTCATTAAAACGTGAACTTTTTAAAAAATTCAGTATTTGTAGACCCAAATACTATATCATCTACATATATCTGTATTACTATGATATCTTGACCCTGACGTTTAATGAATAGGATACTGTCCACTGCACCTTGGTTAAAGCCACATTTTAAAAGATAAAATGATAAGGCATCATACCAAGCTCGTGGTGCTTGTTTAAGGCCATACAGTGACTTATCTAAAATATATACATGATCAGGTTTCGAAGGATCTGTAAATCCTTCGGGCTGATATGTATATACCTCATCTTTTAACTCCCCATTCAAAAACACAGTTTTTACATCCATTTGATAGACTGTAAAATTCTTATGAGTGCCAAATGCTAAAAACATCCTAATAGCCTCTATTTGGGCAATGGGGGTAAATGATTCGTCGTAGTCTATTCCCGCCTACTGACTATATCCTTTGGTCATGAGTATCGCTTTGTTGCGAATGATAACACCATGTTTATCTTTCTTGTTCTTGAAAATCCACTTCGTGCCAATAATAGATTTGTCTTACGGTCTTTCCACCAAACACCATACTTTCACCCTCTCAAATTGATTGAGCTCCTCTTGCATCGCTACTATCCAATCTGCATCCTAAAGAGCTCTCACAGTTTTGGGTTCTATCTTACTAAAAAAATTTAAGAAGAGACATTCATTAATGGTAGCTCTCCGGGTTTGTGCAGAAGCAGAGGGATCACCAATGATATTTTCAGGTGGGTGGTCCCTTGTCCATTTGAAAGAATGAGGATAAGGTTGAAGTTGGTATTGATTGGGATTCAAGTCCAGGTAGGGTAGACCGGGGATATGTTCTGATGTTAATGGAATATCAACTAACGTAGGGGATTCAAAGTTTTGAGTATTCGAGGGAGTATCATGAGATTCTGGAGCTTGAGATTGTTGTACACTTTCAAAGGGAATGTGTACATCAGTTGTTGAAACATCTCTAATATCTTCAGAATTAGATTTATGTGAATGATCTGAGACTACTACAGGATCTTCAGTAACCCTGTCAGGAACCAAAATAGGAACATCAGATTTGGTCTTATCAAAGTAGTCTTCATAAAAAATTTTAAACAATTTATTTAAATCATTCATATCCTCTTTCAGCTGCGATGACTTCATAGAAGTCGTCTGTTGAGACTCAAGTCCTGAACTGGCATGTCCAGGAGCCATTATAATGCCCTCATAAAATTTAACGTTGACGCTTTCGTTGACGGTCTTTGTGCGTTTATTGTAAACTCGGAATGCCACTGACTCTTTTGAGTATCCAATGAAAATTCCTTCATCGGCTTTCTGATTGAATTTTCCCAAGTTGTCTTTATCGTTTAAGATAAAACACCTGCAACCAAAGACATGGAAAAATTTTATATTAGGAACTCGTTTATTAATCATCTCATATGGCGTTTTTCCGAATCTTTTATTTATTATCGATCAATTCTACGTGAAATACGCAGTAACCACAGCTTTAGCCAGAGGAACAGCGGCAGATTCGAATATGCTAGCATCATCCTTGCAGATTCTATAAGCGTTCGGTTTCGTCGTTCAACTACACCGTTTTGTTGAGGGGTACGAGCAGCCGAAAATTGATGCGATATCCCAGCAGAACTAAGAAATGTCTATAATGACTTATTCTTAAATTTTGTACCATTTTCAGATCTAATGTTCTGGACAGAAAGCTGCAACTTGACTTGTATCTTGTGTATGAAGTCAATTAATATCTCAGTAGCTTCAGACTTGGATCTCAGGAAGAACACCCATGTATATCTTGAGTAATCATCGATGATCACCAAAACATATTTCTTCTTATTGATGCTTTGTACTCTCATTGGCCCGTATAAATCCATATATAGTACCTCTAATGGCCTAGTTGAAGAATGTTCAACTTTTGATTTGTGTGAAGCCCTCACCATTTTCCCTTTCTCACAAGCGGCACACAACTGCCCCTTTTGAAATAGGAGAGTTGGAAGACCTTTTACTAAGCCTCCTTTTGCTAGGGTTAGTCAGCTCTTTGAAGTTCAGATGAGAAAGATGACGATGCCACAACCAGGATTCCTTTGAAGATGCCTTTGATAGTAGATAGACATCCTTTTCAGATTAATGTTTGCTAAGTCTATCTAGTATAAATTAGTCTTCCTAGTTCCAGCTAGGATTTCCTTCCCTTTTCCAGATCTAATGCTATATCTATTCGCCTTTAAATTGACTTCCAACCCTTTGTCGCACAGTTGGCCAATACTAAACAAATTGTGGCCAAGAACGTTTACATAAAACACCTTCTGAATGGTGATCTTATCGTATTCCAGACTTCCATAGCCTCTGATCCGATATAGAACTGATCATTGCCGAAGACCATCCTACAGAATTTGTCCACAAAATTCATGAGGGTGACACGCTGTTCGGTCATGTGCTTGGAACATCCAGAGTCAAAGTACCACACATGATTTACCTACAAGACGAAGTAAAACGTTAGGTACCCACTTATAGTTGGGTACTTTTTATTTTGGGAATTCATGTGGTGTTACTTCAGGTAGAAGAACAAATATTTTCTTTGATTTCGGAACCCACTTTTTAACAGCCTTCTTGGGTATCCATTTCTGTACAGTTCTTTTAGGAACTGATTTTTTAATTTGCTTCTTTGGATCCCTTTTCTATTTAAAAGTGGGAACCTTGTTCTTTTCTACCAGTACATACACATCAGAATTATACAATGATTTAGCATTTAAAGCATGGCATTTTACTGAATTAAAAGAAAACAGTTCAGCATGAGAATATTTTGAACAGTGTTTAGCATTTGAATTATTACAGACAGATTTCCATACACAACTAATCCTATCTGTGTCACTCTTATCTTTTATTCTCCACTCTTTTCAAAAACTGGTCTTTTTTCCTTTCAACTTGCTTCTTTCGCCATACTTGCTTCGTGTAAGGTCTTGAACTCACGGATCTATCTAGACGCGACACCGTCCAACGAGTGCGGAATCCTCGTTATCGGCTTGATGGTAAGATCACACGCACGGAACACGGAGACTACCACGGCATTATACGAACGACAACAAACGTACCTACACGATGATTTTCTCCGAAAACACTCTCTGAATACTAGTAAACTCGAGATCGTCTTTGCTTAATCACACTCCGAAATTCTGCAAAAGTCTAATAATTATTTGAGTTAATCCTTAATTATACTGACCAATTCGAGTTTGTCTTAGGACGAATTCGAATCAGGCCCAAGGCCTATACGAATTTGTCCACTTGACAAATTCGAAATTGCCTTAAGCACACATTCGAATTTAGGTGTAAATTCGAATTTCACTAACATACTTCTATTTGAACATATGTTTTAACTTATGTTTGAATTAATCTTTGAACTTTATGTTTGAACTTCTTGTAATACGTTACACCAAGTTCAAACATACAAACAATAAATATCAAACACACAAAATCACATTTGTCACACACTAGCCAATATTCAATATTACGAAATATGACTTACACAAAATGCTAACTACACTTAGACTGCTATCGTCACACAGGGTGTACCAACAGACTCCCCCTTGACGATAACTTCTAACTATTTACATTTTGATTAAGTACTAAGGTCTATTTAAAATACTACCAGCATACAGACCTTGTTCGACACAAACCTTTACCACGTTCTGATACTTTTTGGCTTCAGGGTCCATATGTGCATCACACGAGATCTTGTGAGCATGAAGCACTTGAAGATCATCTTTTGACAGATTAACTAGGTGCAGCGGATCTTACACTCTAAGAATCACCTGTTCTTCTAGGTCTTCCATTACCGCTTCACCAGTCTCGCTTTCAACGTACCACCAATTGAAATTACCCAACACATTCTGTGGCATCGGCTTTAGAGGGACTTTCTTTAAACATCTAACTGGTTTGTACTGAATCTTCATCCATGGTCTACCAGTCAGAGGATCAATTCTAGTATGGTCCATCACTCTTTTGCCAATTCTTGGATTGAGCCTTTCAAATTTCCTCGACCTCCCTTCCCTTTGAATGATCTTAGCAATGATTTCAGCGTAGGGATCATCTCCGATATTGATAAGCTCCTTCCACGCCAATGCCTTTATCTCAACCTTTGGTAGTGAGTTGAAATCTTTCAATCTTCTCCTGAGATACTGGAGGCCATCCTTTCTCTTGATAATGAACAGCTACAGTTCTCGATCAAAGAACCAGCTAAGTATATTTCCGGATAGCTTTCTAGCACTAGGCACCATCATCTTTTCCTTCAGTTCTATATCCTTCTTCTCTGCCCTAAACCATAGCTTTCGCTGTTCTTCATCAGTAAGCACCCTGGCAGGCTCTTCACCTTGTGATTCAATATTTAAAGCAGCTTTAACAGCTTCTATATCAATCACAGTTTGTTCCTCCGTCACATATGTATCGGTGATGGGATTCTGCTGAATAATGATTTCATTTGCTTCATCTTCCTCATCACCCAATAATTCATCGTCAGGATTCCATTCAGGAACGTCTTCAGGAATAATTTCTCCTTCTTCCAGCTCATCAATCTCTTCTTCAAAGTCAAAATCTAACACTTCTTCCTCAACATTCATCAGAGCTTCAATCATTTCGTTCATGTCGCTCTCCATGACCTTTGAGGAACTCGCCTCTCCTCCTGCAGCTCCACTCTGACTTGGCTCCCCCTAAATTTCGGCATGTTGAGCAGCAGAAAAATCTGCTGGCTCACTGTCTTTCAGTGCATTGGGATCATTGCCTTCATCATCATCTCCCCTTCTCAGCTCCTCAAAATCCCTACAACTTGTCTCCCCCTGAGCCTTTAGATTTTTCATTAATTGCTGAATAAGGGACCTCATCGTTCGGATTTCTACAGCCTAATCTGCAACAAATGTCTTCAACTCAAGATTCTCTTGTTCAATCTTCCCAACAAATGTCTTCAACTCTACATTCTTTTTGTCAATATCTGCATTATGCGCTTGTATCTCGCCGATGGCTTTAGTGAGCTGAAATATTTGGACTTGTTGGAAATTAACCTTGCTTCTAAGCTCAGAAAACCGTTGATTGTTAGTGAAGATGGATGAGGTGGATGGAATGGATTGGATGGGTGTTGGAATGATTGGTGGTGGAATGGATGTTTGAACAGGTGATGGTGGTGGTGGAATGGATGTTTGAGCTGATGGCTAAGCGGTTGGAATTTCTGGCTCAAAAACAGAGGCCGATGAAGCTCCCTGCATAAAACGATGCCTTTTGGCCCTATGCCTAGGCACCAAAGGAGTAGTATCTTCAGCCTTGAAATCCGAGTCATCTGCATCTGAATCCCTCAATGCTCTTCTCTTTCTTGCTTCTTCATCAATCACCACTATCCTTGATCCATATGTGCCTATGCGAATAGACGAATCTTCTGTCTCTGTGGTTGGTGCCTCAATCTCTATCTCTTCTACTTCTTCCGACTCAGATTCAGAAGTTGTCACTGCTTGACCTGCTTCCTCAGGCATATATTCCTCTACCTGTCGAAAAATATCTTCTTCCTCAGTTGGAGGTTCCAAAATATTTCCAACGAGCGCAGAAGTAATATCCTCATTCGCATGCGGCCCTTGTGCCCAAATCTCTTCTAATGTTTCCACCCGTGGATCAGTTACGGGGGCTACAACTGAAGGACCAGCTTCTTCTGGCTCTTGCACTCAGCTCATTGAAGGCCTAGTAGCCTGAGTCTATCGAACTGAAGGTCTTTGCCTCCGCCTTTGTTGTTGCGGAGGCCTCTGCTGTTGCTGTTGCTGTTGCGGCTGTTGCTGAACTTGAACTTCGCCAGCCCAGTTGGCACCTTCAGGGGCTTGAAAACCAGGATTAACCACTGCACCAAAAAGTGGTGCCTCTACTGGTCTAGCCAAAGCACCTTTATGTGCTTGACAATCTGCAAATATTCTCTTGTCAATCACAGCAACACTTTGAATTTCGGGTAATTGCGGCAGATTCAGCAAGAAATGTCGGATCAACAACATCACGAACCTTGGATACAACAAAAATCTTTCTCTTGCTGGAGCTGTTATTTGGTGAACAAACTCCGCAAAGAACATTTCAGAGTAACTGAACCTCTGATTGTAAACTAACGCGATCATTGTCGACTGAATCTTTGACACAGTATAATCAAAACCTGCTTTCTTCGGAGCGAAGCACACCATGAAGACGTGTGCAAGATATCATCATTGCCCAATCTGCCCGCTCTTCATATATGATGACTTTGCCACGTCAAGGCTATACCCCATTCTTATGAACGCAGCTTGCCTAACTTCCAATGGAAAGTCTATCGGCCCAGCTTCTTGCTCTGAAGAAACCAACTACAAAACCCGTCGTAATACGTCTGCTGAAAACACGAGAGGTTGTCCAGCGATCCTGGTCCTCAATACTGTCGGAGTAACAGTACAATCGACCTGCAGATGGTCCCAAAATTCACGAACATACGGTAGCACTATCTGAACGTTATGCGAAAGGGCATAAGAAACCCTCGAAGCGGCCAAAAAATCCACCATCTGGCGGAATGCCTGAGCTTCAGGCAGCTCACGGTCTGGAGAAATGACCATATTGTGTTTTTGAACAAACACTCTATTTGCCATATCTGCACAATAAGCATATAATATATTAGAATGATCAATAATCAAAATAAACTTGTTTAAACTCAAATTTGTTTTATTTTGAGCATGTGTAAGTTCAAAATCCAACACATATGAATTTCTACAAGTTTGGTTTAAATATTTGTCAAATATTTCGATTTTAAAGGTAAATTCGAATGACATATTCGAAACAACCCTCATTTCGAGTTTATTGGCTTCTTCGAGTTTAGTGACAAACTCGAAACCAATATCAAATTCGAAGCCACGATCAAACTCGAATATGTCTGTATGTTAAAAAACAAAACTCCAAGATTTCAACCATTTTAGACTTAGAAAATTACATCCATTAGTTCTAATAGGTTCTAATCGAAGATATTTGTCACTAATTTGATGTTTCACCGGTTCAAACATTGTTATTTTGAATTAAAAAGATCACACCACTAAAACCTCAAAATCGGTTGATTTTGGCTCAAATTGAGTCTAAAACATCCTAAATCTTGTACAATGATGTTGATTATACCTAGAATTGTTAGGATTCTTGAACACAAACGGACAAAAACTCGAATAACAGTGCAAAACTCGAAACGACAAAGTCGAAGCAGTAAACTCGAATTCGCTCTGGATAAACTCGAAGCACTAAAGTCAAAGGTAGGTGAATAATGAATGTCACTGTTGACCTATTTATACTAACCTCCTTCGAGTTTATGACCTATTTTGAATTTACTGTCAAATTCGAATATACATTCGATTTTGGCTTAAACTCGAATTTAACTTGAAAATTTTGAAAATTTTGAAAACCTTTGAATTAAATTCAACTTTTTCAACTTTTCCAACTTTTTCGTGTAACAGAATAAACTATGCAAAATCATTTACCCAAAGCACAAGATTTTCACGCAGTGTTTATTTTATTCAACTAAGAATGCACCCTCAGTAATTTTGACCTTTTTCCTAAATAAATTTAAAATTTAAAATTTAAAAAAATTAAAAATGAAGTGAAAATAAAATAAATTAGTAAAGTAAAATTAAAATTTTAAACAAAAATTTAAACTTAGACTAATCTATCTTAAATTCAAAATTTACAACCTATACTTAACATTTAATAGAATATTTTTGACGAGTATAGTCAAAGAAAGGTTCAATCAGATAGCGGTGTCAAATACGCACTTTCAGTATTCAAACTTTCACACTTAGGAATTTTTGATTCCTTTGATTGTTTGTCGTGACATACATTTCTAGTCGATTGTTGGTATTATTTTCCCTTTAAACATGTTACACTTCGGAATATCCCTTGGCCTTTTTATTTATCAAGAAATTACCTTACGTGACTCATACTTAGACATACTTTTATGATCAAGGCATACACACAATGATTATAACTTTTTGGTATTGCAAACTTTCTTTAAAAGGCAAACGTCAGACACATGTCAGTGTTTACATACAACAAAGTGTCTTACTTTGTCTTAAGGTTTATTTTTAAAGCTAGCAAGACAGCGGTGACAGGTCTGTACTGACGTACAACAAAGCGACTTATCTTGCTAACTCGAGTCAAACCAGAGGCAACAGGTCTTTACTTACATACAACAGAGTTACGTGTTTTGACTCTTAACTCAGTATGATTTTTCTATTCTTTCCATTTCTTTAAGATGTATTTGATGTTGCTATACATCCCCAGAAACTTTGCATACCTCATTTAGAATCAATGTCTGTATGTCTCTAACATAAAAATTAAGACCAATTGGTCATACATCTAAGTTAGTGACACGTCTGACTTTTTCTTGAAAATTTTATTAGCCTTGAGACTCCCTATTTGTATTATGCCTACCAACATATCAAACTGGATAATGTATAACACTTAGGATTTTAGGTGCATTATGTGTGAAAGTTAAACACTTAGAGATTGTAAAGACTGTGCTAATTTTCGTCACTTTGAACCTATGTATCTAAGACTTAACTCATTTTCTGATATTCTTTTTTTTTGAACTTTTTATGGTTTTCTCTCTTTTTTCTTTTGTTTTTCATAAATAAGGGAAAGAAAATAAAGTAACCTACTTACTATAAAAGGAAAATATCCTAAGCTACTAAACTTACTATAAAAAGAAAGAAATGCTACTGCTATAACAGAAAATAAACTCTACTAAAGTCAACTCACTCTGGATTACGCATTCCGTTTAGTTGAATCAAATACTCAAAACGTGACTTATCAAAAGCTTGGGTAAATAAATCTGCATTATTATCATCCGTTGCCACTTTTACCAACTTGATTAAGTTCTTTTCAACACAATCACGTATAAAATGGTGTCTTATGTCTATGTGCTTGGTTTTATTATGTTTAACTGGATTATTAGTTATTGCAATTGTTGAATGGTTATCTATCCTAATAGGAGTATCAGTATAAGTCAAACTGTAATCCCGCAATTGTTGTTGTATCCACAGAACCTGTGAACAGCAACTACCAGCAACAACATATTCGGCCTCGCACGTTGACACGTCTACCGTAGTCTGTTTCTTGCATTGCCAGGAAACGAGTCTCCCTCCTAGGAACTGACACCCTGCAGTTGTTGACTTGCGCGTCAAGCTACATCCTCCATAGTCTGAATCTGTGAACGTCTCCAATTCCAGATCGCCCTCCACATGATACCAAAGTCCCAGCTTCGGTTTCGACTTGAGGTATCGTAGAATCCGCTTCACAGCTTTCATGTGCATCTCTTTTGGATTAGCTTGAAACCTAGCACAAATACAAACAACAAACATTATATCAGGTCTAGAAGCAGTTAAATACATAAGTGACCCAATTATGGCCTGATATAACGTCGGATCCACATCGGTATCACTTTCTGTACCCGGTCCGAGATTGTGATTCACTTGAATCGGCGTGCTGAAGTGAGCTGTCAGCTTGGTTCCTTCCATCCTGAAGCGCTCTAAGATGTCATAGACATACTTCGTCTGGTGAATAAACATGCCCTCCTTCCTCTGTTCGACTTGCAAACCCAGAAAGAAGTTTAACTCACCCATTGCACTCATCTCAAAGTTTGACTTCATCACCTTTTCAAAATCAGTGCACATTTGCTCGTCTGATGATCTAAACATGATATCATCGACGTACACTTGTACCAAGATGACACGTTCTCCTTTTCGCTTCACGAACATTGTACTGTCTATTCTCCCTCTTTCAAAACCGTTTTCTAAAATATGGTTGGATAGAGTCTCGTACCACGCCCTCGGTGCTTGATGCAATCCATACAAATCCTTATCTAATCGATATACTCTGACTGGATATTTCGGATCTGTAAACCCGGGCAACTGTTCCACATATACCAGTTCCTTCACTTTCCCATAAAGGAAAGCACTCTTAACATCTAGCTGGTAAACCTTAAAACCCTTGAAGGAAGCAAAAGCCAGAAACAAAAACACTTCATTGTAATCGATTCCTTCCTCTTGGTTGAAACCCTTTACCGCCAGTCTTGCTTTGTTGCGAGTGACTATACCCCGATCATCCCTTTTGTACTTAAAAACCCATTTGGTTCCTATTGCTATTTCTCCTCGAGGTAACGGAACTAACTCCCACACTTCTAGTTTCCTAAACTGTGATAGTTCTTCCTGCATTGCTTCAACCCAAGAGTTGTCTTTTAGTGCCATTTGCACATTTTTCGGCTCTACTTGCGAGATGAAACATGAATAGAGGCAGGTATGAAAGGCCTCGGAGTCATTTATCATCGACAACAACACTGTGTTGTTATTTAAACTACTCCTAGTCCTCACACCAGCATTAGGACTTCCTATGATACTTTCAATAGGATGATTCTTGTTGATCCTAGATGTCTATATCTCGTCAACTCTCAGATTATCTCCCAAATTTGATCCTATCTCTCCTAATGGGGGAACGACTTCAGACTCCATATTTTCTTCCTCATGGACACTATCTTCAGAGGCTGAATTTGTAGTCTGATTTTCGTTTGTAGGCACTTCAGAATCATTTTCTTCTGGAGATCTATCTTCAGTAGATGTAGGCTCGGATGTTGATTGAAAAGAGGTCCTCGAAAAACTATGACCCTTGTCATTTAGATTTAATGATGACATGTCCTTTTCAATTGTACCTGCATTTTCATCCAAAGGAATGTTAAATGACTCAAACAATTTGTCATAATCAAATATCCATTCCGGACCAGTTTGTGGTTCACGTGTATAACTTGTGACTTCAATGTTATACACAATCGCTACTGTACCATTTGATTTATTAAAAACCCTTTTATTTGGTGAATTCGGCACATAACCTAGGAAGTATCCTTCGTCAGCCTTTTCACCAAACTTTGGTTGATGTTTTGTTTTCATTAAAGTACATGGTACCCCAAAAGGTTCAAAGCCAGTTAAATTTGGTGGCAGTTTATTCAAAACTTCATAACAGGTTTTTTTCAATGATTTGACAGTAAGGACCCAGTTTAAAACATGGCACGCGGTATTCACTGCCTCCCCCCAAAACATGGTAGGAAGCTTTGAATCCGAAAGCATGGTCCTTGTTGCCTCAATCAATGTCCTATTTTTCCGTTCAGCCACCCCATTTTGTTGTGGCTCATAAGGTGCACTAAATTGATGCACTATGCCCTTTGATAGGCAATATACACCAATAACTGTGCTTTTAAACTCTGTTCCGTTATCACTTCTAATTCGTTTAACCCTCGTTCCGTAAGAATTTTCCACTTGGTCTTAGAACCTGATGAGCTTGGCAGCCGTCTCGTCCTTTGTACCTAAAAAGAAAACCCAAGAAAAGCGTGAGTAATCGTCAGTAATAACTAAACAGTACAAACTACCACCTATCCTCCTTTTGTTGATTGGTCCGAAGAGGTCCATATGCAACAAACCGAATGTGGCAGCGATGGAGTTCTGAGTCTTGGACTTGTGTGCCTTCTTGTGTTGTTTTCCTTTCTTGCACAGTAGACACTTATCCTCGAACTGAAAACTCTTCATAGGAACACCTTGAACCAATCCATTTTTTGTGATGTAGTTCATTTTCCTTAGGTGCAAGTGTGCCATACGTCTGTGCCATAAAACCGACTCAGTCTCTGAAGCTTTTGATAGCAGACAAATTGGTCCCATCGAAGATTCCGGCTTGTTCATGTCGAGCATGTACATGTCATTCTTCCTTGGAGCCCTCATCTGTATCCACTCTTCAGGTACTTTGAACCCCGGTTTTAGCACTAACGCTTCAGTATCATTGAAAAGTACTGAATTCTTCTTATCACAGATTTGAGATACACTAATGAGATTATGAACCAGTTTATCAACGTGATAAACTTGATCTACTTTGATAGTCCGATTAGTGACCACTCCAGTACCAGTGATATTTCCTCCTTTCTTGCCAGCGAATGATACAAATCCCCGATTCCCTCCCTTGAAGTCTGCAAGCAGACTTCTCTCCCCTGTCATGTGCCTGGAGCAACCACTGTCGACGAACCATTTGTTGTTTGGACCTTTAGTTATCTCCTGCCATAACTGTCTTGGTAATACCATTCTCGTCCACATACTTAAACTCTTTCAAATACCCATTTCGCCTTTCAGGTGACTTGGGTCTTTGAATTGGAGTCTGTTTTGGTGCAGAGTGATTTAAGTTCACTCTCGGCCTTTGTGTAGGCATTTGCTATTGAGCTCTTGTATAGTTATGATTATAATGCATTTCCGACTGATATCCCTGAGCTCTACCTGGTGTTTGATGTCTTACAAGAGTGTGTGACCTAACCGGAGTGTAAGCTCTGCAAGGTGTGGTACTCCTATAATTCTGTTGTGGTCCTGACCTAGATTGATTAATGACTCTATTTGGTGAATTAGTCCTAATCACTTCTTTTGGTCGACCTGACACAGGTATTTGTTTCACAGCAGATTTTGGTGCAGCTTGCACAGTTTTCTCAGTATTATGAGAACTACTAGTGCTTGCAACACTTTGAGAAGGCTTAAGTTGTTCCGGCTTTCCAGTATTAGGTGTAGTATCTACTTTCCTATGCGGACAGCTAGAAGCAACATGCCCCCTTTCGTGACATCTAAAGCAATACATTTTGTCAATTGACTTTTTGTGTGTGCCCTTTGACTTAGGTGTCTCACTAGTGTCCTGCTCTTTTGTTTCAACTATAGCGACTGGTTCATCCTCCTGATCATTAAAGTCAATTTTGTGTTGTCCTACAGGTATATCACTAGAGGATGGCACAAATTTAACTTTCTTAATCTTGATGTTATTAGCAGTCACCTTAGTTTCATTTTCCTTATCAGTTTCAGACACTGGTTCCGGTAATTCCTCTGATTCAACTGACTTATCAGTTTTCTCCTGAGGTTGAGGTACATAGTTATCATTGAAAGGTGGAGGACTCTCATGATATCCTAGACCTACAGGCTTCTTAGACTGACGCTGAGCATCTAAGATTTTCCCTAGGTTAAGAGATGAGTTCCTAAACTTTTCAAGTTTACTATTAACCTCAGCTACCTTTACCTTAGTATCTGCTAGTTCTATTTCTTTGGTTTTAAGCTCCTTGGTTAATGCCTCAACATGTTCATACATTAGTTCTAACCTAACACACTGTTCGCTCAGTTTGTCCTTTAGAACTATAACATTCTGCGCATCTGCCTTAAGCTTATCCCTAAGATCTTACTTTATATCTATTAGGCTAGCCTTATCTGATTTTAATGTTTCATTTTGAGCAGATATGGTTTGATGTGATTCCAGTACTTAAATTAACCTATCGTTAGATGTAGCACACAAAACACATAAATCATGGAAAAGAGAAAAGTTCAGAGTTACCTTGGTATGATCTGATTCCACGTTGGCCATCTGTGCGGCAAACTCCAGAATTGTCTGATCAGCTGACTTTTCTACCCACTTCGGACTGCTTTCATTCTGATTACTGTCCCCTGTGATTTCCTCTGCTCCATCACTTCCAGTCTCAGTCACTTCAGCCATAAAGGCTCTAGCGTTCGATTCTGGATGTGTAGTTCAGTCATAAGTTCCGTCTAGCTGTCTGTCTGATGTGACATTCGATAACAGACCAACTATATTCGCCTGATTGGTTGAACTACTCGGTAGATATCGCCCTTGCGATTGATTCTGATATTGTCCCTGGTAGTTCTCTACTTTAGGTCTCTGACACTCTCTAGCGAAGTGTCCTAACCCCTGACAGTTGTAACACTTAACCTTGGACTTATCAAATCCAATCTAATTGTTACTAACGTTGAGATTCCCTCCCGTTCTTTTGATGAACCTTTTAACTCTCTGAGTTACCATGGCCAGTTGCCATTGCAGATCCATCTCTTCAAGATCATCAAGGTCTACCTGATTGTAATCCTCATCCCAAAGTGCAGGATCGTTAATTTTGCCCTGAACGCAATTTCCGTAAGCGGCCACGAATGAAGCCAACAGATTCAGATGGTCTTCAGCCGATTTTGCGCTCATAGGCATCTTTGAATATCCTTCAGATGTAGATGCCGGAGTAGCCTGATGCTGCTTTTCTTCTGATCTAGCAAACCCTAAGAAAGCCCATACTTACAGAGTCTTCGGTTTCAGCCGATGACGATGTTTCTCCTGAAAAGAAAGCTGTAGTCATCTTCAATTCAGTTGCTGCTGAAGGATTTGATTTCCCAAAGTACATAGCAGGATCTTGAACTTGGTCATAATCCGTTTCCTTCTTCAGTAACTCAAAGTGAAATGCCCTCAGCGTTCCGATAACATTATCTAGAGTCAAAATATAGAACTTATCTTCATCATGCTTTATCAAGGACACATACATCTCCCATTTAGCCGGTAAAGCATCCGGAATCTTGTTAATCTTTTCTGTTTCACTATACTCCACATCATGGCTGTCTAACTCAGTCAATAGATGATAAAATCTGGTAATAGTCTCATCCAGCTTTTCGTTCTTCAATGCTTTGAAGATGGCGAACTGCTGCTTGAGCATTTCCATTCGGTTCTTTCTGACCCTCGGGTTACCTTCACACTGTTTCTCTAGCGAATCCCACTGCTCGTTTGTTGTCTTCTGATTACGGAAGGTATGCAAGATCTCCTGAGGTAACGCCATTCTAATAATAGCGAAGGCACGGTTCTCGGCTTCATACAACTTTTTATCGTCATCCTTCATCTTTGAATAAGGCACAACCTTTTTTCGTCCTTCAACCTCAGCTGTTGGTGGAATGTATCCTTCGTCGATACAGATCCACATTCGCATATCATTAAACCTCGCGAAGTTGGCAAACCTATCCTTCCACCAGTAATAATCCTCAATTTTCATTAACTTCGGTGGTGAATTCGCCTTTCCAACCTCGTGATCCATCTCCATAAACCTCTGCAGACTTGCCATTGTTTCAAATATATTTGAATTCAAACTTAATTAATTTAATTCGAAATTAATTTAAATTAATTCTTTCGAATTTAGGTAAATTCGAATCTTATTAAATTTAAACCTGGTTTGGAACTAAATTCGAAATTAAGTTCTGAAGTCCAACTACATTCGAAATTAACAACAAAGTCGAAGGTCCACTAAATTCGAAATTCCCTAATTCGACTTCAGTGTAAAGTCGAAACCCAAAGCAAATTCGAAACCCCAATAAACTCGAATATCCAAATTCGATTTTAGTGTAAAATTGAAATCCAAGCAAATTCGAATCAAACCCTAAGGAACCTCGAAAGGAGCGTATTTTGGACAAACTCGATACTTGAGAAAACCCTAATACTTCCTTACTAAACTCGAGCGCCGCAAATTCGAAAAACGGCTAATACTTCGAGTTTTTCAAGTTTTTCAGATTAAATCAATGTTTTTACAAGTAAAAATACTGATTTTGGTCAAAAACTTGAACTACAACAAAGTATTTCCCGAAATCTGATTTGATAAGCTCGAAAAACCTCAAAAATCGTGAGATTAACCGTCCAAAACGTCAAGAAACCTAGGATGTTGCTTATGAACACAAAGAACACCAAGAACACCCCAATGGCTCTGATACCACTTGTAAGGTTTTGAACTCACGGATCTATCTAGACGCGACACCGTCCAGCGAGTGCGGAATCCTCGTTAGCGGCTTGACGGTAAGATCACACGCACGGAACACGGAGACTATCACGGCGTTATACGAACGTACCTACACGATGATTCTCTCCGAAAACACTCTCTGAATACTAGTAAACTCGAGATCGCCTTTGCTTAATCACACTCCGAAATCCTGCAAAAGTCTAATAATTATTCGGGTTAATCCTTAATTATACTGACCAATTCGAGTTTGTCTTAGGACAAATTCGAATCAGGCCCAAGGCCTATTCGAAGTTGTCCACTTGACAAATTCGAAATTGACTTAAGCACACATTCGAATTTAGGTGTAAATTCGAATTTCACTACCATACTTCTATTTGAACATATGTTTTAACTTATATTTGAAATAATCTTTGAACTTTATGTTTGAACTTCTTGTAATACGTTACACCAAGTTCAAACATACAAACAATAAATATCAAACACACAAAATCACATATGTCACACACTAGCCAATATTCAATATTACGAAATTTGACTTACACAAAATGCTAACTATACTTAGACTGCTATCGTCACACAGGGTGTAGCAACACTTCAAAGTTCTTTTCACAGTATTATCTGACATAACTATAGAATAAGAATTAGACGATTTAGAATTAGCTTTTTTCTGCAAATATTTCTTACCTTTAGAAGCATCTTATCTCTTTGCATTATGTACCTTTGAAGAAGATGATTCACCTTTTTCAAATTTAGGAGTAACAAAAGAAACTTTTGCTTTCTCCTTTCGTTGTAAAACATGTGATGGAACTGTATCAACCTAGGAGTTGTAGGTATTCTTTTCAATATACTTACTGGTCCTCGAGGTTTATCAATATGTTTGTCATGAAGAGGTTTTATAAATTCGGCAATTTTGACAAACATTTCTTCCAAAGATTTGAATTTAGAATTCGTATACATATCAAACTCCTGTTCAGAATTAATTGACTCAGTTTTAATTGAAGATTTCTGATCTGGTTGAGATTTGATTTCAGGCTGTTCTTTAAGTTTCATTTCCAAATCTTGAATCACAGCTTAAAGCTTTTCCTTTTCGTTCTCAAATGTTTTAATTTTCCATTCAAGATCAGACTTAATCTTCTCCAGAATTGAGTTTGGAATGTATGGCTTTTGAGTGAAAGTTATATTTTCAGACAAATCTGTAAGGTCTACCACTACGAGATCTATCTAGACGCGGAACCATCAACGAGTGCGGAATCCTCGGTAACGGGTTGACGATAACAACTCTCACTAGGAACACGGAGACTATCAATAAGCTGCATGAACTATAACGGACGCACCTACGAACTGATTCTCTCCAAAACAACACTAAGACTGATGATAAACTCAAAATCGCCTTTTGCTTAATCACTCTCGAATTCTGCAAAAAGTCCAATAATCATTCGAGTCTATCCCTAATTATAGAGGCTAATTCGAGTCTGTCATGGGCCAAACTCGAATCCGGCCCAAGGCCCATTCGAGTTTGTCCTCACTGACACTCTCGAATCTGCCTCATAAAACACATTCGAATCTGCCTAATTGACTCATTCGAATCCTAGTCCTTTGAGAATTCGAATTTACTCTTTCACATACTTAACTAAGTATTGAAACTTATGTTTTTAACTTATGCTTGAATTTATCTTTGAACTTTATGTTTGAACTTCTTGTAATATGTTACATCAAGTTCAAACATACAATCAATAACTGTCAAACATATATAAACATATATATCAAACACTCGTTAATTCTCAATACTTTGAATATTACTTAAACCAAAATGTTAGAGTACTTAGACTGCTATCGTCACACAGGGTGTACCAATAGACTCCCCCTTGACGATAGCTTCTAACTATTTACATCTTGATTAAGTACTAGATCTATATATACTAATACCTGCGTATATACCAGCATCTATGCACACTCTGACAACTTTTTGGAACTTTCTGGCTTCAGATCTCCATCCTTCATGAAAGAAGATATGTTGGCCATGAAGCTTCTTCAGATCGTCCTTTGACAGATTCATCAGATGCAGAGGATCATACACTCTCAAAATAACTTTGTCGTCTAGATCCTCCATGATAGTTTCAGCAGTTTCATTATCAAGGTACCACCACTTCATGTTGCTCAATATATCTTGAGGCATCTTCTTCATTGGCACCCTTCTTAAGCATTTGACAGGCTTGTAAACCAATTTCGCCCATGGTCGTCCTGTATGAGGATCTATCCTTGAAGTATCCTTAACTCTTTTTCCAGAGCCTGGTTTGAGTCTCTCAAACCTACCAGATCTCCCTTCTCGTCTGACTATCTTAGCGATCACTTCAGCATAGGGATCATTTCCGATATTGATTAACTCTTTCCATGCTAGCTCCTTCACCTCTACCTTCGGCAATGTATTGAACACTTTAAGCTTGCGCCTTAGGTATTGGAGACCATCTCTCCTCTTTAGAATAAAAAGCTGCAGTTCCCTGTTGAAGAACCAGCTAATAATACCTCCAGAGAAGTTTTCTGCACCTGGAATCCTCATCGTCTTCTTTATTTTTGGCTCAGCCTTCTTTTCTTCCTTGCGGAACCAAAGATTTAGCAATTCAGCTCTGCTCGGCTCTCTTTCAGCCTCTTCCATTTCTGAATCATCTACCGAAGCCACTTTGATGTCATCAATATCTATTACATGTTGTTAAGTATGCTCATATAGTTCTGTGACAGGCTGATATTGAATGATTACTTCATTTACATTATCGTCCTCATCTATCACAACCTCCTCATTAGATCTCCAATCAGCTACATCTTCTGGCACAAACTCTCCCTCTTCCAAATCCTCTACATCATCTTCAAAATCAAATTCCAAATCTAATGGCTCTTCATAAATATCCATCAATGCATCAATTATCTCACGCACTTCACTTTCTGAGATCTTTGATGAACTAGCCTCACCTACTCCAGCTCCTGATTGACTCGGCTCCCCCTGAGTCTGAGCATCCTGAGCAGCAGAAAAATCTACTGGCTCATTCTGTCTTTGTGTGCTGGGATCATTGCCATTGTCATCTTCATTATCATCATCATCATCCCTGCGCACTTCTACTTGATCACGACAGGATGTCTCCCCCTGAGCCTTTATATTTTTCAGTAATTGCTCAATCTGGGAGCGCATCGATCTTATCTCAGCTGCTTGATCAGCGACAAAAGTTTTCAGCTCCAAGTTCTCTTCCTGTACTTTGTCCAGAATCTTTTTCAGGTCGGCATTCTCATTATCTAGATTTGCGTTATGCTTCTGAATTTCACCGATAGCCGTTGTCAGGCCAAGGATTTGGATCTGTTGGAAGTCAACTCTATCTTTTAGCTGCAAAAACTGATTGTCTGCGTAGGTGGATGAGGTGGATGGAACGGATTGTATTGGAGTCGGAATGATGGGTGATGGAATGTACTGTTCAACATGTGGTGGTGATGGTGGAATGGTAGTTTGAGTAGGTGGAGGTTGAACTACTTCAGGCTGTGCTGTTGAAGCTGAGGTAGCTCCCTGCATAAAGCGATGACGCTTAGCCCTTTGCCTTGTCACTAATGGGGCAACTTGTTCTTCTTCGAAATCAGAGTAATCAGACTCTCGTGATGCTCTCCGCCTTGAAGCTTCTTCATTCACTACCAATCTCGACCCATAAGTTCCTATCTGAACAGACGGTTCTGCAGTGACGGATTCTGGAACTTCAACCTCTATTTCTTCCATATATTCTGACTCAGTAGCTGACGATGACACGTCATTACCCGTTCGCTCAGGTTGGTATTCCTCAACTTCCCTAAGAACATCTTCTTCTCCTTCTAGAGGCTCTAACATCTGATTGACAAGCTCAGCAGTTATGTCTTCATTAGCATTAGGCCCAGAAGCCCAGATTTCATCCAGTGTTTGGGCTATCTGCTCAGATTCAGGTGCTGCACTTGAAGGCCCTGCCTCTTGTACCTCTTGCTGTTGACTTGTAGAAGGCCTACTTGCCTGAGTTTGAGTCGCTGTCGATCTTTGGCGCCTCCTCTGTTGCTGAGGGCGCGGTTGTTGTCGTTGTTGTTGTTGTGACTGTCTAAGCTGAACTTCTACTTCACCTGCCCAATTGGCATTATCTGGTGCTACAAAGTCCCTGTCTATTACAGCTCCAAACAAAGGTCGCTCGACCGGAACTGCTAGCCTTCCTCTATGGGAGGAGCAATCAACAAAAATCCTCTTATCAATAACCGCTACACTTTGAATCTCATTTAGCTGCGGCAAATTCGGCAAGAAGTGCCTGATGAGCATCATTACAAATCGGGGGTACAGCAACAATCTTTCGCGTTCTGGCGCAATGATTTGATGAACAAACTCAGAGAAAAACGTTTCAGAAAAACTGAAGCGCCGATTATAAACCAAAGCGATCATCCCGGATTGGATCTTCGAGACAATATAATCGAATCCCGCTTTCTTGGCTGCAAAACAAACCATGAATACGTGCCCTAGAAATCTCCATTGACCTATGAGTCCACTTTTCATATACGATGCTTTAGTGACATCCAAGCTATAACCCATCCTCAGGAAAGCAGCCTGCCTAATACTTAACGGAAAGTCTATAGGACCATTTTCTTCTTGCTGAGATCCCAGCTGAAGAACCTGACGTAGCATATCAGCAGAAAACACCAACGGCTGTCCTGCTATCCTTGTCCTCAGAACAGTTGGGGTGACGGTACAATCAACTTGCAGATGTTCATAAAACTGCCGTACATAAGGAATGACGATTTGGATGTTATGGGACAATGCAAACGAAATCCTAGACTCCACTAGGAAATCCATCATCTGTCGGAATCCCTGCGCTTCAGGGATATGATGGTCGGGGGGAATGGCCATATTATGCTTAGGCACGAATACTCGATCAGCCATGTCTGCACAATAGATAAAATATTAGAATTATTGAAAATGAATAAACTTGTTTAAATTCAAATTTGTTTTATTTTGAACTTCTTTAAGTACAAATTCCAACACATATGAATTTCTACAAGTTTAATTAAATTTAAATTGAATAATTCAAATAAATTGACAAATTCGAACACACAGATTCGAAGCAACCCCTTTTCGAGGTTGATGTCACACTCGAATCTAATGACCTTCTCGAGTTTACTGACAAACTCGAGACTGGTCACGAACAGATTCGAACTCGTCGGCCCACATCATCACCAAACACTATGATTTTAACCATTTTGAACTTAGAAAATCACATTCATTAGTCCTACTAGGTTCTAATCACATATATTTGCCTTTAATTTGACTCTTTACCGGTCCAAACTTTGTAATTTTGAAAAACACGATTTCGACCAATAAACCTTCAAAATTTGGTGATTTTGGCTTAAATGGGGTATAAAAGTACTTGAATCTTGTACAACCCAGTTGTTTATTACCTAGATGTATCAGTAGAATCGAACCCACAAGCAAGAAACTCGACAAATAGTTGTTTTTAGTGAAAACGGTAAACACGAGCAAATAGATTCGAGATCGCTGGATAGATTCGAAGGAACAGATTCGAAAACAGATAGAGTAATGACGATTATTGTTAACCTATTTAGAACACATACCTTCGAGTCTAATGACAGATTCGAATCTACTGACAGATTCGAGATCAGCCAATTTCGAGTTTGACCTAAACTCGAATTACCCCTGAAACTTTGAAAATTTTCGAAAATTTTGTAATAAATTCAACTTTTTCAACCTTTTCACCCTTATTGTGTAACGGAATAAACTATGCCAAATCTTTTACCCTAAGCACAAGATTTTCACGCAGTGTTTATTTTATTCAACTATGAATGCACCCTTAGTTATTTTTGACCTTTTTCCTAAGAAGAATAAAAATAAAAATAAAATAAAATAAAATAAAATAAACTAAGGTAAAATAAAATAAAATAAAAATAAGTAAAAATAAAATTTTAAAATTTTGACCAAAAATTTAACTTAGACTTAAACTGCATTTATTACAACTTACAGCCTATGCTAAACGCTAAACAAAATATTTTTGATGAGTATAGTCAAAGAAAGGTTCAATTAGATAGCGGTGTCAGATACTCACTTTCAGTACTTAAATTTTCACACTTAGGAATTTTTGATTCCTTTGATTGTTTGTCGTGAAATACCCATTTAGCCGATTGTTGGTATTTACCCCTTTAAACATGCTACATTTCGGAATATCCCTTGGCATTTTTATTTATCATGAAATTATCTTACGTGACGCAGACATAGACATACTTTTATGATCAAGGCATACAGACAATGATTCTAACTTGTTGGTATTTGCAAACTTTCTTTAAAAGACAAACATCGGATACAGGTCTGTATTTTCATACAACAAAATGTCTTAGTTTGACTTATGTTTTATTTTTAAAGCTAGCAAGACAGCGGTGACAGGTCTGTACCGACGTACAACAAAGCGACTTGTCTTGCTAACCCAAATCAAAACAGAGGCAACAGGTCTGCACTTACGTACAACAGAGTTACATGTTTTTGACTCTCAATTTTGTATGATTTTTCTATTCTATCCATTTTAAGATGTATTTGATGTTGGTATACATCCCCAGAAAGTTTGCATACCTCATTTAGACTCAAAGTTTGTATGTCTTGTACATAAAAATTAAGACCGATTGGTCATACATCTAAGTTAGCGACACGTTTGACTTTTTCTTGAGTATTTTATTAGCCTTGGGATTCCCTATATGTATTATGCCTACCAACACATCAAACTAAAATAAAGCATAACACTTAGAATTTTAGGTGCATTATGTGTGAAAGCCTAAACACTTAAAGTTTGTAACGACTATGCTAATTTTCGTCACTTTGAACCTATGCATCTAAGACTTAACTCTTTTTCTGATATTCTCTTTTTTTGAATTTTTATGATTTTCTCTCTTTTTTCTTTTGTTTTTCATAAGAAATAGCAATAAAAGAAGATAACCTACTAACTTACTAAAAATAGAAACTATCCTAAATTAGAAGACTTACCATAAAAAGAAAGAAATACTACATCTATAAAAGGAAATAAACTACCACTAAGGTCAAATTACTCTGGGTTGCGCATTCCATTTAGTTGAATTAAATATTCAAACCGTGACTTATCAAAGGCTTTGGTAAATAAGTCAACATTATTATCGTCCGTTGCAACTTTTACCAATTTGATTAAGTTCTTTTCAGCACAATCACGAATAAAATGATGCCTTATCTCTATGTGCTTTGTTTTACTGTGTTTAACTGGATTATTAGTTATAGCAATTGTAGATTGATTGTCTATCCTAATAGGAGTTTGAGTGTAAGCCAAACCGTAATCCCGCAATTGTTGTTGTATCCACAGAACCTGTGAGCAGCAACATACTCGGCCTCGCACGTTGACACGGCTACCGACGTTTGTTTCTTGCATTGCCAGGACAACAATCTCCCTCCTAGGAATTGACAACCTCCAGTTGTTGATTTGCGCGTCAAGCTGCATCCTCCGTAGTCAGAATCCGTGAACGCCTCCAAATCTAGATCTCCCTCCGCTTGATACCAAAGTCCCAGCTTCGGTTTCGACTTGAGGTATCGTAGAATCCGCTTCACAGCTTTCATGTGCATCTCCTTCGGATTAGCTTGAAACCTAGCACAAATACACACAGCAAACATGATATCAGGTCTTGAAGCAGTTAAATACATAAGTGATCCAATCATGGCTCGATATAACGTCGGATCCACATCGGTATCACTTTCAGTACCCGGTCCGAGATTGTGATTCACTTGAATCGGCGTGCTGAAATGGGCAGTCAGTTTCGTTCCTTCCATCCCGAAGCGTTCCAATATGTGATGAGTCTCCCAAGTCTTCCAAACGACCTAACTAGAAGGTCCGGCCGTAGACTTTCCCTTTCCTGTAAAATAAAGTCAACTGAGGGGTAAGCGAATACTTAGTGAATACACAGATTTACGCATTTTATAAATCCTTATGATGCCCACAAGAGTAGCACCGACGACACACGTCGTTCACTCTCCACGTACACAAAGTACGACCACACAAGAGCCGTCGCTCTACGAGCCCGCAACTCGTCCTTTAAAATACACTACTGAGACAGACATAACATCGGGGATGACATACTGCCTACGGACCTGGAGGGATCAGCTCCAGCGTCATATAGAGCAGTAACATCAGAGTAACAGATGCGACCCGCAGGTCCATCATAGATGCACAACAAACGAACGGACATGCATCAAATAAGAATGTGCATCCAAATTTACGCAAGTTAGTAGAATTCCAAACGAATAATGAAGCAACATGTCTCAGTAAGAAAAAGCAATCATAAAGCAGATATAAACATGCGAAATCATATGTACTCACAGTGGGTGCGTAATTAAACTTTAACCAATTTTATTTCTCTTCGGGCTTTCAACCGGATCCACCAAGTACCCCACTGTGGGTTAAACAACACCACAAGGGACCTGTTTCATTAATTACAACAATACCTCGTATCAATAACCGTTTAAATCATAAAACCAAGTTTCGTAAGTTTTGCAATATTTTTCCCCATTTCGGTTCCATGTCTAAATTCATACCATAATTAAGTTTGAACCCATTTCAAGTTTACATGTTGTCCTTTGCATATTTCATATCATTTTATGTGTTGTTTATGAGTTTCATTCATAATAATCGGGTTTAGAGAGTAGCATTCTCAATTTTAGGCATTAAACTCGAATTTAATGGGTTTACCTTCGAATCTAATCACTAGATTCGAACCATATGGCATAGATTCGAACCCTATGGCATATATTCGAACCTCACTTCGAATCTAGGCATAGACTCGAACCCCCCCTTAGAATCTAATGGTACACACTCGAATCTAGCACCACACTCGAGTTTGTTCTTGCATTTCGACTCTGTTCTTGGCATATTCGAGTTTGTTCATCATTTCAGCATAAATCCTTCATTCTAAGGCCTAAAATCACTGATATATCATGTATGATACCTAGATTCGATTCTATTATGCATATACTATCATAATCTTGCAATATTTCAAGCAAAACAAGCTCCAATTTACATAAAATGACAGATTCGAATTCTAGTTTACTTCAAAACCGAAACTATAAACTTAAAAAGGCCGATTCTTACCTCAATTCGTGTGAAATCAGAAATCCGTTTGTAGATTGTTGTTGTACTCCTCGATATCTTTCCGATGACGTATAATTCTCGGAAATCTGACGGTCGGTTTGTGAAATATCTTAGAGAGATGTAGAGAGAAAATTCTAGAGAGAGAGTAGTGAGAGAGAGTAAAGGTGACAAATGAAACCTTTTTGCCCCTTATTATTCAACTTAATCATCTTTGCACATTTCACCCCTCGACCTAACCGGTTCCATAAAATACTGATTTAATCTTAAAATTATCATTAATAACTTTTATAATCTTAATACTCCATAATAGTAATTCAAAGTTCAAATTTTCTTAAAATAACAACAAACTTCTAAATAACCCAAATACATAATAATTGCTCAAATTTTAACTTAAATATATATCTTCCACTTAATTAACCAAAATACATTAAAATAAATCCGAGGATGTTACAGCATGGGCTCCACCACGCTTAACTTCGTCCTCGAAGTTACTCGGACTCAAACAGTTGCGGATACTTTCTTAACATTTCTGACTTAGCTTCCCATGTATGATTTGCTCCTTTATGATGCTTCCAACGTATAAGCACCATTTCTATCTCCTTGCTCCTCAACTTCTTCATATTAGTATCCAATACACACTCCGGCTCCTCCACATATCGAAGCCTTTCATCAACTTGCAGCTCTGTGTGATCTGCCCAATCCTCATTTCCAGTGTTAAATGATTTTCGGAGATTCCCAACGTGAAATACTGGATGCATGCCTGACATCTCTTCAGGCAGTTCTAACCGATAAGACTGATTTCCAACTTTTTCAACAATCCTAAAGGGTCCGACGAATCTCGGAGCCAACTTGCCCCTTTTTACAAAACGAGTAACACCCCTCATGGGTGATACTTTCAAATAAACCCAGTTGTTCACTTCAAAATTGATCGGTTTGTGCCTCCGATCATAGTAACTTTTCTGACGATCCTGGGCCGCCTTCATGTTCTGCCTGATCAATTGTATCTTTTCATTTGTTTCTTGAAGTAACGCCGGCCCAGCAATCGGCATTTCACCCGTTTCTCTCCAACATGTAGGAGTCCTACATTTCCTTCCATACAAAGCCTCAAACGGCGCTTTCTTGATCGTTGCATGGTAACTGTTGTTATACGAAAACTCTATTAGTGGCAAGTGATCATCCCAGTTGCCACCGAGATCTAACACACACGCTCTCATCATGTCTTCTAAAGTAAGGATCGTTCGTTCACTTTGGCCATCGGTTTGCGGACGATAGGCCGTACTCATTGCTATTCTCGTCCCTAACCCTTCTTGTAGTGCCGACCAAAAGTTTGAAGTAAATCGGCTATCTCTATCCGACACTATGGACTTAGGCACTCCATGCCTAGCAACGATCTCGTCCATATAGATCTGAGCTAACTTCTCCAGTGAATAACTTTCACGGATCGGAATAAAGTGAGCCGACTTAGTTAACCGATCCACGATTACCCAAACTGCATCATGCTGTCGCTTAGTCTTCGGCAGCTTTGTAACAAAATCCATAGTAATATGCTCCCACTTCCATTCCGGAATAGGAAGCGGTTGCATACTGCCGTACGGTTGCTGATGCTCGACCTTTACCAACCGACAAGTTCGGCATCTTTCTACATATTGCCCTATGTCCTTCTTCAGTCCCGGCCACCAAAAATCTGCCTTTAAATCATTATACATCTTTGTGCTTCCGGGATGTACAGAAAACCTAGACTGGTGTGCTTCTTCGATAATTACTTGTCTCATTCCACCAAACTTCGGCACCCATATCCTCCCGTATATCCCTTTCAGTCCCGATTCACTTGTTTCCATGTTCTTAACTTGTACTCTAATATCCTCAACACCAATATTCTCATCTTTCAAGGCTTCTTCCTGAGCAGCCTTGACATCATCAATTATCGTGGAGGTCAGCATTGTA
Organism: Centrapalus pauciflorus; assembly: GCA_020465985.1. Lineage (NCBI taxonomy): Eukaryota > Viridiplantae > Streptophyta > Magnoliopsida > Asterales > Asteraceae > Centrapalus > Centrapalus pauciflorus. The sequence goes on from JAANYP010008217.1 coordinate 155,384, forward strand.
GACGTCATCATATAACAGAAATCCTTAGCATAAGCTTTCCTACTCAAGGCATCGGCTACTACATTAGCCTTTCCGGGGTGATAAAGGATTTCACACTCATAATCCTTTATTAGCTCCATTGATCGTCTCTGCCTCATATTGAGTTCCTTCTGACTAAAGATATACTTTAAACTTTTATGGTCCGTGTAAAGTTGACACTTACTTCCGTAAAGGTAATGCCTCCATAACTTCAAAGCAAATGTTACCGCAGTCAACTCAAGATCATGAGTTGAGTAATTCTTTTCGTGTTGCTTAAGCTGTCTCGAGGCATAAGCGATTACCTTTCCACGCTGCATCAGTACAGCGCCTAATCCTAACCTCGAAGCATCAGTATAAACCACAAAATCATCATTGCCTTCAGGTAAGGCAAGTATCGGAGCCTCGCTTAACGCTTTCTTCAGAACCTCAAAGGCCTCCTGTTGCACAGTTTCCCATATAAACGGTGCATTCTTCTTGGTTAATGCAGTTAAAGGAACTGCAATCTTCGAGAAATCCTTAATAAATCTTCGATAATATCCTGCCAACCCCAGAAAACTTCTAACCTCAGTAGCTGAACACGGCGGCTCCCAGTTCTTTATTGCTTCAACTTTGGCTGGATCCACAGAAATCCCAGCCCCCGAAATCACATGCCCTAGAAACTGTATCTGTTGTAGCCAAAACTCGCACTTTGAGAATTTGGCGTACAACCTTTCTTTTCTCAACAACTCCAACAGTTCTCTCAGATGTTCAGCAGGTTCGGCTTCAGACTTAGAGTATACTAAAATATCATCGATAAACACAATTACCGATTTATCCAACATCGGTCTGCAAACTCTATTCATTAAATCCATAAACACTGCTGGGGCGTTAGTGAATCCGAAAGGCATGACCAGAAACTCGTAATGCCCATACTGTAACATTCTCGGATTTAAATTTGTTATAATTGAAGTTTATTAAGTTAAATTTGTAATTTAAGTTGAATTATGAAAGTTGGTACGAAATTTGGACTGATTATAAAGTTGATTGCATATTATGGAAATTTAGAATTCTAAAATTATTAAGTGAAAATAATTATTAAATTATTAAGGAAAATAAAATAAAGATAGAATTCTTTATTTTATAAAATCAGTATTTTAATGGAACCGGATAAGTTGAAGGGTTGAATGTGTCAAAAGTTGGAAATTTGGAATAAAAGGGGGGAAGATAGTTTATTTCAACTCATTTGAAATTATTCCCACTCTCTCTCTAAAACCTCTATCTCTCGGCTCTCTCTCTCTCTAAGATTAAAGATCATCAAAGCTTGGATTTGGAAGCTGGAAATCTGGATTAAGGTTGTTTGGGAGGAACTATATCGTCTACAATCATCAAATTAAGGTAAACAATCGTTAAAATTCAAATTTAGAAGCATTCTTTGTTCGGTTTTGTTAAAATCCGAAACTCAGATTCGGAGTTCAAATGTTGATGCATGTATGATATTGTTATGGAATCATTAAAATCGAGTGTTAAGGTTGATATATATTGAATTTCAGCTTCTAATTCGCACTATAAGTATGATTTCTGGAAATTTGAGTGTGTTCTAGTGTGTGTGGTCGAAAATGATGAAAAATGGTTAAAAAGGGTTGTAATTTGGTATAAAAACATGTTATTATTAGTGTTATAATGCTTGAAAATAGGTGTATTTTAGTGGGTATGATGTATTGCATGTATTGAATAAACACGAAAAATGACTTAGAATTAAATCTGGAAAATAGTCGAATCAAGAACAGATTCGAAAAGGTCCGAAATCGGATGTTCGAATCTGTTAGATTTTGAATCTGTTAAGGTCTTCGAATCCGGCACCATTCGAATCTAGGATAGATTCGAATCCAGCATATACTCCGAAATGGCTTATGATCCGAAATGTGAACAATCAAAAATGGGGCAAAAATATTCTAAGTGTTTGAATTCGGATGGGGTCCGAATTCGGTTGGGGACCGAATTCGGATATGGTCCGAAGTGTTGATTTATAAAAACAGAAATAATTTCTAAGTGTTGGGGAAACCGAATTGATCCGAATTCGGATGGTGGTCCGAATTCGATGAGGGACCGAACTAGCTATGGTCCGAATTTGGGACAAGTGTCGTACGAACTCGATGTGGTCCGAAGTTGTTATAAGGTCCGAATTAGGATCTATTGGGGACCGAATTGGGGGTCCGAATTCGGGTGGGGTCCGAATTCGGTCATGGATCCGAAAAATGGATCCGAAATATGAATCAATTATTGCAAAACTTATCAAAATTTGGTTTTATGGAATCAAACAGTTATTGACACGATATGTTGTTACAACTGACGTACAGGTCCCTTGTGGTGTTGTTTAACCCACAGTGGGGTACTTTGTGGATCCGGTTGAAAGCCCGAGGAGAAATAAAATTGATTAAAGATTAATATACGCACCCACTGTGAGTACAGTAGATTTCGCATGTTTATATTTGTTTTATGTAAGCTTTGCCTGCTGAGACCTGTTGTTTCATTGATTGTTTGGAATTCTACTAACTTGCGTAGATTTAGATGCACATTCTTACTTGTTGCATGTCCTTTCGGTTGTTGTGCATCTAGTGATGGACCGGTGGGTCGCATCGATTACTCTGATGTTACTGTGCTATATGACCTGGAGCTGATCCCTCCTAGGCCAGGTAGGCAGTATGTCATCCCCGATCGTACGTTTGTCTCAGATGGTATGTTTAAATGCCGAGCTGTGAGCTCGAAGGGGCTACGGCCCTGGTCCGTACTTTGTGTACGAAGAGGATATCCGATGTTGGTCATCTGTGTTATCCTTGGGCTTCATAAAAATTTATAAAATGTGCAATCTATGTATTCACTAAGCATTCGCTTACGTTTTAGTTGTTGTAATTTTTACAGGAAAAGGAAAATCAGCTGTGGGACCATCTAGCTAGGTTGTTGTTTGAAGTGAATTGAAGACTCAGTTGTTTATTTGGTAACTTAATTGTTGAGATTATTGTTGTATTAAATTGGGATAATGTAATGTAATGGAAGTTTTTAGATATAGACATGTAACCTTTGTAGTACCGTAGAGTGATATGGAATTGTTGTAATACTTTATTTTGTACTTTAATTGCTTCCGCACTTTAATTAAGTAATCAGATCATTATGTAATTGATGTAATGGTGATTAATCCTGGGTGTCTTGTTAATGATGGTTGTTGTGGCAAGGGTGTCACACATACCGAGTCCTGAATGCTGTCTTCGGTACATCTTCTTCTCTTACTTTCAATTGATGATATCCTGATCTCAGATCAATCTTAGAAAATACACTAGCCCCGTGTAACTGATCAAACAAGTCGTCTATCCTCGGCAGAGGATATTTGTTCTTAATCGTCAACTTATTCAGCTCCCGGTAATCTATACACATCCTCATCGTGCCATCCTTCTTCTTTAAAAACAGTACCGGAGCTCCCCACGGCGATGAACTCGGCCGAATGAAACCCTTATCCAACAATTCTTGCAGCTGTGTCATCATTTCCTTCATCTCGGTTGGGGCGAGGCGATAAGGAGAACGAGCTACCGGTGCCGCTCCCGAGATCAGGTCAATTGGAAATTAAACTTGTCTATCAGGCGGCACGCCAGACAAGTCTTCCGGAAACACATCCGGAAATTGTGAAACAACAGGCACGTCGGCCAACGTTCTCTTTTCAGCCTTGGCATCAATAGCATATGCCAGATAGGCGTCACACCCCTTTGCAACAAGCTTTCGAGCTTTTGCAATGGTCAGTAAGCACAGATCCCCACTTCTCCTATCCCCGTAGATGCAAATCTCACGCCCCTCCGGAGTAGTTATCTTAATCATTCAGTTCTTACACACTATCTGGGCTTCATTCTCTATTAACCAATCCATCCCGATTATCACATCGAATTCACTGAATTCTATAGGGATCAAGTCCAAATTGAAGACTACATCTTCAATTACTAACGTGCAGTTACGGTAGACATGATCTACTTTTACTAGAGTGTTGCTAGCAGTTTCTATATCAAGAACAGCAGATAATCTAGATAGTGGCATGGCAAGTCTTTGTGCAAACATAGTAGAAACAAACGATCTATTGGCACCCGAATCAAATAAAACTCGTGCTGGCATAGAGTTAACTATAACGTACCCGTAACGACTTCCGGATTTTCCCTTTCCTCCTCTGCAGTTATCTGAAAAGCATGAGCAGGTGCCCTTTGAGACTGAACCTGGCCTCGGTTAACTGATCCACCGCTTGAACCTCCCGAAGATCGTGTTGTAGATGGAGCAGCAGCAGCTGGATCGTACTTTCTGCAATTCCTACTGTAGTGTCCCAATACACCACATTTATGGCAAGCATCTCCCTTCCTTGGGCACTCACTCTGATAATGGCCCAACTCACCACAACAAAAACAAGCACGTCCATTGGTGCACTTGCCGAAGTGTTCCAAGTGACATCTATTACAATATCGCGGCTCGGTGTTGATGGAGTAGGCACGAGCACGACCACGATCGGAAAAACCAGATGGTCGACGATACGACTGCTGAGGTGAGTACTGTGAAGACCGGGAAGAACCAGAATATCCTCCCTCGCGTTGGCGCTTCGGCGGTGACGGCTGTGTTAGGTTGGTAGAAACAGCAGCAGACCTAGTAGAATAGCCCGACATGATCAGAATCTGCTCTACATTTCTGGCAGCCTCAAGTAAGCCAGCAAATGTAGGGTAGCGGACGTTGCTCATAACCCTCCTTATTTCAATATCCAGACCAGCCTCAAATCTGGTCACCTTTCTTTCCTCCATATCCACCTGATGAGGCGCAAACAGGCTCAGCCTCGTGAATTCTACAGCATATTGGGACACCGTCTTAGTCTCCTGTACCAGTGCCATAAACTTTGCTTCCAACCTCCGGTGCTCATCAACCGGACTGTACTGCTGAGTGAATAGGTCTTTGAACTCAGCCCAAGTCATATCAGAAACCTTCTCCAATGTCAACGCATTCACCATTGCGTTCCACCACATGATTGCATCATTCGTAAACATAGCAGTCGCATAACGAACCATGTCCTTCTCAGCACAGTCGCTGATTCGGAATGTTCGTTCAGTTGCTGTTATCCATTCCAGTGCGGCAACAGCATCTCCCAGTCCATTAAACTCCACGGCCCCATTTCCTTTGAAGTCCTTGAAAGGACAACCTTTGGGCTTGTTAGACGACCCAATGTTGTCATCTCGTTCCTCGTTGTTACCCCCTTCCTTCTCCTTGTTCTTTCTCTTATCCTCCCTTCTCTTAGCTTCGGCCTCATCTTGAGCCCGAAACTAATCTTGTATCATCTTGTTCTGCTCAGCCATCATGGCTAGCATCATCTCTCTGGTTTCTTCTGGTGTCATTCCTCCAGACATGTTCTGAAATTATAAACATATAATTTGTTTAGTAACATGTCATTAATTTAAAGACACCACTTATTTGTCCCGTATGATAGTCAATCACTTATAATTACTAGATCATAACCTATCTTAGTTCAGATCATTACTTAAACCACTACATATCATTACCTAATGTTTGAGATCAAGACCTCACGGACACTTGAATCTCAAACAACTGCTCTGATACCATCTCGTGTGACACCCTTTCCACAACAACCACCATTTACAAAACACCCAGGATTAATCATCACACATAATTACAATAATGATCTGATAACCTAAATTAAGTGCGGAAGCATTAAAAACATAAATAAAGTAATGCAACAAGTGTTAAACACCCTACGGTGCTATAAGGTACCAAGTCTAAGTCTACACACCCATACATTTATTACAATCATCCAGAATATTACAACATTGTCTCATAACATAAATTACCGATGAAATAGTGATGAGTCTCCCAAATCTTCCAAACGACCTAACTAGAAGGTCCGGCCGTAGACTTTCCCTTTCCTGTAAAATAAAGTCAACTGAGGGGTAAGCGAATGCTTAGTGAATACACAGATTTACGCATTTTATAAATCCTTATGATGCCCACAAGAGTAGCACCGACGACACACGTCGTGCACTCTCCACGTACACAAAGTACGACCACACAAGAGCCGTCGCTCTACGAGCCCGCAACTCGTCCTTTAAAATACACTACTGAGACAGACATAACATGGGGGATGACATACTACCTAATGACCTGGAGGGATCAGCTCCAGCGTCATATAGAGCAGTAACATCAGAGTAACAGATGCGACCCGCAGGTCCATCATAGATGCACAACAAACGTACGGACATGCATCAAATAAGAGTGTGCATCCAAATTTACGCAAGTTAGTAGAAATCCAAACGAATAATGAAGCAACATGTCTCAGTAAGCAAAAGCAATCATAAAGCAGATATAAACATGCGAAATCATATGTACTCACAGTGGGTACGTAATTAAACTTTAACCAATTTTATTTCTCTTCGCGCTTTCAACCGGATCCACCAAGTACCCCACTGTGGGTTAAACAACACCACAAGGGACCTGTTTCATTAATTACAACAATACCTCGTATCAATAACCGTTTAAATCATAAAACCAAGTTTCGTAAGTTTTGCAATATTTTTCCCCATTTCGGTTCCATGTCTAAATTCATACCATAATTAAGTTTGAACCCATTTCAAGTTTACATCTTGTCCTTTGCATATTTCATATCATTTTATGTGTTGTTTATGAGTTTCATTCATAATACTCGAGTTTAGAGAGTAGCATTCTCAATTTTAGGCATTAAACTCGAATTTAATGGGTTTACCTTCGAATCTAATCACTAGATTCGAACCGTATGGCATAGATTCGAACCCTATGGCATAGATTCGAACCTCACTTCGAATCTAGGCATAGATTCGAACCCCCCCCTTAGAATCTAATGGTACACACTCGAATCTAGCTCCACACTCGAGTTTGTTCTTGCATTTCGACTCTGTTCTTGGCATATTCGAGTCTGTTCATCATTTCAGCTTAAATCCTTCATTCTAAGGCCTAAAATCACTGATATATCATGTATGATACCTAGATTCGATTCTATTATGCATATACTATCATAATCTTGCAATATTTCAAGCAAAACAAGCTCCAATTTACATAAAATGACAGATTCGAATTCTAGTTTACTTCAAAACCGAAACTATAAACTTAAAAAGGCCGATTCTTATCTCAATTCGTGCGAAATCAGAAATCCGTTTGTAGATTGTTGTTGTACTCCTCGATATCTTTCCGATGACGTATAATTCTCGGAAATCTGACTGTCGGTTTGTGAAATATCTTAGAGAGATGTAGAGAGAAAATTCTAGAGAGAGAGTAGTGAGAGAGAGTAAAGGTGACAAATGAAACCTTTTTGCCCTTTTTATTCAACTTAATCATCTTTGCACATTTCACTCCTCGACCTAACCGGTTCCATAAAATACTGATTTAATCTTAAAATTATCATTAATAACTTTTATAATCTTAATACTCCATAATAGTAATTCAAAGTTCAAATTTTCTTAAAATAACAACAAACTTCTAAATAACCCAAATACATAATAATTGCTCAAATTTTAACTTAAATATATATCTTCCACTTAATTAACCAAAATACATTAAAATGAATCCGAGGATGTTACAGATTCCGTCTCCGAAGCTTTGGATAACAAACAGATTGGCCCCATCGAAGTCTCCGGCTTGTTCATATCAAGCATGTACAAGTCATTCTTCCTTGGTGCCCGCATCAATATCCACTCTTTAGGAATCCTGAATCCCGGTTTTAGCACTAACGCTTCAGTGTCAGTGAACAACACTGAATTCTTCTTGTCACAGATTTGAGATACACTAATGAGGTTGTGAACCAGTTTATCAACGTGATAAACTTGGTCCAACTAAAATCGTCCCATTAGTGACCACTCCGGTACCCGTGATGTTTCCTCCTTTATTTCCCGCGAATGATACGAATCCCCGATTCCCACCCTTGAAGTCTGTAAGGAGACTTCTTTCCCCTGTCATATGCCTGGAGCATCCACTGTTGACGAACCATTTGTTGTTTGGACCTGTGGTAATCTCCTGCACATGAAAGAAAATAGGTTAGTTATCACGGGGAACCCATGCCATAACTGACTTGGTTATACCATTCTCGTCCACATACTTAAACTCTTTCAAATACCCATCTCGCCTTTCAGGTGACTTGGGTCGTTGAACAGGAGTTTGTTGTGGTGGCGAGTGATGTAAATTCACTCTCTGCCTTTGAGTAGGCATTTGTTGTAGAGCTCTTGAATAATTCCTATTATATTGCATTTCAGATTGTGATCCCTGAGCTCTAACCGGTGTGTGATGTCTAATAGGAGTGTGTGACCTAACCGGAGTGTATGCTCTGCTAGGTGTTGTGCTCCTATATTGTTGTTGAGGTCCAGACCTAGATTGATTTACGACTCGATTCAGTGAATTAGTCCTAACCACTTCTTTTGCTCCAACCTTTACCGGTATTTGTTTCACAACTTGTTTTGGTGTAGCCTGCACAGTTTTCTCGGTACTCTGAGAACTACTAGTGCTCGCCACACTGGTTGAGGGCTTAACTGGTGTTGGCTTCCCTGTCTTAGGTGTAACTTCAGTTTACCTAAGCGGACAGTTAGAAGCAACATGCCCATTTTCATGACATCTAAAGCAGGACATCTTATCTATGGACTTCTTGTGTGTTCCCTTAGACATAGGTGTCTCCCTAGTGTCTTGGTCCTTTTGAACATCTATTGCGACTGGTTCATCGTCCTGATCATTAAAATCAATTTTATGTATTCCTGCAGGTGTTTCACTGGAGGAAGACACAAATTTGACTTTCTTAACCTTGACGGTTGTATCAGTCACCTTAGGTGTATTTTCTTGTACAGGCTCAGATATAGGTGTTGGTATGTCCTCTAAGTCTACTGATTTATCAGTTTTCTCCTGAGGTTGAGGCACGTAGTTTGCATTAAAAGGAGGAGGAATTTCATGAAATCCTAGACCTACAGGCTTTTTAGATTGGCGTTGAGCATCTAAAACTTTCCCTAGGTTCAGGCTTGAATTCCTAAACTTTTCTAGCTTACTATTAGCCTCTGCCACCTTCACCTTTGTTTCAGCTAGCTCTACTTCTTTTGTCTTAAGATCTTTGGTTAAAGCCTCGACATGCTCATACATCAGTTCTAATCTTACGCACTGCTCACTCAGCTTGTCCTTTAGAACTATGACATCTTGGGCATCAGCTTTAAGTTTGTCCTTAAGATCTTGCTTAATGTCGTTCAGGCTAGCGTTATCAGCTTTTAAAGACTCATTTTGAGCAGTTATGGTTTTATGTGATTCTAAGACTAGATTTATCCAATCGTTAGAAGTAACACACAACATGCATAATTCATGAAAAAGAGAGTAATTCAGACTAACCTTTGTGTTATCGGATTCCACGTTGGCCATTTGAGCGGCAAACTCCAGAAGCGTCTGATCATTCGTCTTCTCCACCCACATCGGACTGCTGTCCCTTGTGGTCTGCTCTTCCCCTTCACATCCATTCTCGTTGACTTCAGCCATGAAGGCTCTAGCATTAGTTTCCGGATGTGAGCTCCAGTCGTAGGTACCATCCAGCTGTCTATCTGATGTGACGTTCGATAATAGACCTGCTAGATTGGCTTGACCGGCAGATGAACTCGGAAGGTATCTTTGTTGAGATTGATTCTGAAACTGTCCATGATGCTGATTCTGCCCTTGGTACGTATCTACCTTCGGTCTCTGACATTCTCTGGCGAAGTGTCCCAGACCTTGACAATTGTAGCATTTGACTTTGGACTTATCAAATCCAATCCCCTTATTGTTCATAGTCAGATTCCTCCCAGTCCTTTTGATGAATCTTTTAACCCGTTGGGTTACCATGACCAGTTGCCATTTGAGATCCATTTCCTCAAGATCGTCAGGGTCGACCTGATCATAGTCTTCATCCCAGAGAGCAGGATCGTTTATCTTCCCTTGAACGCAGTTCCCATACGCGGCCACAAATGACGCAAGCAAGTTCAAATGTTCTTCCGCTGATTTGGCGCTCATGGGCATCTTAGAGTAGCCCTGAGATGTTGATGCCTATGTTACTTGAGGCTGCTGTTCTTCCGATCTTCCAAATCCTAGGAACGCTCTGTTCAGTGTGTCATCAGTCTCTGCTGGTGGCGACGTTTCTCCGGTGAAAAACGCTGTAGCAGTCTTCACATCAGCTGTCACTGAAGGTTTTGTTGATTTTCCAAAATACATCGCTGGATTTTGGACTTGTTCGTAATCCGTTTCGGCCTTCAGTAGCTCGAAATGATAAGCTCGCAACGTTCCCACTATATCCTCCAAACATTGGGTATAATACTTGTCTTCATTAAGCTTAATCATCGCCACATACATCGCCCACTTGGCTGGTAAGGCATCAAGAAGCTTATTGTTCTTCTCTGTGTCATTATACTCAATCCCATGACTTTCAAGCTCTGTCAGCAGATGATAAAAGTGGGTGATGGTGTCATCCAACTGTTCATCCTTCAAAGACTTGAAAATAGCAAACTGTTGTTTCAACAGCTCCATGCGCTTCCTTCGAACCCTCGGATTACCCTCGCACCTCTTTTCCAGCGACTCCCAAAGTTCCTTAGATGTTTTTTGAGTGCGGAATATGTGTAGTATATCCTGAGGCAACGCCATTCGAATTATCGAGAAAGCTCTGTTCCCGGCTTCATAAAGTTTCTTATCATCTTCCTTCATCATCTGATATGATAAGACTCTCTGACGGCCTTCGACTTCTGAAATAGGTGGAATGTATCCTCCGTCAATACATACCCACATGCGCATGTCATTGAAACGCACAAAATCGGCAAACCGATCTTTCCACCAATAGTAATCTTCCAGTTTCATCAGCTTAGGCGGAGTATTAGCCTTCCCGACCTCATGATCCATTTCTAGAAACTTTTGAAGATTTGACATCGTTTCACAAGTAATTGAATTAAACTTAATAAATTAAACTCGAAACTAATTTAAGTTAATTCTTTAGACTTTAGATAGATTCGAATATAATTAAACTTAAATTTATTTGGGATTAAATTCTATTAAGTTTGATAATTCAATTAAATTCGAAATTGATGGCAGATTCGAAAGTCCCCAAACTCGAAGTCAAGACAAACTCGAATACTCAGTAAACTCGAATTCCTGTTCGACTATAGTCTAAACTCGAAGAAAACTCGAATCACAGCAAACTCGAGACTCCTAATCGACTCTAGCACAAACTCGATTTAAACTCGAAACACACTTTATCAAACTCGAGAGGAGCGGATTTTGGTTAGACTCGAGACTAAGAATAACCCTAATTACTCCTAACAGATTCGAGCGCCGCAAACTCGAAAAACGGCTAATACTTCGATTTCTTGACGTTTTGCAGATTAAATCAATATTTTTACAACGAAAAATATTGATTTCGATCAAAAACGTGAAAAACACGAAGTATTTCCCGGATAACAATTTGCTAAGCTCGAAAAAACACGAAAAACACGAAAAAGAGAGAATAACCGTCCAAAAGCGTCAAGAAACCTAGGATGTAACTAGATGAACACGAAGAACACGAAGAACACCCCGTAGTCTCTGATACCACTTGTAAGGTCTACCACTACGAGATCTATCTAGACGCGGAACCGTCAACGAGTGCGGAATCCTTGGTAACGGGTAGACGATAACAACTCTCACTAGGAACACGGAGACTATCAATAAGCTGCACGAACTACAACGGACGCACCTACGAACTGATTCTCTCCGAAACAACACTAAGACTGATGATAAACTCGAAATCGCCTTTTGCTTAATCACTCTCGAATTCTGCAAAAAGTCCAATAATCATTCGAGTCTATCCCTAATTATAGAGGCTAATTCGAGTCTGTCATGGGCCAAACTCGAATCCGGCCCAAGGCCCATTCGAGTTTGTCCTCACTGACACTCTCGAATCTGCCTCATAAAACACATTCGAATCTGCCTAATTGACTCATTCGAATCTGACCTAGATTCGAATCCTAGTCCTTTGAGAATTCGAATTTACTCTTTCACATACTTAACTAAGTATTGAAACTTATGTTTTTAACTTATGCTTGAATTTATCTTTGAACTTTATGTTTGAACTTCTTGTAATATGTTACATCAAGTTCAAACATATAATCAATAACTGTCAAACATATATAAACATATATATCAAACACTCGTTAATTCTCAATACTTTGAATATTACTTAAACCAAAATGTTAGATTACTTAGACTGCTATCGTCACACAGGGTTTACCAACAAAATCTTTATCAGAATATGCCTGAATATACTTTTTTGATTTTGATGGATTTTTATATCTTTCATTCAGAATGTTATAGTCCAGATTAAGTTCCATTTTATCTTGTCTCAACCTTTTCAGATCTTCACCTGATTCTACTTCATCTGATGCTTTTAAAAATACCATCTTTAATCCTAAATTCATGTATCTAGTATCATATAGAGTTGGTGAACACGAAATTGCTTTCGTTAGATACTTAGGATTTTCACAACCAATTCCAGATTTTGGATTATAAAAATCAATGTCTTTTGGTTGATTCAAATGGATTGTCTGATCTGTTTAACCTATTTTGAGAAATTCATCTTCTAAGGATTTGATTTTCTCATACAGTTTCGTTCTTTCAGCAAAGATAGAATTATATTTTACAGAGTAATTTGCCGATTCTAATTCTGCTAATTTCAGTTTTTCCGTTAAGTTAGAAATACTGTTACTCAGTTTTTGGTTATGAAGTTGAATATCATTGTTTTTTTCTTTCATGTTAGAAACTGATTGTAATGCAAATGCTTATCTTTGGAAAACTCTAACACTAAAGCATGTTCAAGTATTAATTTGTTTTCCAAAGAATGGACATTCTTTTTCTCGGCTTTTAAAGATATTTGAAATCGCCTCAACATATAAGCCATTTGAGCTTGTTTTTGTTCAAGCTCACAGGAGTTGTCTACATCTGAGTCAGGATTAGAATGTACCTCAGGTGTCTCTGATTGATCTGACGTATCAGATTCTGACCCATCGTCCTCTTGGTCTCTGCTTCACTCACTTCCTCCTGTAGCCATCAGTGTAACATCTTCTCTTAGTTCAGTGTCTGAATCAGTATCCTTTTTCAATTCCTCTTCATCGTCAGTCAACCCAACCCAGACTTCATCCTCGACAATCATAGCAGATTCACTTTGCTCAGATTCATAGAAGATTTTTGACTTCAGGCATATGTGGGCATCTTCATCCAGAAGATCCTCGTCTTCACAAAGTTGGAGCCAGTGGTCATCCACCGCCATCAAAGCCTTTCTAGCTTCTTTTTGTTTAGCCAGCAGAGCCTTCCGAGTATCGTAATCTGAATCTTGACTACTGGTTGTATGGATTCCCTAGCAAAATGGCATGGCTTACCACAGTTGTAACTTTTCTGCTCGTCTTCTTTCATGGCAGATTTCTCAGGCTTCTCATACTTTTCAAACTTTTCGCACTGCTTTCTCCAAAATTTTCATATTTCTCTCTCTTCTCATACTTTCTGGATCCAGTCTTGTATCGCATCTTATTGTTCGTTGTTTTGCGATAGAATTTCTTTTGGAATGCCTTAGTCAGGAGTGCCATCTGCTTCTTCATTTCTTCTATCATTGGGTCTACTGACGAATCACTTAATTCAGATTCTGAATAGCTGCTTATAACCACTCGCTTGTCCTTTTTCAACTTGTATTTATACTTTTTGTCAGCTGGAGAGCATGTGGATCAATCGTCTCTTTCTCAACTTGCTTCTTTCTAGATACCTTTCTTAAAACAACTTCTTGATAGTCGTTTAAGTTCTCAAATACCATGTGAAAATCCATGTCATCTATCTCCTTTGTTTGTTGGATTATCATGGTGTATTTATATCACTCCAGGTTGAGAACATTATGAAATTTGACGTTGATGTCCACATTAGACTTTGTTACCCCATTTTTTCAGTTAACTTACGAGGTTAACAAATCTCAAATATGTATTCTCTAATAACTCCCCTTCTCTTACTCTAAAGTTCTCAAATGTCATCAAGCTGTTTCTTGCTCTGTTTGTAGCAGCTTTGTCTGAGCCTCACATCAGCTTGCACACCTCATCCCAGATGGATTTTGCTGTGGTTGTGGTTTTCAGAATTATGAATATGTCATTTGGAATTGAGATTAGCAGGAGTTTTCGGGCAGTTTTATCTCCTAACGTCCTTCTTTTCTGAGCTTTTGTCAGATTAACAGTTGTAACGTCCTCTGTTCTCTCAAGTATTGGAGGATTTTCGTCTGGTACTGCTAGCATTGTTACAAAAAATCTTGCTGGACCTTCCGTCAGAGAGGTCAGCATCTCCTCAGATAAATCATAAAAACTTATGAACCCTAGAAACCTTTCACTCCATTGAACATATTCTCCTCTGTATAGGATTGGAGGTTTGGTTTCGGAACACATGGCTAGTGTGTCCTTTGACATTGTGAAATGTTGATACTGAATCTTCCAAGATCTTGTTATGGAATTTCTGTGTGATTTCTGATTTGAACACTGAGAACAAGTGAATGAAACTCGAAGTGAATGTGAACAAACTCTAATAACGAATGACCAAACTCGATATAAGAATGATCAAACTCGGGTTATGAATGACCAAACTCGGGTATGATTGACCAAACCCGGGTATGAATGACCAAACTCGGGTATGAATGATCAAACTCGATCAAAATGACCAAACTCAAATAATGAATGACCAAACTCGAATAATGAAGAAACAAACTCGATCAATGAAGTGACAAACTCGATTGAAATGGAATTGAATCTGAATGAATAATGAATGAACTTGAAGACTTCAGATCAAACTCGAATGAACTGTGAAGAAACTCGGAGAATGATTAATCAAACTCAAATTACAAGTATTCCAACTCGAAATAAGTTTTGTCAAACTCGAATGAAGTTTGATCAAACTCGATCAATAATTGAACAAACTCGGTCAAAAGTGATCAAACTCGGTCAATAAACTGTTCAAACTCGATCAACGGTGAAAACTGAAAACTTAATTTTGCCTGAGTTTGAACAGAGCCTTTTTAAAAACAAGTTCAAAATCACACTTTTCAACAAAAAAAATCAACCAATTGATCCCAAATTGAGATCGAGTGTGCGGTTTTCACACAAAAACACTTTTTGTAAGAAAGCTTTGCCTATTTTCAGATCAAAAGTCCAAAATTTGACAAAATCAGTAAGAACATAAAAGTTTTTGAAAAGTCATTAAAACTCAAATTAATTTCTTTGTGTTTTGAGTTAAATTTTGAGACTAAATTCAATCAATTCGTTTTTAAAAACTCTTTCTTCGATCCAAATTACACTTCAAATCATCCACTGATTCAAAAACCCTCAAAGATTTTCTGATTTTTTGAAGAATAAGATGGAATAGTGTTCTTCAAAATTAATTTCTAAATTCAAAAATCACAAAAATTAGCCATATTATGCTCTGATACCAATTGATATTCCAATATCAACAAGAACAAATATATATCTAACAATAAGAACACAACTAACCGAATGATTGGATTACAGATTAAACATTTACGATACGAGTTCTTTGAATGCACAAGTTCCAATGAAGACCTAGCCGATCAACTTGAAAATTCAAAAGATATTGCTACAGTAGTCGTACTTCTATTTATATACAAACACAAAGAATTGAGAAATTAGAAAAAAAAAACCTAGACTATTACATTCATAAGCAAAAGTTAATCCCAACACCAACTCATCACAACTTCAGTCTTCATCAGATCAATGTTTTTCCCCTTTCGCTACACAAAAGATGGCCCAAGGACCTCACTTTTCGTTGCCAGAATTCAAACTTTGAAAACTTTGCATAGTCTTTCTTTCTCTCTCTCTCTCTCTCTCTCTCTCTCTCTCTCTCTCTCTCCCCCTCTCTCTCCAGCATATTCAGGAGTCAGGATCTCCCTCAAGTGCTACTCGTGCTTCTCAGCATTCCTCGAGTAGATCAATATGTCGTCTATGAACACAATCACGAATCGATACAACATAACTCTACACACCCTGTTCAAGAAATCCATAAAAGTCTGTGGGTTTGTTAGTCAATCTGAATGGCATGACTAAGAACTCATAGTGTCCATGTGCGTCTTCCTGAAGGTTGTCTTGGGAAAATCCTCTCCCCTGACCTTCAACCGATGATATAAAGATTGCATATCAATATTTGAAAAATAGCTTGCTCCATGTAACTGGTAAAATAAACCATTGATGCGTGAAAGTGATATCTATTCTTCACGGTCAATTCATCTAACCCTCGGTAATTGATACACATTCGCATGGTACCGTCTTTATTTTTTACAAAGAGTATCGGTGCTCCCCATGGTAATGAGCTTGGATGGATAAATCCACGATCGGGCAACTCCTGCAACTGAGTTATCATCTCCCTCACCTTAGTAGGTGCCAGCCTATAAGGCGTCATAGCAATAGGCACCACGCCCCAAGATTAGATCGATCTAGAGCTCTACCTATTGATCTGGCGGTAACCCAGGTAACTCATCTGTGAATACCTCAGGAAATTCTTTAACTACATGTACATCACCAACCTTCTTTTTCTATTTGTGGGTGTCAATCACATAAGCCAAAAAGTTTCACAACCTTTAGAAACATATCTCTAAGCTCTGGCCATCAAGAAAATCCCTTTCTCGTCATTTTGCTTTTCCCCATACACTGTCACACTTTCAATATCTGAAAGCGGTATCCTGATCATCTTCCTAGCGCATAGAAATTCTGCCTATTAAGGTGTCATCTATTCAGTACCCACTATCACATCGAAACTGCTAATCTTAATAGGCAATAAAGTAATCAAGAAACGATTATTGTCGATCTCGAGTATACACTATCGACAAACATGACTCCCTAGGGAAATACTCCCATCTACCCTCTCAACAATCAACGACATAATTAACATAGTAGGAGCAATAGTAAAATAAGCACAGAATGTCACAGACACATTTGAGTGATCTGCTCCAAAATCAAATAAGACTCTTACAAGTAAGCCGTTTAGAATATATGAACCTAATTCGACATCTAGGGAATCTCTTGCCTCCTCTACGATCTCCTGGAACACACTGCCTCTGGCCCTCGGTATGATGTCCTTTGCGGGTGGCAAATGATGATGGCTCTATCCGAGTATGTCTTGGACTCGCCAATTGAACTGTTGGTGCTGCCTCAGTCTCTTATCTGGTGTCCTGGCTTCACGCACCGAAATTATAGGGCTGCACTGGTCGCACATGTGGTGGATGTATGACCAAACTGGCCACATCAGACGCAACAGAACTGCTCGATTGCGCATGGCCCAGCGTGTCGGCGGTGGCATCTGTAGCAATCTCTCTCCCCATTTAAACTGTAAACCCTTCTTCCCGATGCTCAGGACCCCAATCCCACACTACTCTAGCTCAAGGCCCCATACCTCTGGCTCTGACTATGGGACCCACATCTTTAGCTTGGTCCCCTCGTTCTTGCATCCTTGCCTCTATCTCTGTCTCTGTCTCTACGAGAATCAGAACTCTGCCCTTGGTAACATCCCTCCTCTAACTATCGATCTTGAGGATAACGCCAATAACTGGAGGACTGATCAGACGTCCACGTGCGCTGTCTCATGCGTGCCACCTCTAGAGCCCTAGAAAACATAGGGGTGCCATGAAGGCACAAAACTCTTGTATATATGATTTCAGCCCATCAATGAAGGCATCGACCTTCCTCCTCTCTGTATCCACATGCTGAGGTGCGAACTCACAATGCTCACTAAACTGATCTACATAATTCTGTAACGACAACTCTCCCTACTATATATGGAAGAATTGACACTCCATCTCTCTCTGCTCATCTCTGGGCACATACTGGATCTCAAACATAGTCTTAAACTGTTCCCAGGACATAGCGTACGCATGCGAAGCTGTCATTGATAAATCAAGGACTTTTACAACTAGGAAGCCACACCTCTGAGTAAATAAGTGTTATACCTTACCATGTCCTACGGGTCCACATCAACTACCCGAAAAGCAGACTCAACCTCTCTGTCCCAAGCTAGATACAACCCCGACTCGCCTCCACCTCTGAAGTCTGGTGGCGCCCCTGTCATAAAGCCTTGAAAGGACCCTCCTCTCTGTGATGTAGAACCTGAAGCACATGCCCCCCTGCTAGCCCCCAATACAAGAATACCCATACCAGAATCATTCCCAGATCCTAGACCTGTACCATAGTCCATACCCTGGGTACCGAAAAACTAAGCAATAATGTCCAACAGATCGGACTTACAGACGTACTCATTGGCCGCTGGTTTCTTCGCCCCAGAACAGTTTCCCTCTTTATCCGTAATTACACGTAATCAAAACATATATTACCTAGCGTCATACAATAAGCTATCATTGTTAAATCCACAATTATTCATTCCTGAAGTGATTCCCACGGATCCGAACGCAGTTCAAGAGTCCACTAGTGATACTCAATATTTCAAATACCATGATGTAACACCCTCGAACTCGACTAAATGTCCCGTCATTTACAATACACATGTAATACCCATTTCATAACGTTAGAGGTTCACCCAAACATTGTTAACTAAAGTTTCACTAGTACAAAAATGACCTATGGTCACAGTTTTGTCCAAACTGCCTAGCCACAGTTTTTGTTACTGACTTGGCTAATGGGTCATATATGACCTTGTATTATTATGATAGCCACAATTTATCTTAATAACCGTGACCATTGCAAATCACATTCAAACCTTACGCCACGATTTAACATAAGGATCGGGACAAAGACTTGTCACGGTTGCCACAATGTTACCAAATGTCATCATTTGTCACAGTTATTTGTTTGATGTCTATAACAATCTTGTGATGGTTATTAACTGTGACGATAGATATGTATATGGTCACGGAAATCTCTTTCGGTCCGTGACCAAAGGGACACGCTGAAGTCTACTTGTATGAGTCTAAATTATATGGTGGAATTAGTCACATGAATAAACTATGATAGAAGGCTAACTTATATGGTCACGAAATTGGTTTGTGTGACCAAAGGGTGGAGTTCATTAGCCACGTATGGTAAAAGAAAAAGATTGTGATTATAAGTGTTTAATGGTCATGATTAGTTGATTAAGTGTGTCCAAAACTAAACAATTGTCATGATATAAGAAATTTATTGTGACTATAAGTATTTTACAGTCACGTTTTTAGTTTCTTATGTGTGTCTAAAAGTATACAATATTCATGATAAAAGAGAAAAATGTGACTAAGTATTTTTTTGTCACGATTTAATTTCTTTTATGTATATAAAAGTAATTAATAATCACCGTTTAAGAAAAAACATATCACCATAATTATATTTTGGTCACAGTTTAAGACACATAAGCATGTGACTGTTAATATCTAAAGGTGACAGATTATGTTTTTATGTGTGTCTAAATGTAAACGATAGTAATAGTAAAATGAAAAAAAATACGATTATAAGTATTTGGTAGTCAGGACTTAATTTGTTTTGTGACTAAAAGCTATCAATCTCACACATTAAAAAAAATTCAATATAAGAAGTTTTTTTGTCACAGATTAAACAAATTTGTGATTATTAATATTTAAAGGTGACTGCTTATTTTTTTATGTAACTAAAAGTAAACAATAGTCATGGTAAAAAAATGTTGTAACTATATTTTTTTAATGATCATGGTTTAGTTTCTTATTAGTGTGTAAAAGTAACAGTTTTCATGATAAAAGAAAAACAGTGACTATAAGTATTTTATGGTCACACAAAGAATTGAATTGTGTGACTAAAAGGAATCAGTGGTCACGGTTTAAGTAAAAAAATGTCCCTATAAGTTTTTTTTTTTGTCACAGTTTATAAAAAACAAACAAGTGACTATTAATAGTTAAACAATTAAACATGACGACTAGATTTATTATATGTGTCTAAAGGTAAACAATAGTCATGGTAAAAAAAGAATACGTGACAATAAATATTTTATGCCTACGACTTAATTTGTTTTCTGTGGATAAACGTAATAAATGGTCACACTTTGAAAAAGGGATAATTGCGTAAAAAACCTCAAAGTTGGACCATTTTTGTGATTGAAACCTCTAACCATTTTTTGTTGCACAAAAAACCTCTAACCGGTAAAATCTTTTGAAATTAGGACTTGACCGGTTATAATAGATTGCTATGCTTACATGGCATATACGTGGCGTCCACATGGCAAACCCGACTTACGTGGCGCCTACGTGACACTACATGTGTAAATCTTAAACTGAATTTTTGCATAAAAAACCCCGAATTTGGTGACTTTTTCTATTAAAACCCTTAACTATATTTTTCTCTCCTCTAACCAACAATAATATTTACCTTTTTTCTTCTTCTCTACCTCTGGCAACTCCGATTACTCTATCACCTCTTTATGTTCAGTGTTGTTTATTTTATATATGTATGTTCGATTAACTTTTTCTGTTTAATCTTGATTAACTTCAATTGTGCCGATGGAATCGATTTCATTTTGTGTTCACGATTTGCATTTTTAGGTTCAGCTTTATGTTCACTTTCGTTTATTTATGTTCCATTTTAGCTTCTGACTATGATCAGCCAGAGCAATGAGGTTCCCTAGCCTAGAGGGTGGAGGTTTCATTGGGAAACGAATTCTTTGTTTAATAAATAAAAAGTTTAATAAATATCTATGTCATCAAAATGCGATCAGTGAAGACTCAATTTTAATTATCTTTGTTGGTTGGAGGTTTTTTATTAAATGAAAAATGATTTTGGGTTTTAATTGAAAAAACTAAACAAGTTCGAGGTTTTTTACGCAAAAACCTATTTAAAAAGGTTACACGTCATGAAGTTGCAACCGGCTAAACCGGTTGCAAGTCATTATTTTTTTAAAAAAGAAAAATAAAACCTAAATTTACAAAGTTTTAACTGGTTGGAGGTTTTTTGTGCATTGAAAAATGGTTGGGGGTTTTAATCGCAAAAATGATCCAACTTATAGGTTTTTTGCGCAATTTCCTCTTTTAAAAAAGCATGTCACTATAAGTAGTTTTTTGTCACGGTGTAAAAAAGCAAACATGACTACTAGTATGTAACACCCTAATAATTTAAAAAGGTAATTAACTTTGTGAAACAATTGTAATTGTGAACTTAAGTACAATATCATGAGTTAATTACCAAATATTAGTGATGATCGTTATTATTGAGACTTGAATGATTAAAGAAAAATAAAATGTTGGGTTGCACAGAAATGACAAAATTAGGTAATGTGCTTTGATCTTTAAATAATGATTAGTATGACATAAGAATCGACAAATGCAGTGTTTAATTATATTTAGTATAATTATGTCAAAATACTAATTTGGGTATTGAACTGTTAAATAAATGCAAGTTTTGGCATTTTAGTTTGTAATTTAAAAATGAAAGACTTAGTGTGAGGGGGTGGGGGTATGTTGCATATATGTGAAGAGTAGGAGGGTTGGGAGTGCCAAACGCCAAATCCCATCCCTTTTCTTCTCTAAATTCGTCCAAGAGGAGACACCCACACACAACATTTCATTTTGCAAGACATGGGAGAAAAGAAGAAGAAGAATTTCTAGGCTTTTGTTTGGGTAAGCAAAGATTGAAGATTGATGGCTAGAAATCATCATTTTGGTGTCATCTTTGAAGGTATACCACATTCCCTTCATCTTCTCTTCATCTCCATTGATGTTCTTCAAGTTGGAAGAACGCAACCCTAAGTGGGTTTTTGTGGTGGAGTTGGCAAAGGCTCCAAGATCATGAATATGGTAATATTTATAGTTTATAAAGGTATTTGAGTCATAAATATGAGATTGATTGGGTGAGTTAGTGATATGGAATGAAACCCAAGTTGGAGCTCCATTTGAGCTCCAATGGTGGATGGAAATGGATTTATGGTGTTCTTGTATATTCCATATGATAAATTATGTGTCAAATGTGTTATGACATTATTGACACATTTTGTATTGTATATTGAGAAAAGCTATACAAAATGGAAACTTTATTGACATAAAGTAGTAACTGGAGATTTGAGGTTCTCGTAATTATATTGGTTAGAATAAAAGAGTATTCATGATGTGACACATCTACGTGTAATGGATTGAAGTTAATCTATGTGTTAACCAAATTTTGTTATCAGAAAGTATTAGACAACTGACTAGACAATAAAGAAAATATCTAATACTTAAGTTGCAAAATATGGATCATTAGTATGAATTTGTCGAGTGCATAAATTTCATTTAAACGAATCAGTTAACATCTTAGACCTGTTGCTTACATAGTTACGTGCATTGATAATCTGAATATGAAATCGAAATATTAATCCTAATGATAGGATATAGACCTGGTAACGTAGAAAAGCTAGCAATATTTTGGACAAACATGATAACATGTGTATATATAATAATGACGGTTGGTACTCATGTTAGTCCCTTAAAAGTGCATATTTATCTTAAAGTGCATGATAACCTTATTAAGTAATAGTAGTTATGAAAGTCTTAAGGGATAAGTGGCTAATTGATACATGTAGCAATAGAATTGAACTATATCCCTTAGACGCTCACATATTGCATTTCTATGATTCTTGAACATCATTCAAAGGTGCATATATTAGGCAAACCTTTTTTCAAAATTGAATATGGATTGTCTCATATGTGATGACTTTATCGGTTAAATAGTAAGTCCATTTTTGATGATTTCTCTATGGTCAGATTATATATCTTAGCTAATGATGTGGTTTGGTCTCGCCTTATGAGACAATATCGTTAACTATTTTGTTTGGTCACAACTTTTGATAATGACTCAAGCTTATGAGATATTTTATGGTCTTAATGTTGAGTAAGTAAAAGTGTTTGCTTTTGAAATTGACACGATGAGAAGTCACTGGTCTACGCACGTATGTTAGATTTTTTATGCACTTACTGTAGAGGAAACTGACATATTTTAATATCTCGAGGTAATGAGTATTAATTATATACTGTCGGCCATGTTATGTAATGGGTTTTATTGGTGGAAGTGACGAATATAATTGATGAGCCACCATGGGTGCTCATTTTAGTTGGTGAAAGATTTTCAACCCTGCGAACTTGTTAAAAGTATATGAGTTTTATTAGTAAAACTTGTCTATTGGAAGTCATAGTGACGTAACAATAAAATATGCTAAAATTTGACATGAATGGGTAAAGTGTGATTAAATAATCTGAATTATGTTATTATATAATGAGTAGTACAGTGATTGGCATGAAAAACATATAACAGTTATTGGACGAATATGTCTCTATATTGAAAACTTGAAATAGGATAATGTAAAACATCAAGTTGAGAATATGTTATAACATCTTAGAATTTTTAAAAAAATATCAAAAGAGTCATACTTGTAAATCACCTACGTTGATTTAATTTAAAATTATGTATAATTAGTAATGGATACTAATGTATGTAGTTACCCATATTTGACTTTGGGAATAAATAATTGAAACCCATGCATTGACATCCCGGTACACGACCAAGTATTGAATTGAAAGGTCACTTAGTTGAGAAATAAAGGGATCGAGATAGTGTTGGTCCAGTGAAATTTGTAAACATCATTGTAGACCTTTAATGACTTGTGGAACCAAAGCCAAGACGAAGGCCAAAAACCCAATGTTTTTTTTTTTTTTTGCCGAGTTGATTCCGTGGGCGGAATCCTTATAAGTGGGGAGTACTTGTAACACCACAATAATTTAAAAAGGTAATTAACTTTGTGAAACAATTATAATTGTGAACTTAAGTACAATATCATGAGTGAATTACCAAATATTAGTGATGATCGTTATTATTGACACTTGAATGATTAAAGAAAATTAAAATGTTGGGTTGCACAGAAATGACCAAATTAGGTAATGTGCTTTGATCTTTAAATAATGATTAGTATGACATAAGAATCGATTAATGCAGTGTTAAAATATATTTAGTATAGTTCTGTCAAAATACTAATTTTGGTATTGAATTGTTAAATAAATGCAAGTTTTAGCATTTTAGTTTGTAATTTAAAAATAAAAGACTTAGTGTGAGGGGCGGGGGGTGTGTTGCATATATGTGAAGAGTAGGAGGGTTGGGAGTGGCCAAAGGCCAAACCCCCTCCCTTTTCTTCTCTAAATTCGTCCAAGAGGACACACCCACACACAACATTTCATTTTGCAAGACTTGGGAGAAAAGAAGAAGAAAAATTTCTAGGGTTTTGCTTCGGTGAGCAACGATTGAAGATTGATGGCTAAAAATCATCATTTTGGTGTCATCTTTGATGGTACACCACATTCCCTAATTGGGTTTTTGTGGTGGAGTTGGCAAATGACTCCAAGATCATGAATATGGTAATATTTATAGTTTATAAAGGTATCTGAGTCATAAATATGAGATTGATTGGGTGAGTTAGTGATATGGAATGAAAACCCAAGTTGGAGCTCCATTTGAGCTCCAATGGTGGATGGAACTGGATTTACGGTGTTCTTTTATATTCCATATGATAAATTATGTGTCAAATGTTTTATTTATAGCCATGGCGTTGATTGGAAATTAGTAGGAACTCAATTGGAGTTTTGAGGACTTAGTTGTGTTTTGGCGCCATTTAAGAACTCGGTTTGAGTTCATAAGAATTCCATGGAATCATGGAATGGTATGTTTTGGTGTTAATATGTTTAGAAAGTGTTTATTTATGGTATTAAAGTGTTTTCATATATTGGGTAACACAAAAGACGTGCAAGAACTCAATTTGGTGTCTTAAGTCTGAACCGCACACCACGTGTTCGGTGAAATGCCACAATGATATTCTAAGTATTTTTAGATTGAATTCTGTCATCCTAACATGTTTCATTTGATAAATTATGATACAAACGTATTGCATAATATTATGGAAATGTTTTCAAGTGTTGTACTGGATTGTAATTGAGTTTTGGGTGTTTTATGTTGAAACCCATAAGTGATAGTGCAGTCCAGGCACGAAGCATGACATGCTTGATGATAAGCATGTCATGCTTAAGGATCGGTTTTGGAACTTTGATTTTGAGCATCGACGTCCTAGGTTGGGGCTTTATATTTGTAAAATACCTCTATATTAAGGGTTTAAAGGTATTCAAACTTTAATTCCACATCCGAGTCTCATAGAGTCCCGAAACAAACCGAGGCATTCGGTTTAGAACCCGAAACCTTGTCGAAAAGGTTTTAAGAGTTGTTTAGTGTATGTGAGCTTATGAGTAATATATTTATACTTGCTATAGGTGATTGGATCGATGGGGGCTTATTGGAAGCGACTTAACATGAATTTGGTCGATACGGTTCATTTTGACGTACCGAAGCTTTATTTTGCAAACCACTGTGAGTTCTAGCATTAGATTTTCATTAAGTCATGTATGATGTACTTGTTGCTTCATGATTGATCATTCGTTGTTGACTCACACATGGCATTATACGGTTGTTGCTTACTAATTCGTTTCATTAGTGCATGGCTTATTCTTATACTCGAGGCATCTTGGACCTCATTTGTTGATCACACTTTTCGTTTGGACTACATGGATATCCATGGAATTTTCCTGGCCCCTTTGGTTGCCGGATTCCGACGTACTTGAATTGTCAGAAGTCCCGAGTTTGATAGGGACAGCCTCGTACTATGCTAGAGGCAACACCTCACCCGTACTTGATAGGGAACCCCGCGTTATGAAGGGGCATGTGGTATTTGATTACTCATTTCGGGCACTTGAATTATGCCGTTTGGAATCGTTATGTTGATCATCATTGCATCTATGTACCTTATGTTATATCTAATCTAGTAACTCACCAACTTTATGTTGACCCGTTAGTTGTTAACCTTTTTCAGGCACTGACAAGGGTAAGGGCACGGCCGGTCCGTCTCATTGATTTCGGTTGGAGCTAGCTTAGAACTCCCCGTCTTTTGGTATAGCTTTTGGATAGCTCGGATTTGGGAATAGTGGACTCCTCTTTGGCCTTACATGTGAATGAATGTAATTGATTTGATATGTAGCATGTAATTGATATTAGATACTAACCCATCATACTTTGATCCGTGAATTATCACACTTTGCACATTATGGGTAGCAAAGTGGGTTTATTCATGTCGATAACTCTGATTAATGGAAAATTTAAATTTGACGCAAATTCCGCAAAGTATTGATATATGAATTAGTGTTAAATGTGTGTGAATTACCCTATTTAGTTGTGAGGGTGTTTCATAGTATCCAATAGTTACAAACTAATTTAGTTGTGAGGGTGTTTCAATTTGGTATCAGAGACTGTGTTCATTGACTGAGTATAGTCGACGATACTCAACACTGAACGCGATTTCAGATGCTGGTATTAACCCATGTTAGGCACAAAAAGGCCTCAGTCAAACCTGCTGTACATCTGAGGGGGAGATTTTCAATCAAACCTTTTGATGCATTTGAAGGTTGAATTTAAGGCCTGTTATATGCGTTATTGAAACCTGAAAATGATTTGCAATATCAGCCCAAAGTTGTTTACCATGTTGCAGTCGTTGCAACAAAGACAGTTTGTCCAAGCTGTTCTGTCTGCTGAACAGGCTGGGCATAAACTGTCTACGCTGCTCTATTCTCTTTAGCAGCTGGGGCAGTTTTCAAGTGTTCTGTTCTTTGTGAACAGAACCTGTTCTTTGTGAACAGGTTAAAAACTTTATGGAATATGTTTTCAAGTCCTCATGTATTTTTTTTGGCTACAAGGTCAGTTTACAAGTCGAAGACAAAGTGGAAAACAGATCTGCACAGCCTGCCCACGCTGTTCTGTTACATGAAGACAAACAGGTTTTTGAAAAGGGTGACAGACCTTTTCTTATATCAAAATGGCATTAGAAAAAGAAGAAAGATGCAAAGTTGACATTCCTCTTTTGGTTAAAGTCGTATGCAACAGTGACAAAAAGGAAAAGACAAAGATTCTGCCATGTGAAGACAAAGATACTTTATCATAACGTGCAGAAAGGTGTTTTGTCCTTTTGGAAAGACTCTCCACTATCTCATCTATCCAATGAGGAAGCTTCACTGAGATTCTCCTTTTGAGTTTAAAAGGAAGCTTCTAAGGATAATGAGATATCAAGAGTGTGAAAATCAGAACGTGCATTGAAGTGTGTTATTCCATGCATGCAAGTCTGCTTATATAAAACAGTAGAGTGTGTCTAAGCTGTTCATGTATAAGCTGTCCATCTGAGTCTTGTAAAAACAGTGAGTGCCTCTAAGTGAGAGTAATCATTGTAACTAGTCTGAGTGTGTTTTAGATTAGTTGATAAACTGTTGTATCTGTCATCTCAGCTTGAACCTTTCCGCATTCAAGCTTGTTTGTAATTAACTTTTGTTGATAATACATACAAACATTGAGAAAAGAGTGTTTAAGTTTTAAATAGCTGTATTCACCCCCCCTCTACAGCTTAGAGCTATACACTTGGGAAACCATTTGGGACCTACAACTGGTATCAGAGCGGTTTTAGAGTGTGTTGTGTGCTCAACGGAAGAAAGGTGTATATGTTGTGGATATGCAATCTGCTGATCCCACAACTGAAACCTGTTTTCTCACAAGAACAAATGCATACCTAAACTGGTTATGGCACAAAAGGCTGTCACACCTGAACATCAAGAACATCAACAAACTCTGTACGAAAGAGTTGGTAACAGGTTTGCCTTCCATGACTTTTGTTAAGGATAAACTCTGCACAGCTTGTGAGAAAGGCAAGTAGAGGAAATCATCTTTTAAATCCAAGCATAATTTTTCTATTGATACTCCTCTCTTCTTAATCCACATGGACTTGTTTGGACCTGTCAATGTCCCAAGTCTTGGAGGAAGAAGATACACTCTAGTCATGGTTGTTGAGTTCTCCAGGTGTACATGGGTAATCTTCTTGAAGAGCAAAGGAGAGGCTGCTAGAGAAATCATTGGATTTGTCAAAAAGATGGAAATGCTGAACTCTGCTCAAGTAAAGCAGCTTAGAAGTGATCATGATACTGAGTTCAGAAACAATACTCTTGAAGTCTTCTGTGAAGAAAAAAGGATCTCACAAAACTTTTCAGCCGTAAGGACTCCACAACAAAATGGAGTTGCTGAAAGGAGAAACAGAATCCTCATTGAAGCTGCTAGAACCATGCTGTGTGCATCAGGTTTACCTTCATCATTCTGCTATCTCCAAAGCCTACAGAGTGTACAACAACAAAAGAAAGGTGATAGATGAATCTGTCAATGTCACCTTTGAAGAGTCCAGGAATGCCTCCACCAAAGCTGTTCCTGAATCAGTTTCAGGAGAATTGAACTTTGATGATCTCATGCATTCCAACAGTGAAGAAGACTCAAAAGCTTCCACTGCATCCAGAGTGGAACCTGTTAATCATGATGGGCATGATGATGATTATGTCAATACACCCTGTGTGAATAAGTGTACTGGCTTAATTACCACTACATGTCCTGAACCAATCAATGCTGATTTTTTTGGATCCTCTACTGATATGTTAAACAGTGGTCAGTCAAGTTCAACAAGTGAACAGGCTCAAGACAACAGTGTGTCTGAATATCTTGAGAGCTGTTCAACAGGACCTGCTGAAGATGCTAACAACTCAGGAGAATCCTCATTGAAGAATGATCCTAAGTGGATCAGGTGTCACCCCAATGATCAAATAATTTGTGACATCAACAAAGGGGCACAAACAAGGTGGGACAGCTTAGGGAACTTCTGTATGTTCTCTAGCATTGTGTCCCAAATGGAGCCAAAGAAAGTGGATGAAGCACTTAAAGATGCCAATTGGATCACTGCCATGCAAGAGGAACTCAATCAGTTTGAAAGAAACAAGGTATGGAAGCTGGTCCCTGCTCCTAAAGGAAAAACTATAATTGGCACTAAATGGGTTTTCAGGAACAAGATGGATGAGCAAGGTCATGTCATTAGAAATAAGGCAAGACTTGTAGCTCAGGGCTATAGACAGGAAGAATGAATTGACTATGATGAAACATTTGCTCCTGTGGCCAGGCTGGAGGCAATTCGTTTGTTTCTAGCCTACGCTGCTCATAAGAACGTAAAGGTATTCCAAATGGAAGTGAAGAGTGCATTTTTGAATGGGAAGCTGCAAAAAGAAGTTTATGTCAAGCAGCCTCCAGGTTTTGAGAATAAACATCATCCAGGTTTTGTCTATAAGTTGGACAAAGCTCTCTATGGTCTAAAACAAGTCCCTAGAGCCTGGTATGACACTCTTACTGATTTCCTTATGAGCAATGTGTATTCCAGAGGTAAAGTAGATACCACATAGTTCATAAAGAAGGTGAAGTCTGATATTATGCTTGTTCAAATTTATGTGGATGACATAATATTCGGTTCTACCAATGAGCAGTTATGCAAGAATTTTTCATTACTCATGAAATCCAAATATGAAATGAGTATGATGTGTGAACTTACTTTCTTTTTAGGATTACAGGTTAAACAAACCTCAAATGGAATTTTTATTAATCAAAGAAAGTACACTTTAGATCTACTGAAAAAGTTTAAATTTGATCAAAGTTCTCCTATTAAAACCCCAATGGCAACCAATGTAAAGTTGCATGCAGATGCCAGTGGCAAAGCTGTTTCAGTAACAGCTTACAGAGGCATGATTGGGAGCTTGCTGTATTTAACTGCTAGTAGACCTGATATTATGTTTGCTACTTGTTTATGTGCTAGGTTCCAAGCTGATCCAAAAGAATCACATCTAGCTGCTGTAAAAAGAATCTACAGATACCTTAAGGGTACACCAGGTTTGGGTCTTTGGTATCCCAAAGACTCAAGCCTTGAACTGACAGGTTATTCAGATCTGATTTTGCAGGTTGCAAGCTAGACAGGAAAAGCACAACAGGTGGATGCCAACTTCTTGGTGGTAAGTTGATAAGTTGATGTAGCAAGAAGCAGAACTCAGTGTCTACTTCTACTGCCGAAGCTGAGTACATTGCTGCTGGAAGCTGCTGTGGGCAGATTCTGTGGATGCAGCATCAGCTTGAAGACTATGGCCTTGTATATAGGAAAACTCCTATTCTGTGTGATAATACAAGTGCCATAGCTATATCCAACAATCCGGTGTTTCACTCCAGAACAAAGCGTATAGAAGTCAGACATCACTTTATCAGAGATCACATTCAGAAAGGTAATGTGGAGGTAAGTTTTATTTCCACTAATGAACAGCTTGCAGACATTTTCACCAAACCTCTTGATGAAAACAGGTTTAATTACCTTGTCAGCAAGTTGGGCATGTTAAACAAAAGTGACTAAGTATCCTTGATGTTCTAAGACTTTATATGTCACACACTGCTCAAGTTCTTTCAGAACAGCTTACACAGAACAGGCCGTGCATCTTAGCCGTTTTCTGCACAACTTAAACAGCTTGGGCATATAACAGGTTTGACAAACAACAGCTTATATGTCAAGCCTGATCTGATGATCAAATCTCCACCCTGCTCACTCTTTCAATCTGTCATACAAGGCATTGTCTTGTAACCTGATCAGCTATTGAACAGAACCTGTTGTTACATAGCTGAACAGGTTGAAGGAACAGCTTGAAGAGTAAACAGCTTGTGATGACTCTACTCATCACAGGGTTGACCATCAGCTTAGAACATCAGTTTAAACTACCTTTCTTCACAATTAAGTTACTTAATTTTTGTTTTGAATTAACTTAATTACCGCGGATAATGTGGGTTTCGTGTGTTAGTGATTAAAAAGGGCTCAAGTGGTCTGACAAACGGTCTGACATGCACAACCGTTCCGTTTTCCGTTAACGACCTTTTCAAATCAACCGCCCAAATGTTTCTCTCTCATACCCACTCACATTCAAATCCTATAAATACCCCCTACTGTTTCATCTTCGTCTTCCTCACTACTTCCATAAACCTCCTAAGAACCCTAAAAATCGACTAAGTGTCTTGTGCATCTGCTACTCTCACTACTTCCCTAATGGCTCACAGAAACAACCCCTTTCTACCAGTATTTGTTGGTGATGATGTACAGAAACGCTCATCAGTCACCACAATGCTAACCCTGAAACCCACTAACTACATTGCCAACCTCACAATCCCCAAAAACTATGTGGGGAAAGGCTATGACCAAATGGTGGAGTTTTTGAAAGTTCATTCGTTGAACTATGCCATGACTGCTACTCCTGGTGTCCTGTACCAGGAGATGGTGTATGAGTTCTGGTACACCTGTGCCTACAACCCAGATACCAAAGTCATCAAGGGCACCAAACTCAATGGGACTCAGACCATTCAGATCAACACTCGTCTGCTCAGGGAAGTACTTCGACTCCCTGTGGTTGAACAATATGATCAGCCACAGCCTGAAGATGAGCAAATGAAGAATCTACTGCACTTCTATGGTGTTGTAGAACCAAAAGTTGGAGCAACGCTGTTCAGAAAGGATTTGTCTCCTACTTACAGCTTCTTAATCACCTCTGTGGTAATGAGCTTCAGCAGCAAAGTTGGTTCCATTGACCAACTGAGCCGTGATGAAATTCCTGTAGTTCTGCAGCTTGTGGATGGAACTACTATAGACACGGCTAAGTGGATTTTCATGAATTTGAGGAACCTAGTGTAGCAGGAGACACGACCAGCTGCTGTTCGATATCCCAGGTTTCTGAGCCTCATCTTCAAGCATATTTGTGGTGAGCATTTGTATAACCCTCAGCCTTTACTTCATACTGCCGCATTCCTTGTAATAGGGAATAAAGTTTTCTATACTCCTATTCTCCCAAATGAGCCTCCTCTGTCAACACCAATGACGAGGTTGTTAGGACTGGTGGAAGGACCCTCTGATGTGAGGGTGGATCCAGAAGCTGCTCCTAGAAGAAAATCCAAAGCCAGGGCCAAGCTTGTTAAAAGGACCCTGGAAACCACTGAAGCTGGGCCTGTCCACAAGAAGGCCAAAACAGCTCAGTCTGAGTCTGCACCCTTAGCCTCTGTGGCTAAGGGGGAGCAGGCTCCTCACCCTGGTTCATTTGAAGCCTTTGTGGCTGGTGCCTCTGTGGCACCTGAGACTATGGAACAGGCCAACCCACCTGTTTTTGACCCAGTCTCCAAACCTGTGCAGTCTGAACCTCTCATCTCCTCTCCAAAATCACCCACCTCATCTCACATTTTATACCAACGCAAATCCCATGCCAAAAAGAAACCAACAGCCCAAACTACCTCCTCTGTTCCCTCTCAACAGGGTTTAGTTGAAAAAGAAGCAACCCCTGCTGCCTCTCTTATTTTGGGAGAAGGATCAGCACAATTGGAGCGTGCTTCACAAGACCCTGTGTCAACCCCAAGTCAGCCTAGACCCTCTGGTTCCTCCCAACAGGAGCCAGTTGTACAAATGAAGACAGCCACATCAACTATTCCAGCCTCCCAACAGGCTGAGAATATTGAAAGACAGGAGTCTCTCCACTCCATACTGAGTCCACACTGTCCCCACTTCATACTTCTCTACACCCTGAGTCTGCACGAGGTGTCCACCCTGCTGGCTTAGACCAACCAGCAGATCAGTCTCAAACTTCTGCTCCTCATGATGCAGCTGTTCTACACCATACAGCTGCTGAAGGACCCACAACTCCAGCTGATGAACCTCAGGGAACAGAACATCCCTTTGGTGAGGCTACTACCATACTGCAAACTCCATCAGCAGGTTTCACCACTGTTGATGTTGAAATACAAATCTCATCTCCCCATGATGAGGTACTTTTAAACCAAGGTATTGTAGAAGGAACCACCACTGGCCTTAATGAAGGTGCTGCAAAACAAGCATTGTATGAAAGGCTACCATCCTCTACCCCCTCTCCTGATGATGCAGTTACAGGCACTGCTGAAGGACCCATCGACCCCTCCAAGCTGGGCCATATAACTTTTGCCCAGGCTATGGAGCTTCTTTCCAAGATACCCTCTCCCTCTACATCACATCCCCATACACCAGCCTCATCCTCTTCATCTCCATCAACCCACTCCAAACAATCCACCCATACACCTCCATCCCCTAAAGACCTGCCTTTGAAGGTTCAGCTTTCTTTGCTGACCAACAAAGTTGGTTCTTTAGAAACCTCCATGTCTTCTCTACCCTCTCTCATTTCAGACTCTGTGTCTGAACAGCTTCGGGGATTCTTTAATATGTTCAAGGATTCCTTCCCAGCCACTCTGCAAACTGACAACTCATCACAGCTGCATGCACTCACTGCACAGCTGCAAAATGTCTCCACCTCCCTCTCCTCCACTCTTTCACTCCAACAGGACTCTGTGTCCTCTATGACAGCCATATCCAACCAGCTGTCATTTCTCCTAACCACTTGCAATTCTACACTTCCTACCACTTTGGCCAGCTTAAACACCTTGATAGGCTCTCTATCAAATTCTGTGTCATCAAACCTTGCTGATGTGCAAGACTCTCTTGAGTTACATCTTGCACAGCTCCAAACTTTGTTGTTCACAACTTCTGATAGGGAAAACGTTCTTAAGCTAACCTCCCTTGCTGATACCCAATCATCCTCTCTTCAAAACTGTCTTTCCCAACTTGCAGAGGTGAAGGACAACTTGGCTTTCTTAGTGCATAGCCTAGTTGGTCCCAAGCCTGCTGCCAAAACTGCTGGCAAGCCTACTGACTTCGTGTCTTCAGGCAGACCAGGGGTTGAAGGTGCTGGTCCATCTCCTTCAAAGGGGGAGAAGTCATCTGCCTCGAAGACTAAGTCAAAGGGGGAGAAAACTTCTTCTCCTAAGGAGAAATCAGTACCTACTGGTCAACCAGCAGGAGCATCTGCAACAGGTACAATAGAAGGTGCCTCTCACGCTACTCAGCCTACTCAGGCTGAATCTCCAAACCCTGCTCAGTCTAAAGGGGAGGAATTCATTTCTGAGGACAGGCCAGGCAGCAGAAGGAGGCATCTCATTTTAGAGGAAGAAGAAGAAGAGGAAGATACTCCTGAGGCCGTTATCACTACAACAGCTAAAGGAAAAGAAAAAGCAGCGTCTGATCCTGAACAGCAGAAAGCAGCAGAGTTAAAGTTTCACAAAGCCAGGGCAAAGAAACTGGGTCTTCCCATGGATAAATACTATGAGTTCAGAAATGAACAGCTTCAAGCCCTGGAAGCACTATGAAAAGAAGAAGCCTCTGCCAAAGCTGCCAAATCTTTTGCACTCCAAGAAGCAAGCAAAATTAAAATGCCCTCCTAGGATGTGCAGAAGAAACTGATGGAAGTTGCTAAGGAATCAGCGGATGAAAAGGAAGGTGAACAAGTTAAGGGTGCTCTGGTCTCTGTGACCAAACCAAAGCAAGCATCCTCTGCAAGGGCCCAGTTCCATTTTGACAACTTGGCAAGGAAAAAGTTTCAGGATGTTGCTGACAAAAGGCTAGCCAAGGAAGCAATTGTCAAAGCTGTCCCCATAGTAAGAAAAGGCAACAGTGGAAATTGCACATAACCAGAATGGGTGCAACAGGCCCAGAACTGGAAACTTATGACAACACTGATGTTGCACAGATGGGGTACAGGGAATGGGTTGAGCTGGCAGTTGCCCTGAGCCAGTCTAAGTCAGAAACGGCTAAGACTATCAGGGCATATATTAAAAAGCTGATGGAGAGAGTGCAGGATCTCGGCCTAATCTCAAAGGAAGTCAGTGAGGGTGTCTATGTGACACACCCCAAAATAAAGTCCAGGAGGACAAGAAAGGATACTGAGCTGGAACAACTCCTCATCTTAATTGAACAGGGTGATTATGCTGTTGATATGAAAGGAATTGACTACAGCCTGCCCGGTCCAGTAGAGTTTGAAAAAGGCAAGATAATTGAAGAACCTGAGTTGGGGGCATTTTTTGAAGATCCCTTAACACAGAAGAAATTCTTTCAGAGAGCATCAGATCTATATAAGGTGGATCTGAGACAGCTTGCAGCCTTCAGACTTGCAGCTTCATTCAGGCAATCAAGCAGGTGGAGAGCAGCCGTCTCGGATCAGCTCAGAGGCTTTTATGAAAGAGGTGAACTTCAAGATCCCAATTTTATGATCCTCAGAGTTGAAATCCAAGATTTGGAGGAAACAAGGGATGAGCTTGAAAAGTTGTTTGAAGGACCACCTCCACTGGAGTAAAGTCCATCTACCATCAGGGTAGGTGAAGAATGGAAGCTGTCCATCTGTTGGACAGGCTTGCCATTATCTGCTCCCATAATCAACAGTCCAAAGTGTTGAACTTTTTATACATTAGTTGTACTTTGTTACATATGTTGTAACTTTACTTATTTACATCTGTTGTATATACATTAGTACATTAGTTGTACTCTTGTAAAAACATGTGTTGTTTTTATGTAATCAAAATCAGTATATATAAACTGATCTTTTGCTTTACTTAAATTTTGTAATTTCTTTTCAGCAAGATGTATTGTAAAATTTTATAGTGATTATGGATTAAATCAGCTTAGACTGATTATTGCAAATAGGGGGAGATTGTTAGGCACAAAAAGGCCTCAATCAAACCTGCTGTACATCTGAGGGGGAGATTTTCAATCAAACCTGTTGATGCATTTGAAGGTTGAATTTAAGGCCTATTATATGCCTTATTGAAACCTGAAAATGAATTGCAATATCAGCCCAAAGCTGTTTACCATGCTGCATTCGTTGCAACAAACACAGTTTGTCCAAGCTGTTCTGTTTGCTGAACAGGCTGGGCATAAACTGTCTACGCTGCTCTATTCTCTTGAGTAGCTTGGGCAGTTTTCAAGTGTTCTGTTCTTTGTGAACAGGTTAAACACTTTATGGAATATGTTTCCAAGTCCTCGTGTATTGTTTTTGGCTACAAGATCAGTTTACAAGTCGAAGACAAAGTGGAAAACAGAATTGCACAGCCTGCCCACGCTGTTCAGTTACATGAAGACAAACAGATATTTGAAAAGGGTGACAGACCTTTTCTTATATCAAAATAGCATTAGCAAAAGAAGAAAGATGCAAAGTTGACATACCTCTTTTGGTTAAAGTCGTATGCAACAGTGACAAAAAGGAAAAGACAAAGATTCTGTCATGTGAAGACAAAGATACTTTATCAGAACGTGCTGAAAGGGGTTTTGTCCTCTTGGAAAGACTCTCCACTATCTCATCTGTCCAATGAGGAAGCTTCACTGAGATTCTCCTTTTGAGTATAAAAGAAAGCTTTTAAGGATAATGAGATATCAAGAGTGTGAAAATCAGAACGTGCATTGAAGTGTGTTATTCCATGCATGCAAGTCTGCTTATATAAAACAATAGAGTGTGTTTAAGCTGTTCATGTATAAGTTGTCCATCTGAGTCTTGTAAAATAGTGAGTGCCTCTAAGTGAGAGTAATCATTGTAACTAGTCTGAGTGTGTTTTAGATAAGTTGATACACTGTTGTATCTGTCATCTCAGCTTGAACCTCTCCGCATTCAAGCTTGTTTATAATTAACTTTTGTTGATAATACATACAAACATTGAGAAAAGAGTGTTTAAGTTTTAAATAGCTGTATTCACCCCCCCCCCTTCTATAGCTTAGAGCTATACACTTGGGAAATCTTTTGGGACCTACAACCCACCTAGGCAACACTAGTAAAACAATCTTAAGATTGAATTCGGCCTAGGATGGGAATATAATGGGTAGACCGTAAGCTTATAATGTGGTATATAAGTACTCGTGTATATCTCTAATTCTCGTAGTGTAGCTAATATGGATGGTGATGGAATGAGTTAAAATATATGATACATATTGGACAAAACTCGTATTGTCTCCATCATTTGGCTAACTTAATTGTGAAATCTCTTCATGTAAGATAATGACATAATTGTCATATTTGGAGGAGTATAAAATATTTTCAAGAATGAGCAAGCATGAATGTATATAATTTCTTAAGCCTAGTTTATATAGATCTTGTGATCTAATTCTATGATTATGAGTGACTCTTTATGTCAAAAAGAGTTAGGTCTGAAAATGGTTTGTATTAAGTTATGTACAAAGATCTTATTCGCGAAGAAAATCATTAATAATATGTTTGACATCTTAATGGTTTCAAAATTTTCAAGAATTGGAAATTGGGGAAGCAAATGAGATTGACAAGTAGGTTCACATTTTAGGGATATTGGTCTAGACCCTAGATGTTTAATGAAGCGTTGACTGTCTGATAATGAAAACGGGAAAGCATAAAAAATTTGATAACTTAATAACAAATATGAGTCATGCGAGATCTTTGGCATGTTAATATTTGTGCATACCCCCATCATTGATAGGTTGATCATGATAAACTTGATTGTATCAACTAGATAGTTAGATACAGATGTCGGATAGAAGTTTAATGGCATCTATGATTGAGCTATGAAATAGGTGGTGATAGATGTTATGGATGAACATACGTGAATAAAATCATGAAAGGAAAAGTGTTGTAATTAGCCATGAATACCTAGGTGAATTATTTGAACATGATAAATATGCATATGCTATGGGATGCATTTAGATATGACTCATTACAAGAACATTGACACGTTTAGTTCTCATGTGAACATTAGTAGTAAATTATTGGTTGGTATATTCAAAATCCTGTTCATTGAGATATATGTGCAATGAGATATTATTTGGCATGTTACTTGCATTTCTGAACATTTAGATTGTTAGTTGATCATTATGATGGCAACTCTATTAGTTGTATATCGATGCTTCGTTTGCATGGACATGTTTCACATGAACTAAATGAACCTTTGGGTATGCAAATGTAATTTCAGCATGCATGATTACGAACTGAACCTTGATCGGAATAGGCTACAGTTACATATGTTAATGGATTGATATAACCGTTGCATTTTAACTGAGGTTGATCGTATTAGTTGTCATACGATCTTTAAATATGATATGAATTCAGGCTAACTTATCACTTTATGGATGGGTGGTAAGTTAGCTAATGATGATAAATGCTTACATTTCAACTATGTTATTTTGATAACAGTTGGTTTTATTTTGATAAAGTACGGGGGAAGTAAGTACACTACGAACACAAAAAAATTAATAGGTTTCATTACTCGGGTACTGGTGATACTCCACATAGGAGGAATTGGTCATGGGACGACATATGATGAGGGATATTAGTACTCATGTTTTTTTAACAAAAAATGTGAAAATTTATAGGTTGTTGAGTTATAATGACCCAAAAGTAGTTGTATCATACATGTATAAAATGGATTGACCTTAATGCATAAAATGAGTGTAATAGAGTAAGGTCATTGTTGAAAGTACAACATACAACTGGGG
The DNA here is from genome assembly GCA_020465985.1 of Centrapalus pauciflorus. Lineage (NCBI taxonomy): Eukaryota > Viridiplantae > Streptophyta > Magnoliopsida > Asterales > Asteraceae > Centrapalus > Centrapalus pauciflorus. Next base: position 193,706 of record JAANYP010008217.1, read on the forward strand.
TCTGGTAAATTATCAATAGTTATACATGTGGAATGAGAAGCGTGCATGGAAGTGCAACAATATAAATTAATTAAGTAGCGAATGGTGTCATGAGATGAGTATTATGTAAAAGTTGTTTAGAACAACGATGTAACTTAATATGACATTATTGACACATTTTGTATTGTATATTGAGAAAAGTTATACTAAATGAAAGCTTTATTGACATAAAGTAGTAACTGGAGATTTGAGGTTCTCATAATTATATTGGTTAGAATAAAAGAGTATTCGTGATGTGACACATCTACGTGTAATGGATGAAGAAAATATCTAATACCCAAGTTGCAAAATATGGATGATTAGTATGAATTTGTCGAGTGCATAAATTTCATTTAAATGAATCTGTTAACATGTTAGACCTGTTGCTTACATAGTTACGTGAATGGATAATCTGAATATGAAATCGAAAAATTAATCCTAATGGTAGAATATAGACCTCGTAACGTAGGAAAGCTACCAATATTTTGGACAAACATGATAACATGTGTATATATAATAATGACGGTTGGTACTCATGCTAGTCCCTTAAAAGTGCATATTTATCTTAAAGTGCATGATAACCTTATTAAGTAATAGTAGTTATGAAAGTCTTAAGGGATAAGTGGCTAATTGATTCTTGTACCATTAGAATTGAACTATATCCCGTAGACGCTCACATATTGCATTTCTATGATTCTTGAACATCATTCCAAGGTGCATATATTCGGTAAACCTTTTTTCAAAACAGAATACGGATTGTCTCATATGTGATAACCTAATCGGTTAAATAGTAAGTCCATTTTGGATGATTTCTCTATGGTCATTTTATATATCTTAGCTAATAATATGGTTTGGTCTTGCCTTATGAGACAAGACCGTTAACTATGTAGTATGGTCACAACTTTGGATAATTACTCAAGCTTATGAGATATTTTATGGTCTTAATGTTGAGTAGGTAAAAGTGTTTGCTTTTGAAATTGACACGATGAGAAGTCACTCGTCTACGCACGTATGTTAGATTCTTTTATGCAGTTACTGTCGAGGAAACTGACATATTTTAACATCTCGAGGTAATGAGTATTATTTATATATTGTCGTCCATGTTATGTAATGGGTTTTATTGGTGGAAATGACCAATATAATTGACCGAGCCACCATGGGTGCTCATTTTAGTTGGTGAAAGATTCTCAACCCTGCGAACTTGTTAAAATCATATGAGTTTTATTAGTAAAACTAGTCTATTGGAAGTCATAGTGACGTAACAATGTAATATGCTAAAATTTGGCATGAATGGGTAAAGTGTGATTAAATAATCTGAATTATGTTATTATATAATGACTAGTACAGTGATTGGCATGAAAAACATATAAAAGGTACTTGATGAAAATGTCTCTGTATTGAAAACTTGAAATAGGATAATGTAAAATATCAAGTTGAGAATATGTTATAACATCGTAGAAGTTTAAAAACATTTCAAAAGAGTTATACTTGTAAATCACCTAGGTTGATTTAATCTAAAATTTTGTATAATTAGTAATGGATACTAATGTATGTAGTTACCTATATTTGACTTTGGGAATAAACGATTGAAAACCCATGCATTGACGTCCCGGTACACGACCGAGTATTGAATTGAAAGGTCACTAAGTTGAGAAATAAAGGGATCGAGATAGTGTTGGTTCAGTTAAATTTGTAAACATCATTGTAGACCTTTAATGACTTGTGGAACGAAAGCAGAGATGAAGGCCAAATACCCGGTGTTTTTTTTTGCCGCGTTGATTCTGTGGGCGAAATACTTTTAAGTGGGGAGGAGTTGTAACACCCCAGTAATTTAAAAAGGTAATTAACTTTGTGACACAATTATAATTGTGAACTTAAGTACAATATCATGAGTTAATTAACGAATATTAGTGATGATCATTATTATTGAGACTAAAATGATTAAAGAAAAATAAAATGTTGGGTTTCACAGAAATGAAAAAATTAGGTAATGTGCTTTGATCTTCAAATAATGATTAGTATGACATAATAATCGATTAATGCAGTGTTTAAATATATTTAGTATAATTATGTCAAAATACTAATTTGGGTATTGAATTGTTAAATAAATGCAAGTTTTGGCATTTTAGTTTGTAATTTGAAAATGAAAGACTTAGTGTGAGGGGGGGTTTGTTGCATATATGTGAAGAGTAGGAGAGTTGGGAGTGGCCAAAGGCCAAACCCCCTCATTTTCTTCTCTAAATTCATCCAAGAGGACACACCCACATACAACATTTCATTTTACAAGACTTGGGAGAAAAGAAGAAGAAGAATACTAGGGTTTTTCTTGGGTGAGCAAAGATTGAAGGCTAGAAATCATAATTTGGTGTCATCTTCGAAGGTATAACACATTCCCTTCATCTTCTCATCATCTCCATTGTTGTTCTTCAAGTTGGAAGAACACAACCCTAAGTGGGTTTTTGAGTTGGAGTTGGCAAATGACTCCAAGATCATGAATATGGTAATATTTATAGTTTATAAAGGTATTTGAGTCATAAATACGAGATTGATTGGGTGAGTTAGTGATAAGGAATGAAAACCCAAGTTGGAGCTCCATTTGAGCTCCAATGGTGGATGGAAATGGATTCATGGTGTTCTTGTATATTCCATATGACAAATTATGTGGCAAATGTGTTATTTATAGCCATGGAGTTGAATGGAAGTTAGTATGAACTCAATTGGAGTTTTAAGGACTTAGTTGTGTTTTGGCCATTTAAGAACTCAGTTTGAGTTCATAAGAATTCCATGGTATCATAGAATGGTATGTTTTGGTGTTAATATGTTTAGAAAGTGTTTATTTATGTTATTAAAGTGTTTTCATATATTGGGTAACACAAAACACGTGCAAGAACTCAATTTAGTGTTTTAAGTGTAAATCGCACACCACGTGTTCGGTGAAATGCCACAATGAGATTCTAAGTATTTTTAGATTGAATTCCATCATCCTAACATGTTTTAATTGATAAATTATGATCCAAACGTATTGCATAATATTATGGAAATGTTTCAAGTGTTGTAATGGATTGTAATTGAGTTTTGGGTGTTTTATGTTGAAACCCATAAGTGATAGTGCAGTCCAGGCACCAAGCATGACATGCTTGATGATAAGCATGTTATGCTTAAGGTTCGGTTTTGGAACTTTGATTTTGAGCATCGGCGTCGTAGGTTGTGGCTTTATATTTGTAAAATACCTCTAAATTAAGGGTTTAAAGGTATTCAAACTTTAATTCCACATCCGGGTCTCATAGGGTCCCGAAACGAACCGAGGCATTCGGTTTGGAACCCGAAACCTTGTTGGAAAGGTTTTAAGAGTTTTTTGTGTATGGGAGCTTATGAGAAATATATTTATATTTGCTATAGGTGATTGGATCGATCAGGGCTTATTGGAAGCGACTTAACTTGAATTTGGTCGATTCGATTCATTTTGACGGACCGAAGCTTTATTTTGCAAAGCACTGTGAGGTCTACAATTAGATTTTCATAAAGTCATATATGATGTACTTGTTGCTTCATGATTGATCATTTGTTGTTGATTCACACATGGCATTATACGATTGTTGCTTACTGATTCATTTCATTAGTGCATGGCTTATTCGTATACTCGAGGCATCTTTGACCTCATTTGTTGATCACACTTTTCGTTTGGACTCACATGGATATCCATGGATTTTTCCTAGCCCCTTTAGCTGCCGGATGCCGACGGACTTGAATTGTTGAAAGTCCCGAATTTGATAGGGACAGCCTCGTACTATGCTTGAGGCAACGCCACACCCGTACTTGATAGGGAACACCGTCTTATGAGTGGCATGTGGTATTTGATTACTCACCATTGCATCTATGAACCTTATGCTATATCTAATCTAGTAACTCACCAACTTTATGTTGACCCGTTAGTTGTTAACCTTTTTCAGGCACTGACAAGGGTAAGGGCCCGGCCGATCCGTCTCATTAATTTCGGTTGGAGCTAGCTTAGAGATCCCCGTCTTTTGGTATAGCTTTTGGATAGCTCGGGTTTGGGAATAGTGGACTCCTTTTTGGCCTTTTATGTGAATGAATGTAATTGATTTGATATGTAGCATGTAATTGATATTAGATACTAACCCAGCATACTTAGATCCGTGAATAATCACATTTTGCACATTATGGGTAGCAAAGTGGGTTGATTCATGTCGATAACTCTGATAAATGGAAAATTTAAATTTGACGCAAATTCCGCAAAGTATTGATATATGAATTATTGTTAAATGTGAGTGAAATACCCTATTTAGTTGTGAGGGTGTTTCATAGTATTCAATAGTTACAAACTAATTTTTTGAAATCTGTAAAAGTAAACAATAGTCGTGGAAAAAGAAAAACATTATGACTAGAATAATTTAGTTTCTTATGAATGTCTAAAAGTAAACCACATTCATCACAAAGAAAAAAAATATAACTATAACCATCATATTGTCATGTTGTAATTTGTTTTGTGTATTTAAAAGTAAGGGTTAATATTGAAAAAGCCCAACCATCTTTCCTCATTTTATCGATTAAGTCCCTAAACTTTTTTTTTGATTGTTTAAATCCCTATACAACTTTGTCTTATCTGAACCTATATATTTGTTACCTGCAACCGAGAGAAGATATCGCCGATTTTAACCCCTTCATTTCTTCTTCTACTTTAACCCTTTCATTTTCATTTTTTACCCTAATTTTGCGTCGAAGGTTTACTGAAGTTCGAACATTCGAACGATTTTGACCCCTTCATTACTGAAGTTCACCGAAGGTTTACTGAAGCTGTAAAACCCCTTTCATTCCCTTCAGTGTCGAAGTTCGAACGATTCACGTCAAATATCAATTGCATTCTGTGAGTTTGGAACACACTAAGCTCAGTAAGTTCGAACGATTTCATATTGTAGGTTTTGTTTGTTGATGTTAATCTTGGTTTGGTATTTGTTATTTTTCAGTAAGCTTCCAACGATTTCAGTAAGTTTCCAACGCCCCATATGAAGGTCAGTATGTTAATAAAGTTACTTCATAACTATCGTACTACATTTGTGACTTGTACTCCATCCTTGTTATTTGAATGATTCCCTAATGTAAGTTAATAAATTTTGTTTAACAGAATGGCTTCATCCTCAAATACAAAAAAGATCAGTACATTATTTATGCATCATGGGGGTATGTTTGTAACTGATCCAGTGTTGTATGAATATGGTACTGAAAATGTAGTTATGGACATCAACTGTAATGGATTGAAATTCAATGATTTACATGAAGCAGTCAGTAATATGGTTGGGTATGAAACCATGATTAACATATACTACATAATTCCTGGAAAAGAATTAACAAATGGGTAACTTACCAGATTGAAGGGTCATCGAAAGATCATTACGGAAGGTTGGGGGACTATGGTGAAGAAATAAGAAGAAGTAATTCTGAAAGTACAGCTAAATTAGGTGTTGAGGAAGGTCTAGATGGGAAGAATTATTTCAAGAGGTTTTATGTTTGTTTTAAAGCTTTGAAGGATGGTTGGAAAGCTGGTTGCAGACGCGTTATTGGGCTGGATGGATGCTTTCATAGTCAAGGGAGAGTTACTTGCTGCTATAGGAAAATATGGAAATAACCAACTGTATCCAATTGCATGGGTTGTGGTGGACATTGAAAACAAGGATAATTGGTTGTGGTTCATGGACTTACTAGCATATGATCTTGAAGTTGAAGAAGGCAGGGGGCTGACACTCATATCTGACCAACACAAGGTATTTTATGTATTGCATGTGTGTACTAATCTGATCAACTTTTAATGCTTATATACTAATCTGATTAACTTTTAGTGCATATAGGGTCTTTTAGAAGCGACTATGATAATTATGCCATATGCCGAGCACAGACAATGTGCAAGGCATGTTAACGCAAATTTCAAGAAGTCTTTCAATGGGTTAGAGTTTAAAAACTTGTTCTGGTCAAGTGCATCAGCAACTAATAAAGCAGAATTTACAAAGCATATGGAGAAATTGAAAGAAACAACTGAACATGGATACAAACATCTCATTGAAAGAGATCCCAACACGTGGAGCAGGGCTTTTTTTGAATGATAGAGCATGTGAAGCTAATGAGAATGGCTTTTGAAAGCTTTAATGTTGTGATTGTAAGATCAAGGAACAAACCAATCATTACACAAAACCATTGCCTCCCAAACAGAAGGCAATGCCAGGAAGACTCAGTGTTAAGCGAAAGAGGGATGCATCTGAAAGGGAGGGAAAACAATTAAGCATTAGTAAAAAGGGAAAAACAATGAATTATAGAAATTGTCTAGAGAAGGGGCATAACCATAGGACTTGCAAGAATCCAACAGTTACACCACCAACAAAAGAAATGATGAAAAAAGGAAGACTAAGATTGAATGTTGAACTACCAGCATTAACCAAAGGTGGGAATAGAGGTCCAAGAGGTGGAGGTGCTACTAGAGGTGGTAGAGGTGCTGGGAAGAGTGTTTCAATGGGTGTTTTTCATGATCCTAACACTGGGGAAACATTGATACATGTAAATTTTCATGCCTTAATACATTTACGTTTCATGCCTTAATACATTTACTTTTCATGCCTTAATACATGTTACAGACAATGCATGGTAAACATTTGGCTTGGCCAGAAGATGTATTGCCACATTCAATCACTAAAGACTTACTTGTTCTTGTTGATGAGGTTGTAAGTGACGTAACCGCTCATATAGATGTTACTGTAAGTGACGTAGCTGTTAATGAGGTTTGTAAGTTTTCCAACATAAATGAAATAGTTGCTCATATTGATTTTTTTAATGTGTCTTTCTTATTAATAGTTACCAGAAGGTGAAACTGGAGTAATTGGAAGTCAAGTTATCAATGATCCTGTGGCAGAGACTGAAGAGATCAAGGCTGGGAAAAGTTCAAGTAAACCATCAACTGGTCAAAGGATAAGGAAATACTCTGAAAGAATAATCAAGCAAAAACTTAACAAGGTTGTGATTGACAAGGATGGTGGTGGAACAAGTGACAAACCTTTCGCAATAGAATAGGTTGTAGAAGTACATCTATGGCATTGGTCACTTTATTTTGTAAATTTTGTGAATGGGTACACACTTTCTGTTGATAGCCTTTCAACAAACCTTAAAACCTTTTGAAACTTTCTGTTGTTTGCTATTACATGATGTCAAAGGCACATATTTTTGTAAAGGAAAGGATGATTATGTGCTATTCACATGATGTCAAAAGGCACATGTTTTGTAAAGAATGATTGTCTCCAAGTTAATGTTATTACTTGTGTTACACAGGTTCATCTTTTATACGTGTTATGATGTTGTTATGTTATTTCCATGGATTAAAACATGTCATTGTTATCTCATTGCATATGTTTTATGGGTTCATTATAAAGTAAATATGAATACAATCATCTCGTCCATATCTTATTTACAAGCCAAAATGAATCATAATGCAACAAACTTACTTCACATTACTTTAAAGATCAAAATTCAGTTTTGACATTACTTGATACACCATCATCATTGCCATAACATAATTAAAAAACGCCTAAACATAAATACGATGACTATACTACCATCATATTAGAATACTATAATCCACCTAAACATAGCCAAAACGCCTAACAACATAACCATGACTATGACATACCTAAGTAAAAACTCCAATTTTTTTTTTGTTTTCAGTACTTCCTCTTGAAGCATCTTCAATTGCTTCTTCAAATCCACTTCATGAGAACATTGATCTTCACCCTTCAAGACCTCCAAACTGTTATGAGTCTCAAAAATTATATCTTGATACCAATCATTACGTACTTCTGGATCAATCCACTTGAAATGGTTACAACCCCTTCTCTGTGAGGAAAATTACCATAAGTTTAGCATAGATAAGAGGGATTTTAATTTTCCAAGGCTAGGAAAAGCTCAAGAAATCGTCCATTCATGAAATGTACCTTAAAATTAGGGCATCCATAGAATCTTCTTCCTGGGTTCTCTTTTGTCCATGAAATCGTCCATTCTAACACGGGCTGTCCACACCAACATATTATTGTATCATCACTTGTGTTGCTCGATCTAAACAAGAAGTTTGATGAAGAAGACATAAACACCTGGTGTGTGTGTGTGTGTAACGATGAAGCAGAGAGAAAGAAGCCCTCTCTGGAGAAATAATTAGCACAGAGGGAAGATGAGTTACTAGTATGTTACCTGATGAACCAGTCAAATATATAGGTTCTGATGACACATAGTTTGTTTAGGGATTTGAACAATCGAAAAAAAAAGTTTAGGGACTTAATCGATAAAATGAGGAAAGATGGTTGGGTTTTTCCAATATTAACCCTAAAAGTAATTATTGTTCACAGTTTAAAAAAGCATATCACTATAAGTATTTTTTTGTCATTATATAAGAAAAATAAACATGTGAAATTTAGTATTTATAAGTAATTTGTAATTTGTTATTTTTATCTTAAAGTAAATAATTTAATAATGTTTGATCTATTTTATTTATCAATTTTTACTTTTTGTCATCAAACTAACAAATTTAAAAATATACATTTATACAATTAATAGTTTCTTATGTAAAAGATTATAAAGTGTTTATACTATTTAAAAAAACTAACATAACTCATTTACTTTTGCACCATCTCAATTTTTTACCTGTTTAACCACAATTATGGCAAAATTATTTATATTTATCATCATTCAAATTCTGTTAAATACATCAATGCATCCTAGTTTGATCAAACACCACATGAAACATCTACTTCAAAATCATTCTAATAATTTTTAAGTAACATATCATGTATCGTAAAACATCTACTTCAACATCATTAAACCAGCAATAGCAACCATGAACAGCAGCAGCAACAAGATCATATGCCAGCAGCTTTTAGCATCAATAAACCAGAAGCATCCAAGACAACAGAAGCTATGATCTTTTTTAATAAGAAACAAATCAAAACAACAGCACCATTGCATTCAGCAGTCTTGCACACAGTGGGTTAGACCAAAACAATAGCAAACCTCATTCGTCTCAAAATACAACAACCTAAAGAAGTAAATACTAACGATTACAATGGAAGAACTAGAGAGCACCAAGTGTGGTTGATGGATAATTTCATTAGTAGAGTTCTTTCTTCAATATTAGCTACTAATTGAATGAATAGCAAGAATTTGGATGACAATTCCAACGTGAACTCACAATCTCATAGTAAAGCATACTCTAAAAAAACAAGATAATCATGGTCAACACTTTGACATTTGGAGGAAACACAAGCTCTGTTGGATGAAAAATTCAAGGATACCCCTGTGAGTTCTCTTAAGCATGCACAAGTGTCATATTCATGAAAATCACCTCATTGTTTCTTCTCAAATATAATGAAAATCACTAATGCAGCCAAGGATGGTGCTGTTTTTAAACCAGAAACCAAAACCCATTTACATTGCAGCCGTCTTCCAGTCACAATCAAAAACCAGATTAAGAGATAGCATAGGAACCCAACAACAACAGTGATCTGACCAATATTTAGTAACTACTCTATTGCAGGTTAGGTTTAAGTCATAACAGGATATAAAATAGCAACAAAAAAGAAAGAACATAAACCCTACCATTGTCATTCCAAAATCTGCAAGCTTCCCTATTCCACTAGCATCGATCAATAATACATTAGCACATTTTAGAGTCCTGATTAAGATGATGAAATGTAACAGCTGAATTAGAAAATGATCGACGATGAATCCATGGAACTAGTACGATACAGGTTTACCTATGAACCACATTTCGTTCATGCAGGTAATTCAAACCACACAAAATCTGCCTGGCGTACGCTGATACTTGAGGATTTTCCAGGTTATGTTGTTGATACACTTTTGCCAGCGAACCTTCTGTTACGAGCTCAAGAAAAATATATAGCTTGTCACCACCCTGAAACATCATTAAGCTAACATCAATTCATAGCAATATGGTAACCAAAACTCACATGGATTGAGATGAAATCATACTAATTTTGACCCAAGATAGTTAACTAGGTTCTCATGATGGAACTGGCTTAATAAAGATATATCCTGAAACACAAAAAAGGCTCAATTTGTAGCAAGTAGCATATGAATGTACCTATCACTAGAACGAACTAACGACGATATAAAAAAACAACTGTTCAAGCTGGGCTATGCTTTGCGCTCCCTAGATACCTTGATCAAGCAATGAAATCTCCTTCACAACAAAAGAAACCCATCTCTGCAATTTAAATTTACAGATTCAATCAACAACTTCAAGATGATTGACTATGCATTGATCTTCATCACATAAGCAAACAAATTAGGTCATGATTATTATTAGATAGAGTAATTTATTAGGTTTTTGTATAAGTTGACATAACCCAATTGTATAGATAGGCTTAAGGTCTATTAGGAGTTTTCTAGTATCTATTGTACTCTATAAATCTTGAATAACGTAATACAATATACCTGTGAGTTTTTCATGATTCACAAAGGTCAAGATCAAAATCACCTAAGATTAACTGGTTTTAATAAATCAGAGTTAAACCAATAACCTTGTTTTGAATCAAAGTCCAATTAAGAAGTTTGCGAAATAACACCTAATTATTTTAAGAAAACTTTCAGAACAATAAAGAACAGATAATCAAATAAACACACTGTATATCAAAAACCTTTATATTGCCAAACTCTGATTACAATAACCTCTAATCTGTTTGATTAGACGAAGAACACAAATTGTTCTTAGGGTTTTTCAACCTTAGAGGCTTTAGAAACTTTTATCAGAATGCAATTACAATATGAAAAACTTAAGCACCACGATTACATGAGAAAGACCTAGTCTATCTCTATTTATAGCCTTCTGATTTGTTTCCTTGATGAACTGTGATTTCTCTGGTAGTAGATATTCTTGGAAGATCTTCAAAACTTGAAATCTTTATCACTTCCTGAATTTTAGCACTTTCTATTATATATCTGTTGAGCAACTTGAACTATATCTCTGGCAGCTTGAACTTTTGAACTAGCAGCTCGAACTTTGTAATTACACTGATGTACTACAAACAGTTTGAAAAATCCTAACTAACAGCTTGACATACTTAGATTATTTCCCAACAGTCTCCCCCTAACTTAAAATCTTAACAAAAGACTTTAAGTTTCTATACAAATAAGGAAATAAGTACAAAGTAAAACTATTATATACAAACTAAGGCATCTAAAAACTTACATATTACAACTGTTCAAGCTTCTGCCTTATAGCTTTTATGAAGTCTCTTTTCAACTCCTCTCTATCACATCCAATCTTCATTGAGCTCATTTGGTGTAGCCACTCTTTTGGCAATCAAGAAATTCAAAACTGCAGCATCTGCTGGATCTGTCTGCAAGTTTGAGTTTATATGTCATGGATTTTGCATATATAACAATCTGTACAATCTTCACTTCCTTGGCAGCTTCTATATCCATTCTGGTGGGATCAAACATGCTTCTAAGATCATTTAGGTTATTCTGAACCCACACTATTGGTGACCTAGAGTGGCTAGCCGTCCCACTATTGTGCATTTGGGTTAGCTCATCTCTAGTCATCTTCTGAACTATTTGGATCAGGCTTTTGTACTCCTCTTCTGGACCAGTTTCTCTTTTAATTACAAAATGATATAGCAGATTAATGTTATCAATTGATTTGGCATACCAGTAAGTAATTGGTGGTTTGGAGAAGTCACGTTGATTAAGAGCCTTTTCTATTTCCATTGCCTTTTGTAACTGTTAGTCAAACAGAACTCTCTTGACTTGATCAAGCTTTGCTTGATGAATAACTTCAGGTTGAGGCACACCAACAGTTTGAGGGGGATCTTGGACTTGTTTGGAGTCCTTTTCCTTTTCCTTTTCCATTTCTCTATCATACAAGGCCTGGAGTTTGTCTGTTGGCCATGATTGTGCAATGACTTTAGATACACCAACACTTGCAGAGAAGCTTATCAAAAATTTTCTGTGTTCTCCCTTTGAAGGCTTGTTGGCCTTTTTCTCTTCTACTGATTTTCCTTAACCAAAAAACCACATAGATAGTCTCCAAGGGTTTTATCATCCCCCATAGAAGCTTGGGCTTGCTGATCTAGGATTTGATCTTGTTCTTCTGTCAATTTCCTGGCCAATTAAGCATCATGAGCAACTTGGCTTCTTTTGAAACAAATTTGGTCTTTGGAGACTCAATCAAAATGCCCTTTCCTTTATCTGTGGTTGCTGCTGAAACTACTACAATGCCTTGGACTGCTGGGGATGGTTCTTGAATGCAATCTCATATAGACACTCCTCCTGGCCTTTTAATAGAAACAATTTGAGCTTCTGGATTAACAGTTTGAGAAACTATTGGGACTGTTAGCCTAGAAGCTGAAGCTGCAAGTGGTGAAGTTAAAGTTGTTTGGACTGATAGTGGGATCTCCTGATTCTACCCATTTTTGGATGCATTGGTTTGATCAGAGGGACCAAAGACCTTTGCTAACAGGGTTTGAACTAGCTTTTCAAGCTGAACAATCTAATTTCCATATAGCTTCAACCCAAGCTGAAACTAGGCAAGCTTTTGCTGTTGGATTTATGAGAGCTGTTGTAGAGCAATGATTTGGGAACCCTGTGCAGCAATTATGGACTACTAATGTTCCAGAATAGCTACAACAGGTTTCAGTCGTTGATCCGTTAAAGCCATGAGTTGCAGACTAGCCTCAAGATCTTCAAATGATAGAGGGATTTGAGATCTATCACTGGCACCAATACCAGAAGTAGAAGAAACATCTGGGACCCTTTGTTCTTGGTTGTGGGGACTTCCAGAAGGTGCTTGCACACCCTCTGTTGCCATGGGAGTGGTCTTAGGGATGTTGGTACTGTCCTGTGCCCCTTGTGCAGAGGCATCAGTAGTACCAGCCACAAAACCCATATGAACATCCTTAGAAGGGGTGTTCACCTCCATATTGAGGGTGGGAGTGTCCTCAGTGGGTTCCATTTCGTTATGCTGTGCAAAAGTATCCTCTTGCACAGGGTTATTTGGCTCTGGTGGTTGAAATGAGGAGGAAGGAGCTCCTACAGCCCTTTGTCTCTTTTTGGTGTACATTTTTAGTGGTGGGGCTGGGGACGTATGTGTAGTAGAAGGATCAGAGGGAATGTTTGTATCATGATGAGTGGGTTGGGATCCTGTTGGTGAAGCAGTAATGTGGGGCTGAGCCCGCTCAGGATCCTCTCCTCTGTTTCTTGAAAAGATAGTCTGCATTGCTTGAGGCAATGAGACATCTACATTATGAAAATTTGTACTCGGTTTCAAAAGTCTTTTTACAAAAGGTAAAGAGTGCCTACGGGAAAAATATATCCTTTTGTGTAATTTTAAAGAATTGCAAGATTTTGGAATTATTTCAGCCAAAAACCGAGGATACATTAAAAATTTTCCATTCTTTAAGGCATGGTGCGTTAACATTCCTTGAAAAATCATATTTGAAAAGTTGAACTGTTGGCCTGTGGATAAGCAAATTAGGGCAGTTGCAATATTTGATGAATATTCAGACCAACAAGTCCTTTTAGGGCTTAAGCACTATTGAAGAATGTGTACAAGATATTTCCATTTGGGACCAAAATGTGCTTTATAAAAAGTAAATGAATCTGTTGGGCCCCTATACCCTATTTCAAACAGACCTTCATGCAAATGCTGTCGAATGGACTCCTCTGTGATGGTAATGGTATTACCATCAATGGTAGAAACAAAAGAAGTGATTCCCTCTTGGGTATTTACAGTGGCTGTTTTCCAGAATTGCTCTAAGGTTGACAGTAAAGGCATAGTGGATAAGAGAATGGCAAAGAAAATCCATCATTTCATGGAAGGGTTGCAGTTCAACATGTTTAAGGGAGCATGGGAGGCAGTTGTGTTCTTTAACAAACTCCATTGGTGATCACAAACGAGAGGATTTAGGGTTTGGCTAGACAATTTGAAAATCGCACAGAGAGAGAATGAAAACGGACTCTGGAAGACATTTTGCAACTGATAGTTGCAATCAAACGAAACTGGGACTTTTAAGGGTTTGGATTTTGAAAAAATATCTAGTCCCGCGTACAACCTGCTTAGTAATGACTAAATGCCCTGCACACTTAACAGACCAAGTGAACAACTAACAGTCCGAGAAAATGAACTAGCAGCTTGAGAATAGTCTCAAGCTGTTAGTTATTTACTGAGCAGCATCTAATGTAACAGTGTCTCCCCCGTAACTAAGCACATATTGTAAATGTTTTTCACATAGTATAGAGGATGGTAATGCAAGATAGATTAATCCATATTTACCATACCAATATTTGATACCAGAAAGGTGAATCTTCCTACATCAAAATGTTTAGTATAAGATCTTCCAACTGATCATCAGTATGAATTTTGGTAACTTGGATTAATTTCTTTTCACTACAATCCCTTATAAAATGGAATCTAATATCTATGTGCTTGGTTTTGGGAAATTTTACTGGATTTTGTACAATACTGATTGCACTTCAATTGTCAATGTAAATAGGAGTAGATAGAAAGTTCATACCATAGTCTCTTAGTTGGTTCTGAATCTACATAACCTGAGAGCAACAGCTGGCAGCTGCAACATATTCTGCCTGAGTGGATGAAGTGGAGACTGTGGTTTGCTTTTTGCACTACCAAGAGACTAGTCTAGCTCCTAGATATTTACATCCTCCAGTTGTTGATTTCCTGTCTATGTTGCAACCTCCCTAGTCACTATCAGAGTAGGCTGGTAGTTCAAGAGGAGAGTCCTTAGGATACCATAGGTTTAATTTTTGTTGACCTTTTAGATATCTAAAAATTCTCTTAACAGCAAACAGATGTGAATCCTTTGGAGCACATTGGAACCTGGCACAAACATAAACAACAAACATTATATCTGGTCTAGAGGATGTGAGATACATTAGTGAACCTATCAAGGACAGGTACAAATGAATATCCACATCCACTGCTTCTTTATCTGCATGAAGCTGTTTATGAGTGTCCATTGGTGTGCTAGCAACCTTGGTGTCCTTGTATCCAAACTTTTCCAGAATATCATTCACATACTTTGACTAGCTGATGAAAAGTCCAGTGGGCTTCTGCTTGACCTGCAATCCTAGAAAGAAAGTTACTTATCCCATTGAACTCATTTGAAACTTTTTGTGCATCAGAGTCTCAAATTCCTTGCAAAGGATGTCATTTGTTGATCCAAAGATGATGTCATCAACATATATCTGAACATGAAGGATCTCTGATTTGATAGACTTTGTCAACAATGTCTTGTCCAGAGTACCTCTCTTGAAACCATTCTGGAGTAGGTAGGAAGACAAAGTGTCATACCATGCTCTAGGAGCTTGGTGAAGCCCATAGAGTGCCTTGTCTAACTTGTAGACTCTGTCAGGATACTTATAGTATTCAAACCCAGGAGGTTGACACACATATACCTATTCTTCAATTTTAACATATAGGAATGCAGATTTCTCATCCATTTGATACACCTTGAACCCTTTGTAGCTGGCATAGGCTAGGAACAATCTGATGGCTTCAATCCTCGCTACTGAGGTAAAGACATCATCATAGTCTATCCCTTCTTCTTGGGTGTAAAATTGAGCTACTAGCCTTGCTTTGTTTTTGATCACTACACCTCTTTCATCCTTTCTATTCCTGAAAACCCATCTTGTGCCAATTGCCCTCTTTCCTTTAGGCAAATCAACCAGTGTCCACACATTCTGAATCATGAATTGCAAAAGCTCTTCTTACATGGTCTCAATCCAAGATGGATCCTTCAGAGCCTCAGATGCCTTCTATGGTTCTAATTGTGACATAAACCATGCGTATTCAAAGGCAGCTAGACCTGAATTCAGGAACTGCCTCTTCAGAATCAGTTGATTCCTTGTGGATCAATGTCCTTGTCTGCACAGGAGTGCGTGGATCTCCCATGATATGGTTCAGAGGATGATATTTGTGAACCCTGAGTGTAGGTTCACTTTCTATTTCTAAATGAGCTTCCCAGATTGGTATCATCACCTTCTGCACCACTTGATGATTCTGCTTCAGTAACAGTTTGATCTGGAGATGAGATTGTTTCCCTACTGGTTGGAGCTGTTACTTCAGGACTTGGGATTGGCACTTCAAACTCTGTATTTTTGTCTTGTTGGTCAATCAGGACCCCAGGTGGGTCACAAGTAATAAGTAGTAGAATAGTATACTCATCTCATCTATCAGAATCTTCAACAGTTTGAAACTTTGTGCCAACAGCTTGAATGTTTGTGTTGACAGCATGAGGATTTGTACTGACAGTTTGAACATTGTTTCCAACTGCTCCTGCAGAATACTTATCAAAGCTCAGAGAATATGTTAGTGAATCTAAATGAAATAACCAACCAGGACCAGTGCCTTTGACATTTGCAATATTTTCATTAAACTCAACATTTGCATTTTCTTCAATGGTTTTAGATACACTGTTATAGACCCTATAGGCTTTGCTTTGTGTGGAGTATCCTACAAAGATTCCTTCTTCAGCGTTACTCTCAAACTTACCTAAGTGAGTTTTAGAATGTAGGATAGTGCATGAACAACCAAATGATTTTAGGAAGGCCACTAAGGGAATCCTATTATGGAATAACTCATATGGAGTTTTCTCTTGTGATTGGACAACTTGAACTCTGTTTAGAACATAGCATGCTGTATTTACTGCCTCTGCCCAGAAGGTCATTGGCAATTTGGAATCAACAAACATGGTTCTAGCAGCCTCTATTAATGTTCTATTCTTCCTTTCAGCTACTCCATTTTGTTGTGGTGTTCTAGAAGCACTATATAGCTTTGCAATTCCTTTTGACTCACAGAAACTCTTTAGGATTTGATTCTTAAACTCAGTTCCATTGTCTGACCTGATCACCTTGACTTTTAAGTTAGATTGGTTTTCAATTTTTAGAATGAAGGACTTGACCAACTCAGCAGTTTCATCCTTAGTCCTAAGAAAATAAACCCATGTAAACCTGGTGAAATCATCAACAATGACTAAATAGTAGGTTGTTTTATTCAAACTCAAAATAGATGTTGGACCAAAAAGATCCATATGAAGAAGATGAAGAGCAGATGAGATTGAATTTACTTCCTTGGCCTTATGAGAAGTTTTGTGTTGCTTGCCTTTGAGGCAGGCTACACAACGATCATCACATATGAACTCTTCTATGGTAAACCTCTTACCAAGTTATTTTTGTCTAAAG
This sequence comes from Centrapalus pauciflorus, assembly GCA_020465985.1. Taxonomy (NCBI): domain Eukaryota; kingdom Viridiplantae; phylum Streptophyta; class Magnoliopsida; order Asterales; family Asteraceae; genus Centrapalus; species Centrapalus pauciflorus. Next base: position 210,989 of record JAANYP010008217.1, read on the forward strand.
CATTCATGGATTTGAAGTTCATATGACACATCTTTCTGTGACAAAGAGCAGACTCATTAGATGATGCTTTGGATATTAAATAGCTTAAAGTACTTTTTTTTGGATAAGTGTTATGTGTCTAAATAGTAGACATTGTCCATTCTTGGTGATCTAAGTAAAACAAGATTTTCAGGTATTTCAAAATCCTTTGATAGGACAATGCATTCAGAGTTTGTGAATAGAACAATATTCTGTTTGTCACACACTTGAGACACACTTAGTAAGTTATACTTCAGCTGTTCAACATACAGTACATCATTAAATATCATATTACCTGCTTTGACAGTACCTTTACCTGTTACCTTACCTCCTTTAGAGTTTCCACCAAATGCAACAAATCCTCCTTCAAAGCTTTTGAAATTTTACAAGCATTCAGAATTGCCTGTCATGTGCCTAGAGCATCCACTGTCCAAATGTCATCTTGTCCTATGTTGGTTCCTGTGGTTGCCTTGCACAAACAGGAGCTCAGTTAGCAGTGGAGTAAACCCAAACCAAGTTGGTTTTGGGTTGTCCTTGTGCATTGACATAACTAAATACTATTTGTGTCTTTTTAAACTTAGTGAGATCCACTGGTGGATTCTGTGAGGAGTATTTAGTTATGACATGAGGTGTCCAGATGTTCTTTCCAACTTTTTCTTTAACAGTCTCAGATGATCCACTATCAGTTCCAGTTTTTGACTTTGCAGTTTGAATTAGATGTTGAGTGCCAGCAGCTTCAGACTTTGCACTGCCAGTTCCAACTTTTGACTTAACAATTTCAACTTTTGTATTAGTAGTTTGAACTGAGTGTTTGTGTTTAACACACCATACCTTTTTCATGCTTAATATAGATTTCATTAAGGCTTGTTTTTGTTGTGCAGGCTGCCGTTTGTTAACTTTTATGAACCTGTGATCAACTGTATTCTTTTGAACTAGGGTGATAGGTTTTGTGGCCTTTGAAACTTTTGAATTTTGTGAAACTGCATGTTTTTGAAACACAGTATGTTTTTCAACAACTAGTTTATATAAACATTGCTTGGCCAGATGGTTTTTCCTGCCACAGTGGAAACATCTTTTGATTGTTTTGATAGAGGAACCAGTTTTATGTGACCATAATTGATTCTTTTTCCTTTGATTTCCCCTTACATGTTGCTGTGTGGGAAACTTTTGTACACCATGCTTTTAACAAGTGCATACTGGAACATTTTTACCCTTTTTATCTGTTTTGGAAGAAGATGCAACATTACAGTTAGAAGGTACAGAAACATATGGAGCATGATTGTATTCACTCAATTTCTCTTTTCCTTTCAAACTGTTGGTTTCTTTCCTCAGGTTGCTGGTTCTAACAGGAGGTACTATAGGTTCATTCATGGTTTTGGAATTACTCTCTGTGTCCTCACTCATACTGCCTTCATTAGAGGTCAATTCTTTTTCCAGCTCAGGCTTATCCTCAAGGATAGGATCTATAGTTTTCATCTTCTCATCTAATGGTTCATTCACAAGCCTATCAGCAACTTCACTCAAAGGATGAATGTATTTATTGTTATAGGGAGGTGAAGTAGCATTATATCTTATTCCTTCCTTGGGATTGAGTTGAGATGTTACCCTATCTTTAAATTGTACTTCCATTAGGTGTTCTAGCTTTTGATTGGCCAACTTGAAGCTGCCCAAGTCTATATTTATAGATTCTACTTGTTGTGAGCTTCTAACACCTTCTGTTCAACCTCTTCTAATTTCTTATTAAGGGTCTCTATTTTCTCTTTTAGTTCCTTTTTCTCCCACTCATGATATGTTCTATCATGTCCCATCTGAATCTCATTGTCCTTATAGTCATTGATCTGTTTCTCAAGATCCACTATTGCCTGCATATACGCATACCTCCTCTCTTCCATTTTAGCTAGAGTTTTACACATGCTTTCATTATGATCTTTGTACATTTTAACCGTATTTTGCATGCTTGGGAGCAGAGTTTAGTATTTACCTCAGATGGTATTTCAGTGGAAGTAAAAGTTGTAGTTTCTGCCATAAGAGCTTGATTCTGAAACTCCTCTTCTGTATGGTCACTCCAGTAAAATACAGTGTCTTCTTGAGAAACAAGAGCTTGTGAAGATCGTGTTTGACTGGTTTGTTGGGGTCTTGGTGGCTGCTGACCTTGTTATCTACACTCTCTAGCAAAGTGTCCAAGTTTGTGACACTTGAAGCACTCAACCTTTGATTTATCAAATGCTGGCTTGCCTTCTGTTCTGGCTTGAAAGTTTGTTCCGCCAGTTCTTTTAAGAAAACGTTTAGCCCTCATAGTCAACATGGCATCTTGCCACTTTAAGTCCATCTCTTCTAGATCATCTGGATGGATTTTTTCCATATCTTCAACATTAAGAGCAAAAAGTCCATCACTTGCAACAAATGCCTCATAATGAACTTCAGAAGTGCTGCCATCTGTTCCTGAAAAAGAGTCACAACAGTTTGATTTATCATTTGATGCTGATGATAGCAGAGTAGTGTTTTGATTATAAGAAAAAAATTTCTTTATATTTTCAATATCAAATTCAAACACTCTCAGGCTGTTGTAGAGATCATCCAACTCTATTTCATCTACAGTGTTCTTTGTTCTCCATTGTGCAACATATACTGTCCACCCTTCACCAACAGATTTAAAGATTTTTCTGTTTACTTCATCTTGATCCAGGCTAACCTTATCACTCTCCAACTCACCTATCAACTTATTGAACTTGTCAAAGATTTAAGTAAGGTTTTCATTCTTTCCACCAGAAAATTTTCATACTGCTACTTTAAAAGATCCTTTTGGTTTCTTTTTGTGCTAGCATTGCCAGCAAATCTTTTCTCTAAAGCAAGCCATAGAGAATGAGCAGTACAGAATTTTTTAAACTGATGTTGATAAGAATTAGGAATGGCTATCTGTAAAATAGTGAGGGCTTTGAATTCATTCATTCTAGCCTTTCTCTCAATCTCAGTTTTTGGAGGTGTTCTTTTTTGTTTGCCTTCAGCATCTAGTTCAGGATCAACTGCAGGAGGATTTTCAACAGCTTCCCATAAGGCATAATCAATAAATTGAATGTGCTGTTGAATCCTAAGTTTCTACATCTCGAACTCATGGGTTTGAGCATAGGCACTTTAAGTCCTTGCCCAGATCCACTACTGCTACTATGAAACTCCATTGCAGAAAAAGAAAATTTAAATAATTAATGATGAAAGTTTCTGACTTTGAAAACTATTAATAAACAATATAAAACAGAACATGTGGCTTTGATACACTTGTCAAGATCAAAATTACCTACGATTAACTAGTTTTAATAAATCAGAGTTAAACCAATTACCTTCTTTTGAATCAAAGTCCAATAAAGAAGTTTGCGGAATAACACTTAATTGTTTTAAGAAAACTTTCAGAACAATAAAGAACATATAATCAAATAAACACACTGTATATAAAAAACCTTTATATTGCCAAACTCTAATTACAATCACCTCTAATATGTTTGATTAGACGAAGAACACAAACTGTTCTTAGGGTTTTTCAACCTTAGAGGCTTTAGAAACTTTTATCAGAATGCAATTACAATATGAAAAACTTAAGCACCACGATTACATGAGAAAGACCTAGTCTATCTCTATTTATAGCCTTCTGATTTGTTTTCTTGACGAACTGTGATTTCTCTGGTAGTAGATATTCTTGGAAGATCTTCAAATCTTGAAATCTTTATAACTTCCTGAATTTTAGCACTTTCTGTTATCTATCTGTTGAGCAGCTTGAACTATATCTCTGGCAGCTTGAACTTTTGAACTAGCAGCTCAAGTTTCTTGAACTAGCAGCTCAAGTTTCTTGAACTAGCAGCTCAAACTTCTTAATTACACAGAAATACTACTAACAGTTTGAGAAATCCTAACTAACAGCTTGACATACTTAGATTATTTCCCAACAACAAAAGAGTAGAATATTAAGTCATAGTATTAGTTAACCTACCTAAATTATGGTTTCTCTCATTGATCACTGTAAGACATTATAACACACAATTACTATTTTTCAACATTCTACAACTAATAGCTAACATAGTGATGAACTGATGCTAGATGAATTTGGCATTATAACAAACACTTGGGGTGCCATTTTCGTAGACACCTATATAGACGATGATTAAACATCACTTACCCATTGATTCCTTCGTAAACTGGACCAATCGAACCAGTTCCAAGTAAATCACCCTTCTACCAATATGTAAACCTGGTCTTGAACGATTGATTGGGGGTATTTGATGCAGATGGATGATGAATCAGAACCCAACCCACAACAGCAAATAAAAATTCCAAAAAAATAAATATTCCAGCCCACAATAGCAAAACCAAAAACATTGGACCAACAACAGAATTATACCTAGAAGCCTCAACAAAACAGAAATGCATAAGGCTAGACACAGTACAAATAGGATCAAAAGCAAACTTATAATTAAATCCAGAACTCTAAGCCAACCACACGAGCAACAATAACTTTGCATTATAGTTATGTCCAGACAAGGTAAAACATAAGATATAAAGCTCTAAGAGAAAGTGGTTAAGAACTATTGACTGTAAACGATAGCAGTTACCCGAACAAGAAAGAGCTAAGCCTTTAGGAGCTAAGACCTGTTCTATCTTACGCGGATTCAATGTACAAAGGCTTGGATGCAGATCACATGGCAAATTGTCGGTTCAGAAAAAATACATAAGCAAATGGCAAGAACAAAATGAACTGAAGAGTAGATATGAAAAACAGATTGATGGATCATATAGAACCAATAACCATCGGGGCCTAAATCTATGGATAAAAAATAATTAGAGCACTACTGATTGACCATAATGCTACCAGAACTTAAAAATTTCAACACCAGATAGTGGTGCAGTTTGTAGCAACGGTTCTGGTAGTGATTGTAGCACTAAAATGCCAGATGGTGGAGTCGATTAGTTTTTTCTTAGATAACCACTTTGATGGCTATCAGTTCTTAATGCCTAAGATGAAGCAAATGTTATTTAAGGGAGTTGCGAGAGGCTGGATCCAACAGCATTATCTAAAAAAATATACCGGAATCCAACAAATAACCTGTTTAATTAAAAACCAAATAGTAACCTCATGTATTATATGAATTAAACAATGAAATTAGAGCTTGCTTTCAAATTCTCCAAGATCTTGTTTTACGACGATATTAAAAGCATCAAAGTAGTTGCCACATTTAGGCACTATTTTGAAAAAAATATGATTTGAATATCTAACCATGTTGATGCCACTTTGATGGTTGTCTGATATATAGAACACAAATATGAATAGAACTTATTTAAAATAAGGGCACTTTAAAAGTCTCTACCCCAAGAAGGAAAAATGCTGCATTATCATCAAAAGGTACTCTTTCAATTCTTTAAAGGCAAAAACTCTAATTGATTGTTTTTAAACTAATTTTTCTAGGTTAATTATTAGTCTTTGCATTAAGCTACATGACTACATTATGTATCAATGTAAAATACAAGTACATTGGTACTATTGAACTGTTTACATGATATTTGAATCACACAAATATATGTTTAGATTTTGAACAACAATAATGTATACAATGAAGTTTATTTAAAAGCTCTAAAAAGTAATTTTTGGATTCAAATTGATTAAAAACACAACCTGGATTAATTATTTATATGTATGGGCCTGTCAGTAATTGCTGATATTATTTGATGCCTTTATTCAAGATATGCCAATGGAACAAATGCAACAACATGTGGATTGCTTCCTTAAGCAACTCAAGAATCTGAAATAAAATTTGATGTCACAACCACACCAAGAAATTAAGATCTCAAGAGTAACTAGAAATGTTTCAGCAAACTATATCAAGATATACGGTGACCTGAACCCAAATATCTTAATAAAGGAATCTAAACATATAAACCTACAGGCTAACACATAAAATTAATGTAAAAAAACCTTAATAAAGGAATCAAGACATATTTCTGAATAAAAGAAAATTTGTCTGTCATGGCACAAGAAGAAAAGAACCCTTAAATCCAAAAAACCAAATGCAAAACCCAGATAGCAACGAACGTGACCAGAACATCATTTTACAAAAGAAGTATTGCATGTTAGACAAACAAAGTTGCACTTGAAAAGCATAGAACCTTAAGAAAACTTGAATAATGCAACATTCCAGACCACCAACAGCAAACAAGCAACATCGAACCCTTCAACAATAGAAACTTTTTATCAGGTATTACTTAAATTTTTTTTAGCAATTCAAACAACAAGTGAACATGCATTTCCAAATTAATACTGTCATTCCCATATTAGAAGAATTATTCAACATTCAATAAGATTATCAATAATATCATAAACACGAAGAACAAAGTGAACAATATATGAATATTATGAAGAACAATAAGAACATTCAAATATTAGATAAAACTTAATTGCTTCCCAATCCACGTACGTACAATCAGCTAAATGGTTATAAAGAAAACCTAAAACTTAACTATTTATAAGAAAGTAAATGGATCTAAACTATCCTAACCCGTGGGTTGACCTTTTGGTTTTTTAACCCATTTACAATGAACTTTGAAACCTTATAAATTGAACACAAAACTAAGTCTAATTTATTACATTTCAAACCCTGAAACTATCACAACTTCTAGATCTAACATTCTTCCCCTTTGTGATTAGCTTTCAAGTTGGTGATCAGCTTCCTTTGGTCAAAGTATTGGTCAAGACGTCTGATAGTCATCCTGTACTCCAGCTTGTCTCAGACATCCTGTTAGAAGTCTCTAACGAGTTGTAGTACGGCTTTAAGTTCCCAGATTCTTGAACCAAGCTTTAATGCTTCCTTAAGATTTTCGATTCTGATCATAAGCATCTTTCTGACCATGTAGAGCGTCCCGTCATAGTACTTCTCCAATCCAACTCTTCTCATCAGTGCTTTCTTTCTTTGCAAATTCAGATATACCACTCTGACCGTTGGCGATGTAAGCACTTTTGAAATTAAAAAATGTTCAAGGCCCGGAGTATCCTGATTCAGTGCAAGTAGATTGACCTTTTGTTTTCTTGCTTCTAACGCCATTTAAAAATCACAAATGATCGATAGAGTGAGATTACGGCGAAGAAACTTGATAATTTTGCGAAACAAAAATCTGTCTTTGAGAAGGCAGATAAATTTTGCAAAAATGTTGCTTTTTAAATTAAATTATGTTAACAAATTCAGCATACCTAACTTGTTCACCAAAAAATTACAACGTTTTTTATCCAAAGGTTTTGTAAACAAGTTAGTTATCTAACTTTCAGTATTTACGAAATGTAATTCTACGGTACCTTCTTCAACATGATCTTTTATAAAGTGGTACCGGATATCTATGTGTTTAGCGCGAGAGTGTTGTACACGATTACCAGTAATGGCTATTGCGCTCATGGAGTCCCCATAGATGGTAATCCGACTAAGTCTGAAACCATAGTCTTGGAGTTGAGAGCGCATCCACAGCGGTTGTGAGCAATAACTTGTGGCAGCAACATATTCTGCTTCAGCGGTGGACAGAGAAATACTGTATCATTTCTTCGATGACCAACTTACCAGTTTGTCTCCGAGGAACTGGATGTGACCCGACGTACTCTTTCTGTCATATTTGCAACCTGCATGATGTGCATCTGAATAGGCAGTTAGTTCAAAACTGGTTCCTTTCGGATAACAGAGACCAAGGTTTGGCGTGCCTTTTAAATAACGGACGATTCGTTTTACGGCAGCCAAATGTGACCCTATAGGGTCGGCTTGAAATCGAGCACAAAGACATGTAACAAACATTATGTCTTGTCTACTAGCAGTTAAATACAATAAGGAACCGATCATTCCTCAATAAGCTGTGATGTCAATGGGTTTACCCATTGGATCGGCATCAGGTTTTGAGGAAATGGACATGAGAATTTTCATAGACGTACAGTTTTCCATCTTAAATCTCTTTAGGAGATCATGGATGTACTTTGACTAGTTTATGAGAATCCCGTCAGGAAGTTGTTTGACTTGTAATACGAGGAAAAAGTTCATTTCCCCCATCGTACTCATCTCGAACCTCGATTCCATTAATTTTGAAAATGCTTCACAAAGTGAAGGTTTTGTAGACCCGAATATAATGTCATCTACGTAAATTTGAACAAGTATAATGCCATTACCTTTATGCCGAATAAACAGGGTTGTGTCAACCGTACCTTTGGAGAAACCGAAATCGAGCAGGAATTCAGTTAGACTATGATACCATGCCCGAGGTGCTTATTTCATACCATATAGAGGTTTATCAAGAGCATAGACATATGATGGTCCAGACTCATCGGCAAAACCTTCATGTTGAGAAACGTACACCTCCTCCTTCAGAATTCCGTTGAGAAACGCCGTCTTCACGTCCATCTGGTAGACTGTGAAGTCTTTGTGTGCTGTGTATTCCAGAAAGATGGAATTGCCTCAAGTCTAGCTACGAGCTTGAACCTCTCATCATACTCGATTCCTTATTGTTGTCGATACCCTTTAGCCACGAGTGTGGCTTTGTTGCGGCTGATAATCCCGTTCTCGTCACGTTTGTTCTTGAAGATCCATTTTGTGCCGATGATGGACTCATCCTTTGGTCGTGGGACTAACTTCCAGATGCTTAGGCATTCGAACAGATGTAGCTCGTCATGCATTACGTTCACCCAGTCTGGATCTCGTAGAGCTTCGGTTATGGTTGTCGGTTCGATCTTGCTCAAGAATGCAGCGAATAAGCATTCGGCGTTGGTAGCTCTTCTGGTTTGAACCAGAGCGGACTTATCCCCATTGATTTGAGATTCGGGGTGGGATAAATTCCATTTATGTAGAAGCGGTAGGAGGGTCGTCTACGGATTGGGGTGAATCAGACGGGGTTGAATCGGTTTGAGGAGCATCAACCGGTGTAGAATATTCTAGGGCTATGTCTGGGTTTAGGTTTCGTATAACAGAACCGATTAGAAATTTGGGAGATGTAGGTGTGGAATCAACAGGTGTGGGCTCAGATGTGTCAAGGGTAGGTGAGCTTGGACTGACTTCATTTGTATATGCATTAGATTTAAGAAAAGAGTTAGGACTAGACGTAGAATTGGGATATAAGAATTCATATAATGAGTCTAGGTCTAGATCATCTTCTCCAATTGGCATCGCAGAGGAGGGTGCACATGACGTCTGAATTGGGTCAGACGGTTGATGAGGAGCCGGTTCAGAATTGACGTGTTCAGAAACGTTCTCGGACTCAGCTAAATCATCGAATGTGATGTTCAGACTCTCATTAACTGTTCTAGTCCGTTTGTTGTACACCCGGTAGGAGGCTGATGTAAAGACCTCCCCTTACGGGGCAGTCCTCAGAGTCTAGGTCCCACAAATTGCAATACGATATCAATCATACTAAGATAGGGTAATTAATTGCGGAATTAATAATTACAAGTACAAACATATTAGGATTAAGTTCATTACAAATTACAGATTTTCAAATTAAAGTTATAAAAGGGTTACATCTAATCTAGTCATAACATCATACATAATAAAATCAAGTCTACCCAAAACCACCACATTTGCTGTCTTCCAATCAGTACCAGAAAGTTTGTTGAGTAGTGGTCTAAGAAAGCTTCAAAACTTGGATCTTGAATGACCTAAGAACTAGGTCCTGTAGGTGATTTTCCTTTGCTTTTACCTGTAAAATTATAATGCAGCAACTGTAAGCAATGCTTAGTGAGTTTATAGATTTTCAATATCAACATGCGTGTCAAGCGGAGTCATTAGTCTTAGCGTGTTATGTCTTGGCTGCCGCTACAGCCCTCATGATTGAGATATAGAATCATAGAATTGGATGATGTTCAGGCCACACTAACGCTTAAATCGTGGGGATCAGCCACATACTGGGCTAGCTTCCATTAAGTCAATATGGCGGAACATCGGAGGTCATTACCAACTTCATAAGAACTGGTGAAATAGCCAGGTCTAGAACAATAGACCATCAAGGCTAGTCAAGCTGAATCAATATATATGTCAAATATCTGATCAATAGTGAAAGCTTAAGTCATAGAAGTCATGATAGCAATAAATCGTAAGCAATGTCTGATGAAGTCTCAAATGCAATATGAAATGATAATCAAATAGCTATCATGATCCTCTGGGCAACACCCAACCTTGGTGTGCACAGGTCTCAATCCAGCTGATAAATGAATGTCAATAAATTTAACAGCAACAATATATCTCAACCGGAATCTATGCATGTTCAATCTGAATATCTATAACTCACAGATCTGGTCTTTATCAAACATATATAAAAATCTGCCACCTGAGATATCTCAGGATTTTATCTTTGTCAATCTGTTCTCCGTCAAATCAAGTCTTTGACCCGCTTTTAAATCTTTAAATCTTTGTAAGTATGTTCAGAATTTCACTGAACCTGTCCAGCATTTTATCATTTTGCAAGAACGTTAGTCTTAAACTTTAATTGATCTGATTCTGATAACTTATAAACTTTTATGTCCATTTTCATGGACATGTGTGACTTTTGTCATATTTATATCATAATATCTCCTTTTAAAATTTTAACTAAAGATTTATTAATTTTAATCTTTATAAATCATAATTTTGTTTTGACATCTGATTATATAAAAGATCACACACATTTATTTATATATACATATTACTGTCAAATTGATAACCTTCACACACCACCCAACTAGTTTATTTATATAGTATTGAAAGAAATAATTGTTACTGCATGGTTTCGATAATGGTACATAGTTTCGACATTCTTTATTGTTTCGGTATATTACCGAAACTTTGAAAGTTTCGGTATAGGTTTCAGTAGATTATGGTTTCTATATACATTATATATATGTTTCGGTACTTTAGGAGGGTTTTGGTACATTACCGAAAACCTTAAGGGTTTCTGTATTTCAAAAAGTCTCAGTATATAACAAAAGGTCTCGGTAGATTTCATAGTTTCGGTATGTATACCGAAACCTTTTAAGGTTTCGGTATCTTCCTCAAGGTTTCGGTACCCCCTTGTGAGTTTCAGTAATCATGCATAACACACTCAAACACACACACACACACACATTGTTTCGGAAGTGTGGTAGTACCCACAATTTTGGGTTTCGGCAACATCAAACACACACAGATTATTTTTGTCAAGAACACAGGTTTTCACCAAAATTCCGATTTCTAAATAATTTTAAAGGATCTAACCCAAAATCTTTGTTTCTATAACATCTATTAACTTAAATTCACCATAATCTACAAAAACTTTACACATGCAACCTAATTTTCTTACATTTTAAGATAGGTTTCGGTTTTTGATAAAACCGAACCAATCTCTCAAAATTTCAAATTTTAAACAATTGTTACCTCAAATTTCTTGTTGTTTGTTGTTGATTGTTGCTAATTGTAACCTTCAATTGTATTGATTCTTCAATTACTTGCAATTTATGATGAATTTCTTGTGGATTTGTTGAAATGGCCGTATGTGTAGAGAGAGAGTAGAGAGAGAAGTGAATTTTCTTAATGGTATGATTAAATGACATTAAATTGGGGTTTTTATATATCATTTAGTCATATTTGCAACTTAACCCACTAAACTTTTGTATTTTACATATCTTTTTAAATTTAATCATCTTTAATTATCTATAACATATATAAATAATTTAATTAAATAATTTCAAACTTTAAATAAATTACATCATAAATAATGTAATAAAATTACATTAATACTTCAAATTCAATTATTACATGCTTAGCAAAAGTTAGGTTGTTACAGCTGAGTTCTTTGAGTATCCTATGAATACTGCTTCATCTCCTTTGGCGTCGAACTTACCGAGATTATTTTGGTTGTTTAGGATGAAACACCAGCAACCAAAAACACGAAAGTGTTTGACATTAGGTGCGCGTTTATTAATAATCTCATAGGGTGTTTTGCCAAATCGTTTGTTGGTGATGGAGTGATTTTTGGTATAGCACGCAGTGTCCACAGCTTCGGCCCAGAAGTGTAGATGCAGCTTCGAGTATCTAATCATGGAATGAGCTGCTTCAACCAGAGTTTGATTCTGTTGTTCTACAACTCTGTTCTGTTGAGGAGCTCTGGCAGCGAAATATTGGTGGGAGATACCTACAGAATCTAGGAATTTGGTTAACTCCTTGTTTTTGAACTCAGTACCATTTTCCGTTCGGATGGTTTGGGCTTGAAGTTGGAGGTTGATTTGGGTTTGCTTCAGAAATGAGATGATCAATTCTGCTATCTCATCTTTCGTGCGTAGGAACTTTACCTAAGTGTAGCGTGAGAAATCGTCGACCATCACAAGTATATACATCTTGGCATTGATGCTCTGAATGCGCATCGGACCACACAAATCCATATGGATAAGCTCTAGAGGTTTTGTAGTTTTGGGGATTGGCATTGGTTTGTGTGAGGCTTTCTTGATCTTACTCTTTTCGCAGGCTGCACACAGTTGATCTTTGTCGAACTTTTGTTCTGATAGACCACTGACGAGTTTGTTGGAGACGAGCTTGGTTATGTTCTTGAAATTCAGATGAGAGAATCTCTTGTGCCATAACCAAGACTGTTGAGATGATGCCTTGGACAGGAGACAAATTGTCTTGTTGACCTTGACTTTTGAAAGATCGATGGTGTATAGATTTGGCCATCGAGTGCCGGCGAGTATCTCCTTAACCGTTCGAGATCGAATACTACATCGTGTAGCTTTGAAGACTTGGGTTATCTTTACATTTCGAGACCCCTAAAGCCACAGATTCGAGCAACATCGTTGTTACCGAATTTCACCGAACCACCATCAGTTGACGTTTAGTTGGACAGAAGATCTTGTCGGCCAGTCATATGCCGCGAGCATCCAGAGTCTAGGATCCACACACTGTTTTCCTGAAAGCAAAGGATAGATCAGTGTGTGAAAGTTGAAGGGTGGGTTTTTAACTGGGTGTTCAAAAGCCTTTGAGAATGAGGAACGGGTCGTAATCCGAGGTGATTAGAAACCAATGTCTGCAAGACAGTTAAGTGATTTTAGGTACCCAAATTGTACGGAATTTGAGTCCGAATGAATTAGCGTTTATGGTAGGTTTCTTAATGGGAGAACCACCATCGGTCTTAGAGATAATACACTTAATGTCTTTGTTTGCAGAGATGCAAATTTTTGGGACCCAGATAGACTTATGTTTAATAGGTTTGTTAGTTTCCTTTTTAACCTTTTGTTTAGGTTTGCGGCAGTGTCTATGTTTGAGTATAGGAGCATAATTTAACAATGTAGGTCTTGACAAACTTTGTGGTGTTTTGGACAAATTAAACAACTGATAAAATGAATATGCATTAATCGGAATAGCGTTCAAACCATTACAATCATTCAAAACAATACTAGAATGTAAATCAACAACATGTGTGTCTTTTATTACATTGGAAATTAAAAACTTTGAAGAATTAAAAACTGCTCCTTGAGTCTTGAGTTTATATGCCGCCTTCTGAGATGTGCCCTTTGGTCTTACTTGATTTTCTTCAATGAAAAAAAAGTTGTTAGCTTTCACAGATTTTGAATTACTAGACTGCGTGTGCGATTTCTTTTTTCGTGAATTCTGTTTGCCTTTATTGCTAGAAGAAGTAGAATTTTCGGGAACAGATTTAGAAGTGTTGCCAACATGTTCTGAGATTGGTACGATCATCGGAGCTTTGCCTTTCTTTATTTCTAAGAGATGTTCTTTTCTTAGAATTGAATTTGTGTCGCTGGCTGTAGTTGAAATTATCGCCTTAGACTTGTTTGTGACAGAAACTTGTTTTTCGAAACTATGTTGATTAGAAACAAGCTGAGATTCTAGTCCCTTAATTGTGGCTAGAAGTTGATCTCGTTCTTTGTCAAATGAGATGTCATCAAGTTTGAATTTTTGTTCTCGAACTAAAAACTGTCGTCTTGCCACATTAAACTCATTCTCTTTTCTTAAAAAACTGTTTCTGCCTATATAAAACAACTCTTTGGTTTCTTTTAACGTTAACTCGAGGTAATGGAATTTACCAACATTCTGTGTAAAATCTATCCGTGGATTATCAACATTTGTTTCACGTTGCTTGGCATTCTGATCATTTCCTTGCATTTGATAACATCTTCAAATTTGATATAATATTTTAGTAACTAATTATACATTTAACCAATAAATTGAGAAATTTATTTAGGTTAGTCGACATGTCAAATTGATTTTTTTATTATAATCATTTAAAGAGAATATATATATATATATGTATATATATATATATATATATATATATATATATATATATATATATACATACACTCGAGCTAGTTTGACTCGTACCTTGCTATAATATCCTCATAATAAATGTACCAATTAAATCTATTAAATTTTTATAAGGAGTTACAAATTTGAATATTTTAAATTTCGATTGTAGAAATTAACCTTAATTTGAATACTCCTTTGTACCCCATGCATTAAACACTTGTAAAACAAAATCCATATGAAATGTACAAGTTTTTAAAGCTCATTGTACAAGTGCTTTATGCAATTGAAGGGTTAAAAGTGAAAATAAGTATGAAGCTTGGGCTGGGAATTTAATTTGCAAAACAAAACGTGGGTTAATTGCAAGAATTGTAATTTTTAAACCCCCAATCGTGGGTTTCTTCTCCTAATCATTTCTTGACTATGAAAAATTACCTCTGCACACTTACAAGAACAGACTTAGGGCTGGAGAACGTTGGTTTAGATATTGACAAAAGCTTAGAGATTGAGCAACCAAATTTGAGAACAATGAAAGTAATTTAATTATTTGTGTAAATGTTTATGTAAACCTTTCTTCTTCATGATTAACCAATTCTAGGGTTCATGAATAAAACCATGGTTACTCCTTGATGGGTTAAAGAAGTTTGATAATGAATATATAACTAATTATATAATCTCTGGAGTTATAAACTCCATAGAAGCATGAATTCAAAGAAATAAAGTTTTCAATAAATATTTGATTGAGTAAAACTTTTGAATGAATTAATTTATGTAATTATGTTAAAATATGTTTAAATATGTTTTTAGTAGTAAAAAATTACCTAAAAACAACTTTCTATGTGTTTTAATGGGCTGAAAACGAGTTTGGGACGGAAGAGATACGAACTGGGACATTAAAAAACTGAAACAGAATTTGCAGGTCAGAGGAACTCGCCGAGTTCCCATTACAACTCGCCGAGTTCCCATTACAACTCGCCGAGTTTACCATCAGATGGGCCATTTTTCAAAAGATAAAAGTTGTAGCCCTATGTGTCCTCTTCGTCTTGACTTTTGAAACACCTAAATCCGAGTTCGTATGAAAACGTTATGGCAATAATACTAACCTAGTTCAAGTTGAGCCCTGTTCACCCAAAACACTTGTTTTAAGCCCCATAATGATACTATAACATCATGAGATCATTATATAGTTATATAACACTTAAATTATCATCAAATAACAACTAAAATTTAAAAAACTCAATATGAGGCGTGTTGGTGTCGGTAAATTCGGAAACTCAAACCGAAAACCCTTAAACACTTCAAATGACTACCAAACCTTTTGATATAGTATTATAAACTTATGAATACCTTGAATATCATTATTTGATTGGTTTTGAGCTGGAAGGAATGCCGATTATTTGTTCGGGGCGTTAAGTGACGCATTGACCGTTTTGAGCCTTAAAGGCTATTTCTAGCCTATTGTACAGTGTGTTCTAGCATTTATGTGTGTGTTGCATGCATAATTACATGTTTATTTTATTAATGACATTGTGCATATCTATTTGGCATCATCCTCTTATATGATGCATTGTACTGATTTTATTATACTGCCCTATTGGCGGTTCATTACTTGATCATGGCCTATGGCCAGCATACATCATTTGATACCTTTCATTACATATATTAACCTTCATGCTATGCTTGAAGATCATTCATTTCATGCTTCACATGATTACACTTGATTACCCCATTGTGAGCTATGCTCATTTATTAGTGGCCTCACTGGATATCTAGATTATCATTATTATTAATAAACGCCTTACTTTGTGTTTATGCGTATAAATTCCTACACCACATGAGGTCATGGGTAGGTGGCCTGTCATGAAGCCGATTGGAGTTGCGCAGCTGGACATGATTCACAGCCGTTGCCAACGGCGAGTTAGCTATGCACCGCAACCTATGAAAATTAATGGGCTATGCCCACACCATTTTTGTTAAAAGATATTGCACTTGTCATATTACAATCATTTTAACATTAACACATGTTGTATGTTGTGCACTCCATATCGATCTAGTAACTCACTTAGCAAATTTTATTTGCTAACCCCTCACTTTTATATACCTAAGGTGGATTAGTAAAGGCAAGGTGATTGCTGGTTCTGGTCTTAGAGTTTACACGGACCGCATTTAAAGCCTTGACTCTTGGTAAAGATAAGCCTAATATTTTAATACTTTCGGGTAGTCTGTCTACCAACACACTTAGATGTGTATATATAGACACTTAACGTCTTCGATGGATGATAGTTGTTGTAACTATTTAGAAGTATCGTGTAAAGTTACTTTACATTACAAATTATGGTTTATAATTAAACAGGGATATTGACTCCGTGCGAACGGGTCATGCCCGATTTTCTTTAAAACCCATGTTAATTATGATTAATCTATTGTAACCCCATTACTGATTATATTACGTTGATATGGGTGTTTCAATTTGGTATCAGAGTCGATCTTCATTGCATGAGTATAGTCGACGATACTCTACTATGAGCTCGGTTTCAGATGCTTACATTGGCCGCCTAGGCAACACTATCAGAACATAAGATAAGTTACGATTTGGCCTAGGACGCGTACGGGTTATGATGATAATAACATCAACCGTATACTTAATGCGTGTACATATACGTTTAATGTCATAAAGCTTGATGGCTGGACCTGTTAAAATAAATCCCAATATGAAGATTAACCCTAATCATGAGAAAGAGGCGTATATTGAGAAATGCCTAATAAAAGTTCTACTACTGCCTCGTAACGTTGATTCTCAAGTGAGAACTTTGAATACCTTGTATATTAAAGGTTATAAGCACCGATAATAATTGTGGGTTTCAAAACCACATGTGTAACATCCGGCACTAAACCAGGTTAGCAATATGACCTAATATGTATTTAATAGTCAATTATAATCTAACCAGTGGTCATTAGAAATTAATCGAGTGATTAACAATGGTTATTAGAAAATTCAACTCAATTAGAATCAAATTCATCGGTGCGATGAATCGGGAAATCAATTAATCCGATCGATTTACGATATGAGGGACTAAACATTAATTATGCACGCTAAAACAATTCATTAAAACAATGCATTCATAAGTATTTATGAATTTACAAAAAAAAAGGAAATACAAGAATACATTTCTAAATACATTTATACAAAAAAAAAGAAGTACATGGATATTACCATGTTATGGCCGGCCCCTAGGGGGGTACCACATAGGTGTTGACTTTCATTTTTTATTAATAAAACACCATACACAATCACCATCATCACAATTCACTCTTTCACTCCACAAAGATTTACACTCAACCTTCAAATCCATCATCATTTCACCACCATTTCTTCTCTATAAATAGAGACCTCATTCTCATTCATTTCCACACTTCAAACATCAAAAATCCTCTTCTTTTCTCTCTAAAAATCCGGCCACCCCATTCAAAGCCAAAAGAAAATTGCAACTTTGCATTCTTTCACATTTCAAGAGTTTTTGGTGCAAGTCTTCCAAGGATTTCAACTTCTACTCAAAATCATACTCTAAATACATAAAAGTAAGTACATACTAGCTTATTTCATCATACATTTATGTTTATATAAGTCTTGCATAATATATATAATCACCAAAAACAACAAGTTTCATAAAAACTCAAGTTTATAAGTTTCTAGGTTTTGTTTTTAAGTTGTTTCTTTAAATGTGCTTATGAATATATAAACACATCATAAAAGTGTTAATATTATGAAAACAAGCAATTAGATATATATATATATATATATATATATATATATATATATATATATATATATATATATATGTGTGTGTGTGTGTGTGTGTGTGTGTGTGTTTGTGTGTGTGTGTGTGTGTTTTATAACTTTGGTATACAAGTAGCCTTTGAATAAACAAGAAGAATCATAAGTTACTTCAAGTTTATAAACTGCGGATTTTCGACAGAAAATTTATATCGACTTTGAAAAAATCATAACTAATTCATACCTTAACGAAATGACTTGATTCTTGTCTCAAAAGTTAGATCTATGTCTTAACTATAGATCTGCAAGTTTTCATAATTTATTTTGGAGTTTAAGACCTCCAGAAATTATTTGGGAAACCGAAAGTTTGACAGCTCAAAAATGGCCAACATAGGGTTTTTAACGAGCTTTTTCACCAACCTAAACATCTCGAAAAATGGTCGTTCTTGATTCTAAAAATCCTTTGTATATAGTAGTTTAATGTCTTAGAAAACCAAAGCCTAAAATGTTTTGGAGCTTTGTCAAAAACAGCCTCAAAGTAGGCCGAAAAACCTCCGAAAAACCTCCGAAAAAGCTGGAAAATTATATATATATATATATATATATATATATATATATATATATATATATATATATATATATATATATATATATATATATATATATATATATATATATATATATAAACTTGACGTTTTAAGCGGGTTTTATTTATAAACTTGTAATGTTGGGTGATTTAAGACATAAAAATCTATAAATATATATATATATATTATCATATATTAGAGATATTAAGTCCTTATTATCATTTACGACTCGATTAAACTCACTCGGTGCATCATCCATCCACTTTCGCTAAATAGCATTTTTCGCTCGTTTTTGCCATCACAAGCTCGGTGAGTCCTCATAGCCCCTATTTTCACAATGTTATGTTTTGGGGTTGAAATACATTCTTCGTTTTTATATGGACACGAAAACAACTTCATTTTTATTATGTATTACACATGTGGTTCCATCCGACCATATATCATGAACCGTTAATTGCATTTATTTGTAAGCACGAATATATTGTGGATAGATCTATCGGGAGTCATGTCCCCTATTCGGGTTAGTTCGGGTCGGCTAACAGCAAGTGCATATATATTTAACACACGGTATTACGTATGGGAATACTGCACAGGGCAAACTCATTTTTAATTAAGCTTCGGTTGCATGATGGTTTATATGTAATACATAATATGGAATTTATGATTTTATAAATTCGAACTCCACTATTGTTGTCCATACAAGTCAGATTTACGTGTAAACCTATGAGGTCACCAACAATTTTTGTTGACGTATTTTAGCGTGTATTTTTAGGAAATTAAGGCAAGTGTGCCTTCGGACGTATTTACTTTCAAGCTTCCGCATCCATGGAGTCGCATGCATTTTCAAAACTAACGTAGATTTATCTGCATTATTTTGGATACTTTAATTATGTAATTAAATCTCTGTATTGTGCGAACTTCTTTTTCTTCATATCAGACTATGTAAAACATTGCTATACTTTAAAGTTGTAACGATGTATTTTAAAAACGTCCATATAGTGGTCGTTCGTTATGATTATGGTGATGCTTCCGCGACGTCGCGATTCGTTGCCAACCGGGGTAACGGGGTGTGACAGATTGGTGTCAGAGCCATAGTTATAATGAACTAGGTTGCATTAGTACCCTAGACTATAACTGCAGTTAAGTTTTACCGATTTTGAAAATATTTTGTAGCTAACTAAAAGACTATGCATGGACCTTGATAGCAGAAAACATGTCCCACCAAGAGATAATCATTTTGTCCGACTCAGAAGAGGAGTATACCCCTACCAGCCCATACAACCCGGAAGTATTTTTTGAGGAGGACCCGAGCGAGGAGGAAGAACCCACGGACGTCGAGGATCCAATGGAAGAATCAGACGAAGAAGATCCGATGAAAGAAGACAACGCCAGGGTAGATCCACCATCCCCGATGATCCCCGCCCGCACTCCATACCACCCAGCGGTACCATCATTCAAGCCATATCGTCCCTACCTAAACGGCCCAAAGATGTTGTATACACCGCGAAAGAGGGTGATCACACTGAGGCGGGATTCTATTCCCCTCCCGACCCCTCAACAAAATCCCCCACCACAGCACCGACGTGTAGACGCCCGAAGATGGGGCTGGATGCTTGAGACTCTCCGTGAGTGGAGACAAGAGGAAGGAATCCCTTCCCAGTTCGAGGTCGGAGGACCATCCTCCGCACTGATCCCACCGCTCACCCAGGAGACGGCTGACCAGACCGTACCCCTGCTAGTAGCAAGGTCTTCCCGACACGACCTCCATATCCGGTTACTTAACCAGGATATTGGAGAATTGACTGCCCGTCTGGAGCGGGAGGAGATTCAGAACTCCAATTTATACTGGGTTAACCAGCATGCCCTCACCATCCAACAGGATGACCTGGATGAGCTTCGACAGCGACTAGCCGCAAGCGAGGCTCGGAACGAGGAGCTAGCACAGCGCATCAACGCGTTGGAGAAGGGAGAGACCCCTGATCACTCCCACACTTAGTACCCTTTATCTATCTTGGTAATGTTAGGAAAAATATTACGTAATAGTGTAGGACAAAAATTTTCGGGTAATAACCCGCCCAATGTAAGAAAGTTATGAATGATTAATGAATATTGCAAGTTATTCATGAAATTGTTTTTGATGATTATAGTGTTGTGCCTTAAGAAAAATTTAAATCTTTAAGATTAAACTTCTTACACTATGCTCTTTTCTTTAAACTTTAAGATAATGCCGCCAAGAAGAGCCATGAACGCTGCAGAAATCGAGGAATTAGTCGCACAATGAGTGGCCGCTGCTATAGCCACTTATGAGACCAACCGAAACAGTTCTGATAATGGAGATGGTGGTGCTAGCCGCACCACGGGAGGTACTGAAACCCACCCAAAGGGTTGTGGAATTAAGGGGTTTTGAGTTGCAAGCCTCGATACTTCAATGGAAGTGAAGGAGCCGTCGGATTGGTACGATGGTTCGAAAAATTGGAGTCTGTCTTCCGTGTTAGCGGATGTGTCGAAGGAGACAAGGTGAAATTCGCCACCCACACTCTGCAAGATAGTGCCTTGACATGGTGGAACTCGTATACCCAGTTTGTGGGGATTGATGAAAGCATCCCAACTTGCTTAGACCGAGTTAAAACAAATGATGACCGACGCGTATTACCCAAGGACTGAACTACAGAAGATGGAGTCAGAGTTTTGGAATCTGGCTATGAAAAGAACGGATGTAGCTGGGTGCACCAACCGATTCCACGAACTAAGCATTTTGTGCCCTCAGATGGTAACCCCTGAATACAAGAAAATTGAGTGTTACATTTGGGGACTCGCTCCTCAAATTCAAGGCAATGTCACTGCTTCCAACCCAACTACCATTCAGGACGCCATCAGAATGGCTAACAACCTTATGGATCAAGTGTCCCGGAGAAATGAAGCCATGGCCGGAGAAAACAAGAGGAAATGGGAGGACAAGTCTGGAAAGAATACGGGATCATAATCCAAGAAGCCCGAAACCATCAACGCTTATGTAGCGGGAGTTGGAACAAGGAAAGGCTACACAGGTACAAAGGGTCCCTGCCCAACCCCTTATGGAAAATGCAAACGTCTTGGTCATTTCGCCAAGGACTGTAAATTTGGAACCTCGGGTAACAATGGCGGCAATCAGAGAGGCTGCTATGAATGTGGAGCTGCCTGGCACTTCAGGAGTGAGTGCCCAAAGTTGAGAAATGGTGGAGGAGCTCAGGGGAGAGCTTTTGTATTAGGAGCAGGTGATGCTCGTCAGGATCCCCATGTGGTATCAGGTACGTTTCTTTTAAATGACATTTACGCTTACGTACTCTTTGATACTGGGGCTGATAGGAGCTTTATATCTGATAAGTTTTGTAAGCAATTGAATGCCACTCCTTTTCCCTTAGACAACTCTTATACTATAGAACTAGCTGACGGCAAAATAATAGAGGCAAGTAGTATTATTAAGGAATGCACATTGAAGCTGGCAGATCATCCCTTTAAGATAGACTTGATGCCTATAGAACTCGGAAGTTTTGATGTAGTAATTGGTATAGATTGGTGGTCACACAATCATGCCGAGATTTTGTGCGGTAAGAAAGTGGTATGGATACCACTCCACAAGAAGAAGGTCCTAACAGTCCAAGGGGAAAGGAAGAACCGTCAGCTGAATGTCATATCCGGCCTAAGAACATTAAAGTGCCTTAGGAAAGGTTGCCATGCAGTATTAGTACAGATTGCAGAAAAAGAGTCGGAGGAGAAACCACTCGAGGATATTCCAGTGGTTTGTGACTATCCGAAGGTCTTCACGGAAGATTTGCCTGGGCTTCCGCCAGCTAGGCAAGTGGAGTTCAAAATCGATTTGGTGCCGGGAGCTGCACCGGTCGCAAGAGCCCCATATAGACTCGCTCCTTCTGAATTGCAAGAGCTATCCGATCAATTACAAGAGTTGATGGATAAAGGATTCGTTCAACCAAGTTCCTCACCTTGGGGAGCTCCGGTCTTATTTGTGAAAAAGAAAGACGGATCCCTCAGAATGTGCATAGACTACCGAGAGCTAAATAAGTTAACGGTAAAGAACCGCTACCCCCTTCCCAGAATTGACGACCTATTTGACCAACTACAGGGATCTAGCTTATACTCTAAGATTGATCTGCGATCCGGTTATCATCAAGTAAAGGTTCGGGAAGAAGACATTCCCAAGACAGCATTCAGAACTCGTTATGGACATTACGAATTCCAGGTGATGCCATTTGGTTTGACCAACGCACCAGCCGTATTCATGGACCTCATGAATCGAGTGTGTAAACCGTATCTGGAAAAATTTGTAATAGTGTTCATAGACGATATCCTCATCTATTCCAGAAGTATGGAAGACCACGAACAACATCTCAAGCTGATCTTGGAGTTGTTAGAGATGGAACAGTTATACGCCAAATTTTCTAAATGTGAATTTTGGTTGGGAGAAGTTAAATTCCTTGGTCATGTGATCAACAGCCAGGGAATCCAAGTTGATCCATAAAAACTCGAGGCCATAAAGAACTGGGCAACTCCTAGAACTTCCACGAAAATCCACCAATTTCTAGCACTTTCCGATTATTATAGGCGATTTATCGAAAACTTCTCAAAGATAGCAGGTTCCCTAACGGAACTGACTCGGAAAGATGTAAATATAACTGGGGTGAAGAGCAGGAAAAGGCGTTTCAACAGTTAAAGCACAGATTGTGTAGTGCACCTATTCTGTCCTTACTTGAAGGGACAGAAAATTTTATGGTCTACTGTGATGCCTCATGCAATGGATTAGGTTGTGTGCTCATGCAAAGGGATAAAGTCATTGCTTACGCATCATGGCAGCTCAAAATCCATGAGGTGAACTATACTGTGTTCATAGACCATAAAAGCCTCCAGCATATTCTGAATCAGAAAGAGTTAAATATGAGGCAACGTCGTTGGGTTGAGATGCTTAGCGATTACGACTGCGAGATTCGTTATCATCCGGGGAAGGCGAATGTTGTTGCTGATACCCTGAGCCGAAAGGAACGTGTTAAACCATTGAGAGTCCGAGCTTTGGTCATGATTATACAGTCAAACCTAAACTCTCAAGTCCGCGAGGCACAAGAAGAAGCAGTCAAGGAGGGTAATCTACTGCATGAAGTCTTGAGAAGAATGGATAAGCAGTTTGAAATCAAGCTAGATGGATGTCGGTACTTCATGGGCAGAATTTGGCTACCAAAATTCAGAGGAGTAAGGAAGCTGGTCATGGATGAAGGGCATAAAACAAGATATGCTATTCATCCAGGGTCAGATAAGATGTACCACGACTTGAAGGGAATGTAATGGTGGCCAAACATGAAGGCTGACATTGCTACATATGTCAGCAAGTGCCTGACGTGTTTGAAAGTTAAGGCTGAGCACCAGAAACCATCAGGAATGTTAGTTCAACCAGAAATACCCCAGTGGAAGTGAGAAAACATCACCATGAAGTTCATCACCAAGTTGTCAAAGACTTCTAGAGGTTATGACACCATTTGGGTGATTATGGATCGACTTACCAAGACCGCACACTTCCTGCCAATCAAGAAGACTGATAAGATGGATAAGTTAACAGGAATCTATCTTAATGTAAGGTCTACATAACACAGATCTATCTAGACGCGGAACCGTCAACGAGTGCGGAATCCTCGTTAACGGGTAGACGGTAACAACACTCACCAGAAACACGGAGACTATCAGAAGCTGAACGAACTACACAAGCACGAACCTACGAACTGATTCTCTCCGAAACGACACTAACACTGATGATAAACTCGAAATCGCTTAATGCTTAATCACTCTCGAATTCTGCAAAAAGTCTAATAATATTTCGAGTCTATCTCTAATTATAGAGGCTAATTCGAGTCTGTCATGGGCCAAACTCGAAGCCGGCCCAAGGCCCATTCGAGTTTGTCCTCAATGACATTCTCGAATCTGCCACACAACACATTCGAATCTGCCCAATTGACTTATTCGAATCTGACATAGATTCGAATCTTAGTCCTTTGAGGATTCGAATTTACTCATTCAATTAATTAACTTAGACTAGAAACTTATGTCTTTACCTTATGTTTGATTTTATCTTTGATCTTTATATTTGAACTTCTTGTAATGCGTTACATAAAGTTCAAACACACAAACAATAATAATTATCAACCATATAAAAACATATATATCTAACACTTGCTAAACCACAATGTTGGATCACTTAGACTGCTATCGTCACACAGGGTGTACAAACACTTAAAGAAGTCGTCTCAAGGCATGGAGTGCCAGTATCAATTATATCAGACAGGGACAGCCGATTCACATCAAGATTTTGGCAATCGTTGCAAGAAGCACTGGGTACACGTCTAGATATGAGCACAGCCTATCACCCGCAAACGGATGGTCAGAGTGAAAGGACGATTCAGACTTTGGAAGACATGCTAAGGGCATGCGTTATCGACTTTGGCAAAAGTTGGGACAGGCACCTGCCATTAGTCGAGTTTTCCTATAACAACAGCTATCACTCATGTATTAAGACCGCCCCATTCAAGTCACTCTACGGACGAAAGTGTCGATCACCATTTTGTTGGGCTGAGGTAGGAGATAGCCAAATTACTGAACCTGAGATCATCCAGGTACAGAAAAAATAGCCCAGATTCATAACCGATTAAAGATCGCGCGGGATCGACAGAAAAGCTATGCCGATGTTCGACGGAAGGATTTGGAATTCCAAGAGGGAGTGTAAGGTCTACCACTACGAGATCTATCTGGACGCGGATCCGTCAACGAGTGCGGAATCCTCGTTAACGGGTAGACGGAAACAACTCTCAACTACGAAACACGGAGACTATCAGAGGCTGAACGAACGACACACGAACGATCCTACAAACTGATTCTCTCCTAAAGAACACACACCAAGCTGATAAACTCGAGATCGCTTATTGCTTAATCCCTCACGAATTCTGCAAAAAGTCTGATAATATCTCGAGTCTATCCCTAATTATAGACCATGATTCGAGTCTGTTATGGGCCAAACTCGAATCTGGCCCAAGGCCCATTCGAGTCTGTCCACAAAGACACTCTCGAATCTGGGCTCTTCGAATCTAGGCTACATTCGAATCTATCACAGATTCGAATGCCAAGCCTTGTATGATTCGAATCTAGCATTTTACATAAACAACTAAGTGTTGAAACTTATGTTATTACTTATGATTGATTTTATCTTTGTACTTTATGTTTGAACTTCTTGTAATACGTTACATCAAGTTCAAACATACAAACACTAATAAATATCAACCATATATAAACATATATAACAAACACTTGCTAGAATCACAATGTAGGATCACTTAGACTGCTATCGTCACACAGGATGAACCAACAGACTCCCCCTTGACGATAGCTTCTAATAATTCTCACATTTGACTTAAGAACTTTGTTTATTTATTGATTCAAACTACTACCAGCATACAAACCTTTCTCAACACATACCTTGACTACATTTTCATATTTAGTAGCTTCACTATCCATATGTGTATCACTAGAGATCTTACAGGCATGCAAAATATGAAGATCATCTTTAGAGAGGTTTACCAGGTGAAGAGGGTCGTAGACTCTAAGAATAACGTTTTCTTCAAAATCTTCCATGACCGCTTCCCTAGTCTCGGTGTCAGCGTACCACCAATGTAGATTCTTCAAAACATTCTGTGGCATCGGCTTGAGAGGTACCTTTCTAAGACATCTAGCTGGTTTATAGTGAATCCTCATCCAAGGTCGTCCAGTTAGAGGATCGATACGTGACGGATCCTCCACTCTTCTCCCGACCCTTGGATTCAATCGCTCGAACTTCCTTGATCTCCCCTCCTTTCTTATGATTCTTTCAATTACGTTCGGATAAGGATCATTGCCAATGTTTATCAGATCTTTCCATGCTAGCGCAGTGATTTCGATCTTTGGCAGGGAGTTGAACGCTTTTAAAGTTCGCCTCAGGTACTGAAGCCCGTCTTTCCTCTTAATTACAAATAGCTGCAGTTCTCTATCAAAGAACCAACTTAATATGCGCTCAGATAGCTTCCCAGTACCCGGCACTCTCATTGTCTTCTTAAGCTCTAACTCCTTCTGTTCAGCCCTGAACCATAACTTTCGTTTCTCTTCATTTGATAGCTCTCTAGCAGGTTCTTCTGTTGATGGCTTGTTGGGACACCCTGTGTGACGATAGCAGTCTAATCGATAAATCTTTGGTTTAAGAAGGAAGAAACAAAAGAACAGCTGAAGATGAAGAAGAAGATGAGAATACCGGGTGCCGGAAACTTCTCAGGAGGGATTATTAGCTGGTTCTTTGACAGAGAACTGCAGCTGTTTATTTTGAAAAGAAGAGATGCCCTCCAATACTTGAGGCGAACACTGAAAGCGTTCAATACACTGCCCAAGATTGAAGTTAAAGAGTTAGCCTGGAAGGAGCTGATTAATATTGGAGATGATAAGTATGCAGAAGTGATTGAAAGAATCATAAGGAAAGAAGGGCGATCAGGCAAATTTGAGCGACTCAAGCCAAGGACCGTAAAAAGGGTCGAGGATCAGTCGAGAATAGATCCTCATACAGGTAGGCCATGGGCCAGGATGGTATACAAACCTGTGAGGTGTCTGAAGAAAGTACCAATGAAATCGATGCCACAGAATATTTTGAGCAACATGAAATGGTGGTACCTCGATAATGACACTACTGAAGCCGTCATGGAGGATCAAGACGAGAAGGTCATTTTGAAGGTATATGATCAACTGCATTTGATAAATCTTTCAAAGGACGACCTGAAGAAGCTACATGTTCAGCCTATCTTCTTTATTGAAGCATGGAGATCTGAAGCCAGGAAGTTCTAGAAGGTAGTTAAAGTTTGTATAGATGCTGGTTTATATGCAGGCAGTAGTATATATAGTTCTAGTACTTAAACTTGATGTAAATAATTAGAAGCTATCGTCAACGGGGAGTCTGTTGGTACACCCTGTGTGACGATAGCAGTCTAATCGATCTAATATTTTGGTTTAAGTAATATTCAACATTGTGGTTTAACGAGTGTTTGTTATATATGTTTATATATGGTTGATTTTTATTAGTGTTTGTATGTATGAACTTGATGTAACGTATTACAAGAAGTTCAAACATAAAGTACAAAGATAAAATCAATCATAAGTAATAACATAAGTTTCAACACTTAGTTGTTTATGTAAAAGGCTAGATTCGAATCATACAAGGCTTGGCATTCGAATTTGTGATAGTTTCGAATGTAGCCTAGATTCAAAGAGCCCAGATTCGAGAGTGTCTTGTGGACAGACTCGAATGGGCCTTGGGCCAGATTCGAGTTTGGCCCACATCAGACTCGAATCAGGGTCTATAATTAGGGATAGACTCGAGATATTATCAGACTTTTTGCAGAATTCGTGAGGGATTAAGCAATAAGCGATCTCAAGTTTATCAGCTTGGTGCGTGTTCTTTCGGAGAGAATCAGTTCGTAGGATCGTTCGTCTGTCGTTCGTTCAGCCTCTGATAGTCTCCATGTTTCGTAGTTGAGAGTTGTTTCCGTCTACCCGTTAACGAGGATTCTGCACTCGTTGACGGCTCCGCGTCTAGATAGATCTCGTATAGTGGTAGACCTTACATGGCTGAGCATTCAACGCAGCATTTACTACATCTATGTTGACAATATTATTCCCATCAATCATGTATGTATCCGTGATAGGATTCTGCTGAACGACTATCTCGTCGGCTTCATCATCCTCATCAGCCACTACTGCGTCATCCGACTGCCAGTCTACTATCTCCTCTGGCACAAACTCACCTTCTTCCAGCTCTTCATCATCATAATCAAAACCTACATCCATCGGATCATCATCGAGATCCATAAGAGCGTCGATCATCTCACTGATTTCAAAATCTGTAGGCTGCTTCGATGAACTAGCTTCTCCCATTTCTCCTTCAACTTGACTGGGCCCCCCCTGAACTTGTGTAGCCTGAGTAGCAGGAAAATCTACTGGCTCATTCTCATTGGGCGCATCGGGATCATTGCCTTCGTCATCTTCATCTCTACGCTGCTCCTCATGATCCCTACAACTTGTCTCCCCCTGAGCTTTTGGATTTTTCATTAGCTGCTCAAGGAGGGACCGCATTGATCGGATCTCTTCTGATTGATCTGCAATAAAGGACTTTAACTCTGTGTTCTCTTCCCTGACATTCTCCAAAATCTTTTTCAATTCGGCATTATCCTTATCAAGATTAGCATTATGCGCATGGAGTTCGCCGATCGCCTTTGTTAGGGCTAGGATTTGGACATGCTGGAAGTCAACGCGTCCCTTAAGCTGCACAAACCTCTGATTGTCAGCGTAGGTGGTCGAAGTGGATGGAATGAATTGTATAGGAGTTGGGCGAATGGGTGATGGAATATATGGTTCATGTTGAGGTGGTGGTGGTGGTGGAGCGGTGGCTTGAGGTTCTTGAGTTTGAGTTTGGGGGATTTCTGGTTGTGGATCGGATGCTGAGGATGACCCTTGCATAAACCTGTGACGCTTGGCCCTTTACCGAGTCACTAAGGGAGCAACTTCCTCCTCTTCAAAATCTGAATCATCAGATTCCCTTGCTACTCTCCTCCTCGAGGCTTCTTCATTAACTACCAACCTAGATCCATACGTTCCGATTTGAATATTAGGTTCTGTAGCCACTGATTCAGGAGCTTCAACCTCTAGCTCCTCCATTTCTTCCGACTCGGTTTCCGATGATGACAAAACTTTATCAGCTTGTTCTGGCATATATTCATCAACATCTCTTAACACGTCTTCCTCTCCTTCTGGTGGACTAAGTAGTTCACCTACTAATGCTGCAGCGACATCTTCGTTCGCATGAGGACCTGCCTCCCAGATTTCATTAAGCGTTTGGCACAGTTGCTCAGCTTCAGTTGAAACATTTGATGGCCCGGCTTCTTGAACTTCTGGTTGCTGACTTGTCGAAGGCCTTGATGCCTGAGGTTGACTCGCAGATGGTCTTTGTCTACGTCTTTGAGCATGCGGTTGTGGTTGTGGTTGTTGTTGTTGTGGCTGTGGTTGTCTATGTTGAAATTCAACTACCCCTGCCCAGTTGGAAACATCTGAGGCTTGAAAATCCCTATCCAAAATTGCTCTGAATAACGGACGCTCAACAGGAACAGCCACCCTTCCTCTGTGAGAGGAACAGTCAGCGAAAATCCTTTTATCCATAACAGCAACGCTCTGGATGTCATTTGACGGCGGCAGATTTGGCAAGAAATGCCTGATCATCATCATAATGAACCGCAGATATAACAAGAATTGTTGATTTTCTGGTGCGGTTATTTGGTGAACAAATTCAGAGAAAAACATCTCCGAAAAGCTATATGGTCGATTATAAACCATCGCGACTATCCCCGACTGCATCTTCGCAACCATATAATCAAACCCTGCTTTCTTTGGAGCAAAGCAAACCATAAAAACATGCGCAAGAAATCTCCATTGTCCTATTAAGCCGCTCTTCATGTATGACACTTTCGTCACGTCAAGACTGTAACCCATTCTCTGAAAGGCTGCTTGCCTAATGTTTAGAGGAAAGTCTATCGGACCCGATTCTTCTTCTTGAGTGCCCAGCTGCAACACTTGTCGCAGCATATCTGCCGAGAAGACCAGCGGTTGTCCAGCAATTCGAGTGCGTAGGACTGACGGTGTGACCGAGCAGTCTACCTGCAGATGATCGTAAAATTGCCGAATATATGGTAACACTAGCTGCACATTATGAGATAGTGCAAAACCGATCCTAGAGTCTACTAGGAAATCGAGGTCACACCCTGCTACCCCGGTTGGCAGCGAGGCGTGACGAGTGCGGAAGCGTAACCATAATCATAATGAACGACCACTATATGGACGTTTTTAAAATACATCATTGAAACTTGAAAATATAGCAATGTTTTACATAGACTGATATGAGTAAGGAGTTCGCAAAATACAGAGATTTAATTACATAATTAAAATATCAAAAATAATGCAGCTAAATCTCCGTTAATTTGAATATGCATGCGACTCCATGGATGCGGAAGCTTGAAAGTAAAATACTTCTGAGGCATACGTGCCTTAATTACCTGAAAATACATGCTAAAATACGTCAACAAAAATTGTTGGTGAGCTCATAGGTTTACGCGAAAAGACCAGTTGTATGGACATTATCAGATGAGTTGAATTTATAAAATCATAAATTCCGTGTATGTATTACATAAACCATCATGCAACCGAAGCTTAATTGAAATGAGTTTGCCCTGTGCAGTATTCCCATACGTAATACCGTGTGTTGAATATATATGCACTCGCTGTTAGCCGAACCGAGCTAACCCGAATGGGGGACATGACTCCCGACAGATCTATCCACAATATATTCGCGCTTACAAATAAATGCAATTAACGGTTCATGATATAAGGGCTAATGGAACCATATGTAATACATATAAGAAACATACAGTTTAGATGTCCATATGAAAATAGTGCATGTATTTCCACCCCAATAGATAGTGAAAAATAGGGGCTATGAAGACTCACCGGAATTGCGATGGCAAAAATATGCGCAAAAATGCAAATGTGCGTTGTTTGATGGGTGATGAAACCGGAGGTGTTTAACCGAGTCCTAAATGATAATAAGGACTTAATATCACTAATATATGATAATAGGTATATTTATAGATTTTTATGTCTAAAATCACCCAACATTACAAGTTTATAAATAAGATTTGCTTAAAACGTCAAGTTTATATATATATATAATTTTCCAGCTTTTTCGGAGGTTTTTCGGCCTACTTTGAGGCTGTTTTTGACCATGCTCCAAAATGTTTTAGACTTTGGTTTTCTAGGACATTAAACTACTATATACAAAGGATTTTTAGAATCAAGAACGGCCATTTTTCGAGTTGTTTAGGTTGGTGAAAAAGCTCGTTAAAAACGCTATGTTGGCCATTTTTGAGCTGTCAAACTTTCGGTTTCCCAAATAATTTCTGAAGGTCTTAAACTTCAAAATAAATCATGAAAATTTGCCGATTTATAGTTAAGACATAGATCTAACTTTTGAGACAAGAATCAACTCATTTCGTTGAGTTATAAATTACTTATGATTTTTCAAAGTCGATACAAATTTTCTGCCGAAATTCCGTAGTTTATAAATTTACAACAATTTATGATTCTTGTTGTTTATTCAAAGACTACTTGTATAAAAGTTATAAAAGTTATATAACACATATATAAAACATGTTTTCATGATATTAACATGTTTATAATGTGTTCATATATTCATATGCACATTTAAAGAAACAACTAAAAATAAAAACTAGAAACTTATAAACTTGAGTTTTTATGAAACTTGTTGTTGTAGGTGATTATATATATTATGCAAGACTTATATAAACATAAATATAAGATGATATAAGCTAGAATTTACTTACTTTGATTTGTTAGTAGAATGAAAATGAGTAGAAGACTTGGTTTTGAAAGAGTTGCACAAGAATACTTTGAAAAATTTGAAGAACACCAAAGTTGGAAATTTTGCTCTTTCACTTGGCCTTGGGGCCGGATTTTGAGAGAGGGAGAAAGAGAGCTTTTTGTTGTTGTAGTGTGAAAATGAATGAAGCTCAAGTCCTCTATTTATAGCCAAAGGAAAAAGTCTTGTAATTATGAAAGAGATGGGAGGTGGAGATTGTGTGCAAGTTTGCACAAGCATGGTGATGAAAAGTTGATGTAGATTGTGCAAGGTTGGAGGATTAAAATAATGAGGTTGTGTACCTCCTATGGTGGCTGGCCATAGGAGGTAATTATAGTGTATTTTTTTTTTGTATAAATGTATTTAAAATGTATTCTTGTATTTTCCTTTTCTTGTAAATTCAAAAATACTTTTTGAATGCATTGTTTTAATGAATTGTTTTAGTCTTGCATAATTAAGGTTAAGTAATTGTATTAGTGTATGATTAGTGTCACTAATCATAATTTAATTACGTACTTAGTTGAATTAATCCCTCATATCGTAAATCGATCGGATTAATTGATTTCCCGATTCATCGCACCGATGAATTTGATTCAAATTGAGTTGAATTTTCTAATAAACCTTGTTAATTACTTGATTAATTTCTAATGACCACTGATTAGGCTATAATTGGCTATTAAATACAGATTAGGGCATCATTGCTAACCTGGTTTAGTGCCGGATGTTACAGTCTCCCCCTGTTAAGGGAATTTCGTCCCGAAATTAGCTCGTGTTCTCCATTTCTTGAGTATTTGAGAATAGGTGAGAGTATTTTTCCCGAAACTGATCCTCGCGTTCCCACGTAAACTCAGGACCTCGCTTAGAGTTCCATCTGACTTTTATTATCGGGATCCGGCTGTGCTTTAGTTTCTTGACTTCTCGGTCCATTATTTCTACGGGTTGTTCAATGAAGTTCAACTTATCATCTATTTCCAACTCGTCCATGGGTATAACGAGTGATTCATCGGCCAGACACTTCTTAAGATTGGACACGTGGAAGGTGTTATGAACGTTACTAAGTTCTGGGGGTAGATCGAGTCGGTAAGCTACCGGGCCAATTCTTTTGGTGATCTTGAATGGTCCGATATAACGAGGATTGAGTTTTCCTCGTTTCCCAAAACGGATTACGCCCATCCAAGGCGAGACTTTTAACATTACTTGATCTCCCTCTTGGAACTCCAAATCCTTCCGTCGAATGTCTGCATAACTTTTCTGTCGATCCCGCGCGATCTTTAATCGGTTACGAATCTGGGCTATCTTTTCTGTAGTCTCTTGGATGATCTCAGGTCCAGTGATCTGACTATCTCCTACTTCAGCCCAACAAAGAGGTGATCGACATTTTCGCCCGTAGAGTGCCTCGAATGGGGCGGTCTTAATGCTCGAGTGATAGCTGTTGTTATAGGAAAACTCGACTAATGGCAGGTGTCTGTCCCAACTTTTGCCAAACTCGATGACACATGCCCTTAACATGTCTTCCAACGTCTGAATCGTCCTTTCACTCTGACCATCCGTTTGCGGGTGATAGGCTGTGCTCATATCTAGACGTGTACCCAGTGCTTCTTGCAATGACTGCCAAAATCTTGATGTGAACCAGCTGTCCCTGTCTGATATAATTGATACAGGTACTCCATGTCTTGAGACGACTTCTTTAAGATAGATTCGTGTTAACTTATCCATCTTATCAGTCTCCTTGATTGGCAGGAAATGTGCGGTTTTGGTAAGTCGATCCACAATCACCCAAATAGTGTCATAACCTGCAGAAGTCTTTGGCAACTTGGTGATGAAATCCATGGTGATGTTTTCCCACTTCCACTGGGGTATTTCTGGTTGAACTAGCAATCCTGATGGTTTTTGGTGCTCAGCTTTAACCTTCAAACATGTTAAGCACTTGCTGACGTAGGTAGCAATGTCAGCCTTCATATTTGGCCACCAGTACATTCCTTTCAAGTCGTGATACATTTTATCTGACCCTGGATGGATAGCATATCTTGTCTTATGCCCTTCATCCATGACCAGCTTCCTTACTCCTCCGAGTTTTGGTAACCAAATTCTGCCCATGAAGTATCGACATCCATCCGGCTTGATTGCAAACTGCTTATCCATCCCTCTCAAGGCTTCATCCAGTATATTACCCTCCTTGACTGCTTCTTCCTGTGCCTCGCGGACTTGAGAGTTTAGGTTTGACTGTATAGTCATGACCAAAGCTCGGACTCTCCAGGGTTTAGCCCGTTCCTTTCGGCTCAGGGCATCAGCTACGACATTTGCCTTCCCTGGATGATAACGAATTTCGCAGTCATAGTCACTAAGCAATTTAACCGAACGACGCTGCCTCATATTTAACTCTTTCTGATTCAGAATATGCTGAAGGCTTTTATGGTCTGTGAACACCGGGCACTTAGTTCCATACAGGTAGTGCCTCCATATTTTGAGAGCAAACACCACTGCTCCAAGCTCTAAGTCGTGAGTCGCATAAATCACCTCGTGAATTTTGAGTTATCGTGATGCGTAAGCAATGACTCTATCCCTTTGCATGAGCACACAACCTAATCCATTGTGTGAGGCATCACAGTAGACCACAAAATTTTCAGTCCCTTCGGGTAAGGACAGAATTGGTGCACTACACAACCTTTGCTTTAACTGCTGAAACGCCTTTTCTTGCTCTTCACCCCAGATATACTTCACATCCTTATGAGTCAATTCTGTTAAGGAACCTGCTATCTTTGAGAAGTTTTCGATAAATCGCCTATAATAACCGGAAAGTCCTAGAAATTGGCGGATTTCCGTGGGGGTTCTAGGAGTCGCCCAGTTCTTTATGGCCTCGATTTTTGATGGGTCAACATGGATTCCCTGGCTGTTGATCACATGTCCAAGGAATTTAACTTCTCGCAACCAAAATTCACATTTTGAAAATTTGGCGTATAAATGTTCCTTCTCTAACAATTCCAAGATCAGTTTGAGGTGGTGTTCATGCTCCTCCTTATTTCTGGAATAGATGAGAATATCGTCTATGAACACTATTACAAATTTGTCCAGATACGGTTTACACACTCGATTCATGAGGTCCATGAATACGGCTGGTGCGTTGGTCAAACCGAATGGCATTACCTGGAATTCATAATGTCCATAACGATTTCTGAATGCTGTCTTGGGAATGTCTTCTTCCCGAACCTTTACTTGATGATAACCGGATCATAGATCAATCGTAGAGTAGAAGCTAGATCCCTGTAGTTGGTCAAACAGGTCATCAATTCTGGGAAGAGGGTAGCGGTTCTTTACCGTTAACTTGTTTAGCTCTCGGTAGTCTATGCACATTCTGAAGGATCCGTCTTTCTTCTTCACGAACAAGACCGGAGCTCCCCAAGGTGAGGAACTTGGTCGAATGAATCCTTTATCCATCAACTCTTGTAATTGATTGGATAGCTCTTGCATCTCAGAAGGGGCGAGTCTATATGGGGCCCTTGCGACCGGTGCAGCTCCCGGCACCAAATCGATTTGGAACTCTACTTGCCTAGTTGGCGGAAGTCCAGGCAAATCTTCCGGGAAGACCTTCGGATAGTCACAAACCACTGGAATATCTTCAAGTCGCTTCTCCTCCGCCTCTTTTTCTATAATTTGCACCAGTACTGCATGACAACCTTTCCTAAGGCACCTTAATGTTCTTAGGTCAGATATGACATTCAACTGTCGGTTCTTTCTTTCTCCTTGGACTGTTAGGAACTTCTTCTTGTGGAGTGGTATCCGTACCACTTTCTTACCACACAAAATCTCGGCATGATTGTGTGATAACCAATCCATACCAACTACTACATCAAAACTTCCGAGTTCTATAGGCATCAAGTTTATCTTAAAGGGATGATCTGCCAGCTTCAGTGTGCATTCCTTAATGATACTACTTGCCTCTATTATTTTACCATCCGCCAGTTCTATAGCATAAGAGTTGTCTAAGGGAAAAGGAGCGGCATTCAATTGCTTACTAAACTTATCAGATATAAAGCTCCTATCAGCCCCAGTATCAAAGAGTACGTAAGCATAAATGTCACTTAAAAGAAACGTACCTGATACTACGTGGGGATCTTGACGAGCGTCACCTGCTCCTAACACAAAAGCTCTCCCCTGAGCTCCTCCACCGTTCCTCAGCTTCGGGCACTCACTCTTGAAGTGCCCAGTAACTCCACATTCAAAGCAGCCTTTTTGATTACTGCCACTGGTTCCCGGGGCTCCAGATTTACAGTCTTTGGCCATATGCCCCAAACGTTTGCATTTCTCACAGTGGGTTGGACAGGGACCTTGGTTGTGATGGAAGGTGCATTTAGTGCAGAAAGGCTTGGTACCAGTATAACCTTTTCTTGACTCAGCTCCCGCTGCGTAAGCCTTAATGGTTTCGGGCTTTTTGGATTGTGAACCCGCATTCTTCCCGGTCTTGTCTTCCCACTTTCTTTTGTTTTCCCCGGCCTTGGCTTCATTTCTCCGGGATACTTGGTCCATAAGATTATTGGCCATCCTGATGGCATCTTGTAGGGTGGATGGGTTGGAGGCCGTGACATTACCTTGAATTTGAGGAGCGAGTCCCCAAATGTAACGTTCGATCTTTTTGTACTCCGGGGTCACCATTTGAGGACACAGGATACTTAGCTCGTGAAATCGGTTGGAATATCCTGCACCGTCCGAT
Organism: Centrapalus pauciflorus; assembly: GCA_020465985.1. NCBI lineage: Eukaryota > Viridiplantae > Streptophyta > Magnoliopsida > Asterales > Asteraceae > Centrapalus > Centrapalus pauciflorus. The sequence goes on from JAANYP010008217.1 coordinate 247,866, forward strand.
CCCTTCATTGACAGGTTCCAGAACTCCGATTCCATTTTCTGGAGTTCGTTCCTCGGACAGTACTCGTCCGTCATCATTTGCTTCAACGCGGACCATGTGAGCTGGTAGGCTTCATCGATACTTACAGACTGGACATAGGAATTCCACCATGTGAGGGCGCTATCTTGTAGAGTGTGAGTAGCGAACTTCACCTTATCTCCCTCAGCACATCCACTGACACGAAAGACAGATTCTAATTTCTCAAACCACCGTATCAAGCCGACGGCTCCTTCGGTTCCGTTGAAGTACCGGGGTTTGCAACTTAAAAATCCTTTAATTCCACAACCTTTTGCATGGATTTCAGTTCCTCCCGTGGGTCGGCTAGCACCACCATCTCCATTAGCTGAGCTATTCATATTTGCCTCATACGTGGCTATAGCGGCAGCCACTCTTTGTGCGACTAGCTCTTCAATGTCAGCAGCGTTCATTGCTCGTTTCGGCGGCATTATCTTAAAATTTTAAAGAAAAAGCATAGTGTAAGAAATTGAATCTTAAAGAGGTAAATTTTCCTTAAAGCACAATACTATAATCATCAAACACAATTTCATAAATAACTTGCAATTTTCATTAATCATTCTTACATTAGGGGCGGGTTATTACCCGAAAATTTTGTCCTGCACTATTACATGATATTTTCCTACCATTACAAAGATAGATAGAAGTGCACTAAGTGTGGGACTGATCGGGGGTCTCTCCCTTTTCCATCGCGTTGAGGCGCTGAGTCAGCTCCTCGATCCGAGCTTGGCTTTCGGCTAGTTGCTGCCGAAGCTCATTCAGGCCATCCTGTTGGACGGTGAGAGCATGCTGGTTAGCCCAGTAGATGTTGGAGTTTTGCCACTCCTCCCGCTCTAGACGAGCGGTCATCCCAACGATATCTAGGTTAAGTGATCGGATCTGGTGTCATGCCTAGTCGACCGTGCTATCAGAAGTGGTATGGTTTGCTCGGTAGGCTCTTGGGTGAGGGTCGGGACAGGTGCGGAGGATGGTCCTCCTATCTCGAAGTTGGGAGGATTTCCCTCCATCTGCCTCCATTCGCGGAGGGTCTCCGGTATCCAGGTCCATCGCCGGGCGTCTACCCGTCGGTGTGGTGGTGGGGGATTGGGCTGGGGAGTCGGGACAGGAATAGACTCCCCTTTTGGTGGATTCACCCGCTTTCGGCGTGTGTACAACATTTTGGGGCCATTAGGGTAAGGCCTATACGGCTTATATGACGGTTCGGCTGGATGGCATGGAACGCGAGCAGGGACCGTTGGAGGCAATGGATCTTCTTCCTCCATCGGCTCTTCTTCCGTCTCCCACATCAGATCTTCTGAGGGGTCCTCTTCTTCCGATGTGTCTTCCTCGTGGAAAATCTCAGTGGCCATGGGGCTAGCAGGAGTGTACTCCTCCTCTGAATCCGATATGATGATGGTTTCCGGATGGGACATGATTTCTGCTATCAAAGTCCATTCATAGTCTTTTAGTTAGTTACAAAATAATTTTAAAATCAGTAAAACTTAAGTGCAGTTATAGTCTAGGGTACTAATACAACCTAGTTCACTATAACTATAGCTCTGATACCAATCTGTCACACCCTGCTACCCCGGTTGGCAGCGAGGCGTGACGAGTGCGGAAGCGTAACCATAATCATAATGAACGACCACTATATGGACGTTTTTAAAATACATCATTGAAACTTGAAAATATAGCAACGTTTTACATAGACTGATATGAGTAAGGAGTTCGCAAAATACAGAGATTTAATTACATAATTAAAATATCCAAAATGATGCAGCTAAATCTCCGTTAATTTGAATATGCATGCGACTCCATGGATGCGGAAGCTTGAAAGTAAAATACTTCTAAGGCATACGTGCCTTAATTACCTGAAAATACATGCTAAAATACGTCAACAAAAATTGTTGGTGAGCTCATAGGTTTACGCGAAAAGACCAGTTGTATGGACATTATCAGATGAGTTGAATTTATAAAATCATAAATTCCGTGTATGTATTACATAAACCATCATGCAACCGAAGCTTAATTGAAATGAGTTTGCCCTGTGCAGTATTCCCATACGTAATACCGTGTGTTGAATATATATGCACTCGCTGTTAGCCGAACCGAGCTAACCCGAATGGGGGACATGACTCCCGACAGATCTATCCACAATATATTCGCGCTTACAAATAAATGCAATTAACGGTTCATGATATAAGGGTAATGGAACCATATGTAATACATATAAGAAACATACAGTTTAGATGTCCATATGAAAACAGTGCATGTATTTCCACCCCAATATATAGTGAAAAATAGGGGTTATGAAGATTCACCGGAATTGCGATGGCAAAATATGCGCAAAAATGCAAATGTGCGTTGTTTGATGGGTGATGAAACCGGAGGTGTTTAACCGAGTCCTAAATGATAATAAGGACTTAATATCACTAATATATGATAATAGGTATATTTATAGATTTTTATGTCTTAAATCACCCAACATTACAAGTTTATAACTAAGATTTGCTTAAAACGTCAAGTTTATATATATATATAATTTTCCAGCTTTTTCGGAGGTTTTTCGGCCTACTTTGAGGCTGTTTTTGACCATGCTCCAAAATGTTTTAGACTTTGGTTTTCTAGGACATTAAACTACTATATACAAAGGATTTTTAGAATCAATAACGGCCATTTTTCGAGTTGTTTAGGTTGGTGAAAAAGCTCGTTAAAAACGCTATGTTGGCCATTTTTGAGCTGTCAAACTTTCGGTTTCCCAAATAATTTCTGAAGGTCTTAAACTTCAAAATAAATAATGAAAATTTGCCGATCTATAGTTAATACATAGATCTAACTTTTGAGACAAGAATCAACTCATTTCGTTGAGTTATGAATTAGTTATGATTTTTCAAAGTGGATACAAATTTTCTGCCGAAATTCCGTAGTTTATAAATTTACAACAATTTATGATTCTTGTTGTTTATTCAAAGACTACTTGTATAAAAGTTATAAAAGTTATATAACACATATATAACACATGTTTTCATAATATTAACATATTTATAATGTGTTCATATATTCATATGCACATTTAAAGAAACAACTAAAAATAAAAACTAGAAACTTATAAACTTGAGTTTTTATGAAACTTGTTGTTGTAGGTGATTATATATATTATGCAAGACTTATATAAACATAAATATAAGATGATATAAGCTAGAATTTACTTACTTTGATTTGTTAGTAGAATGAAAATGAGTAGAAGACTTGGTCTTGAAAGAGTTGCACAAGAATACTTTGAAATATTTGAAGAACACCAAAGTTGGAAATTTTGCTCTTTCACTTGGCCTTGGGGCCGGATTTTGAGAGAGGGAGGAAGAGAGCTTTTTGTTGTTGTAGTGTGGAAATGAATGAAGCTCAAGTCCTCTATTTATAGCCAAAGGAAAAAGTCTTGTAATTATGAAAGAGATGGGAGGTGGAGATTGTGTGCAAGTTTGCACAAGCATGGTGATGAAAAGTTGATGTAGATTGTGCAAGGTTGGAGGATTAAAATAATGAGGTTGTGTACCTCTTATGGTGGCCGGCCATAGGAGGTAATTATAGTGTATTTTTTTTTTATAAATGTATTTAAAATGTATTCTTGTATTTTCCTTTTCTTGTAAATTCAAAAATACTTTTTGAATGCATTGTTTTAATGAATTGTTTTAGTCTTGCATAATTAAGGTGAAGTAATTGTATTAGTGTATGATTAGTGTCACTAATCATAATTTAATTACGTACTTAGTTGAATTAATCCCTCATATCGTAAATCGATCGGATTAATTGATTTCCCGATTCATCGCACCGATGAATTTGATTCAAATTGAGTTGAATTTTCTAATAAACCTTGTTAATTACTTGATTAATTTCTAATGACCACTGATTAGACTATAATTGGCTATTAAATACAGATTAGGGCATCATTGCTAACCTGGTTTAGTGCCGGATGTTACAATCGAGCACTTGTCTAAATCCCTGTGCCTCAGGGAGATTATGATCCGGATGAAGCACCATATTGTGCTTAGGCACAAACGCTCGAATAGCCATTTCTGCACAATAAACAAAACTATTAGATTCATTAAAAATCAATAAACTTGTTTAAATTTAAATCTGTTTTATTTTGAACTTGTTTAAGTACAAAATCTAACACAATTAAATTTCTACAAGTTTAATAAAATTTAAATTAAATCATGCAAATAAAATAACAGATTCGAATGTAACAGATTCGAATAGGTCACCCTTTCGAGTTTGATGACAGATTCGAATCAATTGCCGGCAAGAACAGATTCGAACCGCCGACTCTATTGAAAGACCAAATCTCTTGATTTTGACCTTTTTGGACTTAGAAAATTTCATTAAATAGTCCTACTAGTTACTAATCACAGATATATGCCTTTAATTTGACTATTTATCGGTTCAAACTTGGTAATTTTGTAAAAACCCTATTTCGACCCTTAAACCTTCAAAACTCAATGATTTTGCCTAAAATTGTGTATAAAACTACATGAAGCTTGTACAATCAAGTTGCTTATACCTAGATACAGTAGTAGAATCGAACACACTAGCTTTAAACTCGACAAAATGTCGTTTAGGAGAGATACGGTAGACTCGAGAACAGATTCGAAATCGCCACTATAGATTCGAGAAAGTAGATTCGAGAACAGTAAGTATTAAATGACTTCACTGTTGACCTATATATACTACCAACCTTCGAGTCTAAGGCTAGACTCGAATCTACTGACAGATTCGAATCCTTCCACATTCGAGTCTGTCCTAAACTCGAAACCACCAAACACATAGAAAAATTTCAAAAATTTTTTGAAATAACTTCAACTTTTTCAATCTATTTCAACGGTATTGTGTAACAAGATAGACTATGCCCAATCTTTTACCCTAAGCACACGATATTTCACGCAATGTTTATTTTATCCAACTTTGAATGCACCCTCAGTAATTTTTGACCTTTTACCTAAGTAAAAATTAAACTAAAATAAAATAAAATAAAATAATGTCAGGTCTTGAAGCAGTTAAATACATAATTGATCCAATCATGGCCCGATATAAAGTCGGATCCACATCAGTATCACTTTCAGTACCCGGCCCGAGATTATGATTCACTTGAATCGGCGTGCTGAAGTGGGCAGTCAACTTTGTTCTTTCCATCCCGAAACGTTCTAATATGTCATAGACATACTTAGTCTGATGGATAAACATCCCTTCCTTATTCTGGTTAACTTGTAACCCCAAAAAGAAATTTAACTCCCCCAGAGCTCTCATCTTGAACTTAGACTTCATCACCTTCTCGAAATCTTTGCACATCTGTTCGTCTGATGATCCAAAGATGATATCATCGACGTACACTTGTACCAAGATAAAGTGATCCCCCTTCCTCTTAACAAAGAGAGTACTATCTATCCTACCCCTCTCAAAACCGTTCTCTAATAGATGGTTGGATAGAGTCTCATACCACGCCCTAGGTGCCTGATGCAATCCGTATAGAGCCTTATCTAAACGATATACTCTATCAGGATATTTTGGATCTGTAAATCCGGGCGGTTGTTCAACGTACACCAACTCCTTCACTTTCCCATATAGGAAAGCACTCTTAGCATCTAACTGATATACCTTAAAGCCCTTGAAGGAGGCAAAAGCTAGAAACAACCTAATGGCTTCCAGCCTTGCTACTGGTGCAAATACCTCGTTGTAATCGATCCCCTCCTCTTGGTTGAAACCCTTTACAACTAATCTAGCCTTGTTGCGCGTGACTATACCCTGATCGTCCCTTTTGCACTTAAAAACCCATTTGGTTCCTATGGCAACTTCTCCTCGAGGTAATGGAACTAACTCCCACACTTCTAGTTTCCTAAATTGCGAAAGTTCTTCCTGCATCGCTTCAACCCAGGAGTTATCCTTAAGTGCCATTTGCACATTCTTAGGCTCTACTTGCGATATGAAACATGAATATAGACATGTGTGATATGCCTCGGAGTCGTTTATCATCGACAACAACACAGTGTTGTTATTTACACTACTCCGAGTCCTCACACCCTCGTTAGGATTTCCTATGATGCTTTCTATTGGATGGTTCTTGTTAATCCTAGAGGTCTCTATTTCATCAACCCTTAGATTATCTCCTAAGTTAGATCCTATTTCACCTAATGGGGGAACATGCTCAGCTTCTACATTTTCCTCCTCATGGACGTTTTCCTCAGAGTTGGAACTTGATGCTTGAGTCTGATTCTCAGTGTTAGGTGCTTCTGGAGATCTATCTACAGTCGCAGTAGGCTCGGATGTGGATTCAAACGTAGTCCTCGGAAAGATATGACCATCGTCATTCAGGTGCAACGTCGCCATGTCTTTTTCGATTGTACCTGCATTATCATCCAAAGGAATGTTAAATGACTCAAATAACTTATCGTAGTCAAATATCCATTCCGGACCAGTTTGGGGTTCATGTGTATAACTTGTGACTTCAATATTATACACAATCTCCACAGTACCACTCGTTTTGTTATAAACCCGTTTGTTTGGTGAGTTCGGCACGTAACCTAGGAAGTATCCTTCGTCAGCCTTTTCACCAAACTTCGGTTGATGTTTTGTTCGTAAAAGAGTGCATGGTACACCAAACGGTTCAAATCCAGTTAAATTAGGTGGCCGTTTATTCAAAATTTCATAACATGTTTTGTTCAATGATTTGACTGTAAGGACTCGGTTTAAAATGTGGCACGCGGTATTCACTGCCTCCCCCTAAAACATGGTAGGAAGCTTTGAATCCGAAAGCATAGTCCTTGCAGCCTCAATCAATGTTCTATTTTTACGTTCGGCCATCCCATTTTGTTGAGGTTCATATGGTGCACTGAATTGATGCACTATGCCCTTTGAAAGGCAATATACACCAATTACAGAGTTTTTGAATTCAGTCCCATTATCACTACGAATATTTTTAACCCTTGTTCCGTAGGAATTCTCCACTTGGTCTAAGAACCCGATAAGCTTGGAAGCCGTCTCGTCCTTTGTACCTAAAAAGAAAACCCAAGAAAACTGTGAGTAATCGTCAGTGATAACTAAACAAAACCAACTACCTCCTATACTTCTTTTGTTGATAGGGCTGAAAAGGTCCATAAGCAACAAATCGAATGTTGAGGATATCGAGTTCTGCTTCTTGGACTTGTGTGTCTTTTTATGTTGCTTGCCCTTCATGCACGGTAGACACTTGTCCTCGAACTGAAAGCTCTTCATTGGCACACCCTGCACCAGTCCATTTTTCGTTATGTAATTCATCTTCCTTAGGTGCAGGTGACCCATGCGTCTGTGCCACAGTACGGATTCCGTCTCCGAAGCTTTGGATAATAGACAGATTGGCCCCATTGATGTCTCCGGCTTGTTCATATCCAGCATGTACAAGTCGTTCTTCCTTGGCGCCCGCATCAATACCCATTCTTCAGGAATCTTGAATCCCGGCTTTAGCACTAACGCCTCAGTGTCAGTAAATAACACTGAGTTCTTCTTATCACAGATTTGAGATACACTAATGAGATTGTGAACCAGTTTATCAACGTGATAAACTTGGCCCAACTTGATTGTCCCATTAGTGACCACTCCGGTACCCGTGATATTTCCACCCTTGTTACCCGCGAATGATACGAATCCCCGATTCCCACCCTTGAAGTCTGTATGTAGACCTCGTTCCCCTGTCATGTGCCTGGAGCATCCACTGTCGACGAACCACTTGTTGTTTGGACCTGTGGTAATCTCCTGCACATGAAAGAAAGTAGGTTAGTTATCACGGGGAACCCAAGCCATGACTGACTTGGTAATACCATTCTCGTCCACATACTTGAACTCTTTCAAATACCCATCTCGCCTTTCAGGTGACTTGGGCCTTTGAACTGGGTTCTGTTGTGGTGCCGAGTGATTTAAGTTCACTCTTTGCCTTAGAGTAGGCATTTGTTGTGGAGCTCTAGAATAATTCCTATTATATGGCATTTCGGACTGTGATCCCTGAGCTCTTACCGGTGCATATTGTCTAACTGGAGTATGAGACCTAACTGGAATGTGTGACCTGCTAGGTGTTGTGCTCCTATAGACTTGTTGTGGTGCTGACCTAGATTGATTAATGACACGATTCGGTGAATTTGTCCTAATCACTTCCTTTGGTCCAACCTTAGCCGGTGTGTTTTTCATAACTTGTTTGGGTGCGGCCTGCACAGCTTTCTCGGTACTTTGAGAACTGCTGGTGCTCGCCACACTGGTTGAGGGCTTAACAGGTGTTGGATTCACTGTCTTAGGTGTAATATCTGCTTTCCTAAGCGGACAGTGAGAAGCAACATGCCCCTTCTCGTGACATCTAAAGCAAGACATCTTATCTTTGGACTTTTTATGTGTTCCCTTAGATCTAGGTGTCTCACTAGTGTCTATTTCCTTTGGTACATCTACGGTGTCTGGCTCATCGACCTGATCAGCCCAAGCAATTTTCTGTTTTCCTGCAGGTGTTTCACTGGAGGAAGACACAAATTTGACTTTCTTAACCTTGACGGTTGAGTCAGCCACCTTAGGTGTATTTTCCACTATAGGCTCTGGTGTCGGTGTAGGTAGGTCCTCTAAGTCTACTGACTTGTCAGTTTTCTCCTGAGGCTGAGGCACATAGTTCGCATTGAAAGGTGGAGGAATTTCGTGAAATCCTAGACCTACGGGCTTCTTAGACTGTCTTTGTGCATCTAAAACTTTCCCTAGATTTAGGCTCGAATTCCTAAACTTCTCCAACTTGCTATTTGCCTCTGCTACCTTTACCTTTGTTTCAGCTAGCTCTATGTCATTGTCCTTAAGACTTTTGGTCAAGGCTTCTACATGCTCATACATTAGCTCTATCCTAACACACTGCTCACTGAGTTTGTCTTTTAGAACTACTACGTCTTGAGCATCAGCCTTAAGTTTTTCTTTAAGATCTTGCTTGATATCGTTTAGGCTAACATTTTCAATTTTTAAGTTCTCATTTTGAGCAGATATGGTTTTATGTGATTCTAGGACAAGATTTAACCTATCGTTAGAACTAACACATAACGTACATAATTCACGAAATAGAGAATAAGTCAGACTAACCTTTGAGTTATCAGATTCCACGTTGTCCGTCTGAGCAGCAAACTCCAGCACTGTCTGATCATTCGCCTTTTCTACCCACATCGGACTGCTGTCCCGTGTGGTCTGCTCGTCCCTATCACATCCAGTTTCTGTGACTTCAGCCATGAAGGCTCTAGCATTCGACTCAGGATGTGAACTCCAGTCATAGGTACCATCTAGCTGTCTGTCTGAAGTGACATTGGATAGTAGACCCGCTAGATTGGCTTGACCAGATGATGAACTTGGAAGGTATCGTTGTTGGGACTGATTTTGGAACTGTCCCTGATGCTGACTCTGTCCTTGGTATGTCTCCACCTTCGGTCTCTGACACTCCCTGGCGAAGTGTCCCAGTCCTTGACAGTTGTAGCATTTTACCTTGGACTTATCAAACCCTATCCCTTTGTTATTCATCTGCAGATTCCTCCCAGTTCTCCTAATGAATCTCTTAACCCTCTGGGTTACCATGGCCAGTTGCCATTTAAGATCCATTTCCTCAAGATCATCAGGGTCGACCTGATCGTAGTCTTCGTCCCAGAGAGCAGGATCGTTAATCTTCCCTTGAACACAGTTCCCGTATGCGGCCACAAAAGAAGCAAGCAGATTCAAATGTTCTTCCGCAGATTTTGCGCTCATGGGCATCTTCGAATAGCTCTGAGTTGTCGATGCCTGTTGGACTTGACGCTGCGGTTCTTCCGATCTTCCTAATCCTAAGAACGCGCGATTCAATGTGTCATCAGACTCTGCTGGTGACGATGTCTCTCCAGTGAAAAATGTTGTAGCAGTCTTCGGTTCGGCTGCCGCTGAAGGTTTTGTTGTCTTTCCAAAATACATCGCTGGATTTTGGACTTGTTCGTAATCCGTCTCGGCCATCAGTAGCTCGAAGTGATATGCCCTCAACGTTCCCACAATATCATCCAGAGATTGAGTATAGTACTTATCCTCATTCAGCTTGATCATTGCCACGTACATAGCCCATTTGGCTGGTAAGGCATCAAGAAGCTTGTTGTTCTTGTCAGTGTCGGTAAACTCAATCCCATGACTTTCAAGTTCTGTCAATAGATGATAGAACCGGGTGATAATATCATCCAGCTGTTCATCCTTGATCGCCTTGAAAATCGCAAAATGTTGTTTTAACAGCTCAGTACGCTTTCTCCGAACTCTAGAATTACCCTCACACCTCTTCTCTAGAGACTCCCAAAGTTCTTTTGACGTGTTTTGAGTCCTGAATGTGTGCAGTATATCCTGAGGCAATGCCATGCGGATCAGTGAGAAAGCTTTATTTTCGGCTTCATACAATTTCTTGTCATCCTCCTTCATCATTTGGTATGACAAGACCTTCTGACGGCCTTCTACTTCTGAGACTGGTGGAATATACCCCTCGTCGATGCACACCCACATGCGCATGTCATTAAAACGCACGAAATCGGTAAACCGATCTTTCCACCAGTAGTAGTCTTCGACTTTCATCAGCTTAGGCGGTGCGTTTGCCTTCCCGACCTCGTGGTCCATTTCTAGGAATTTCTGAAGATTAGACATCTTTTCGAAAGTAATTGAATAAGAACTTAATTAATTTAATTCGAAACTAATGTGGATTAACTCTTTCGAATATAGATAGATTCGAATGTAATTAGATTCCAATTTATTTGGGATTAAATTCGATTAAGTGTTATAATTCAATTAAACTCGAAATATGTCAGATTCGAAAGGTCCTTAGATTCGAAGGTCAGCAAACTCGAAATTCAGCAGATTTGAAACCTATTCGAAACTAAACTAGACTCGAAATAAACTCAAAACTAAGCTAGACTCGAGATCCTATTCGAATGAAGCAACAGACTCGAAACTAGGTAGATTCGAAACCTTCCGAAACAGACTCGAAAGGAGCAGATTTTGGTTAGACTCGAGACTAAAGTGTAACCCTAATTACCCCTATTAGATTCGAGCGCCGCAAACTCGAAAAACGGCTAACACTTTGATTTTTTAACGATTTTCAGATTAAACCAGTATTTTTCTAACGAAAAATACTGATTTCTACCAAAAACGTGAAAAACCACAAAGTGTTTTCCGAATAAGAATTTGCTAAGCTTGAAAATATGTTTTTGAGAGAAAAACCGTCCAACTAGCGTCAAGAAACCTAGAATGTATCTAGATGAACACGAAGAACACCAAGAACACTCCTTAGGCTCTGATACCACTTGTAAGGTCTACCACTACGAGATCTATCTAGACGCAAATCCGTCAACGAGTGCGGAATCCTCGTTAACGGGTAGACGGAAACAACTCTCAACTACGAAACACGGAGACTATCAGAGGCTGAACGAACGACACACGAACGATCCTACGAACTGATTCTCTCCTAAAGAACACACACCAAGCTGATAAACTCGAGATCGCTTATTGCTTAATCCCTCACGAATTCTGCAAAAAGTCTGATAATATCTCGAGTCTATCCCTAATTATAGACCCTGATTCGAGTCTGTTATGGGCCAAACTCGAATCTGGCCCAAGGCCCATTCGAGTCTGTCCACAAAGACACTCTCGAATCTGGGCTCTTCGAATCTAGGCTACATTCAAATCTATCACAGATTCGAATGCCAAGCCTTGTATGATTCGAATCTAGCCTTTTACATAAACAACTAAGTGTTGAAACTTATGTTATTACTTACGATTGATTTTATCTTTGTACTTTATGTTTGAACTTCTTGTAATACGTTACATCAAGTTCAAACATACAAACACTAATAAATATCAACCATATATAAACATATATAACAAACACTTGCTAGAATCACAATGTAGGATCACTTAGACTGCTATCGTCACATAGGATGTACCAACAGGGAGACCAAGTAATGTTGAAAGTCTCACCTTGGAAGGGCGTAATCCGTTTTGGGAAACGAGGAAAACTCAATCCTCGTTATATCGGACCATTGAAGATCACCAAAAGAATTGGCCCGGTAGCCTACCGACTCGATCTGCCCCCAGAGATTAGTAACATTCATAATACCTTCCACGTGTCCAGTCTTAAGAAGTGCCTGGCTGATGAAACACTCGTTATACCCATGGACGAGCTAGAATTAGATGATAAGTTGAACTTCATTGAGCAACCTGTAAAAATAATGGACCAAGATGTCAAGAAACTAAAACACATCTGGATCCCGATAATAAAAGTCAGATGGAACTCTAAGCGAGGTCCTGAGTTTACGTGGGAACGCGAAGATCAGTTCCGAGAAAAATTCCCTTAACAGGGGGACACTTTAACATCCGGCACTAAACCAGGTTAGCAATAATGACCTAACCTGTATTAAATAGTCAATTATAATATAGTCAGTGGTTATTAGAAATTAATCAAGTGATTAGCAATGGTTATTAGAAAATTCAACTCAATTTGAATCAAATTCATCGGTGCAATGAATCGGGAAATCAATTAATCTGATCGATTTACGATATGAGGGACTAATTCAACTAAGTACATAATTAAATTATGATTAGTGACACTAATCATACACTAATACAATTACTTAACATTAATTATGCAAGACTAAAACAATTCATTAAAACAATGCATTCATAAGTATTTATTTATTTACAAAAAAAGGGAAATACAAAAATACAAAAAGAAAGTACATGGATATTACCATGTTGTGGCCGGCCCCTAGGGGGGTACCACATAGGTGTTGACTTTCATTTTTTATTAATAAAACACCATACACAATCACCATCATCACAATTCACTCTTACACTCCACAAAGATTTACACTCAACCTTCAAATCCATCATCATTTCAACACCTTTTCTTCTCTATAAATAGAGACCTCATTCTCATTCATTTCCACACTTCAAACATAAAAAATCCTCTTCTTTTCTCTCAAAAAATCCGGCCACCCCATTCAAAGCCAAAAGAAAATTGCAACTTTGCATTCTTTCAACATTTCAAGGGTTTTTGGTGCAAGTCTTGCAAAGATTTCAACTTCTACTCAAAATCATACTGTAAATACATCAAAGTAAGTAAAATACTTGCTTATTTCATCATACATTTATGTATATATAAGTCTTGCATAATATATATAATCACCAACAATAACAAGTTTCATAAAAACACAAGTTTATAAGTTTCTAGTTTTTGTTTTTAAGTTGTTTCTTTAAATGTGTTTATGAATATATAAACACATCATAAAAGTGTTAATATTATGAAAACAAGCAATATATATATATATATATATATATATATATATATATATATATATATATATATATATATATATATATATATATATATATCTGTGTGTGTGTGTGTGTGTGTTTTATAACTTGTATACAAGTAGCCTTTGAATAATCAACAAGAATCATAAGTAATTTCAAGTTTATAAACTGCGGATTTTCGGCATAAAATTTATATCGACTTTGAAAAAATCATAACTAATTCATACCTTAACGAAATGAGTTGATTCTTGTCTCAAAAGTTAGATCTATGTCTTAGCTATAGATCTGGAAGTTTTCATAATTTATTTTGGAGTTTAAGACCTCCAGAAATTATTTGGGAAACTGAAAGTTTGACAGCTCAAAAATGGCCAACATAGGGTTTTTAACGAGCTTTTTCACCAACCTAAACATCTCGAAAAATGGCCGTTCTTGATTCTAATAATCCTTTGTATATAGTAGTTTAATGTCTTAGAAAACCAAAGCCTAAAACGTTTTGGAGCTTGGTCAAAAACAGCCTCAAAGTAGGCCGAAAAACCTTTGAAAAAGCTGGAAAATTATATATATTGTTGGTACACCCTGTGTGACGATAGCAGTCTAAGTGATCCAACATTGTGGTTTAGCAAATGTTAGATATATATGTTTATATATGGTTGATATTTATTATTGTTTGTATGTTTGAACTTAATGTAATGTTTTACAAGAAGTTCAAACATGAAGATCGAAGATAAAATCAATCATAATGTAAAAACATAAGTTCCAATACTTAGTCAATTATGCGAAAAGGTAAATTCGAAATCTGTAAGGACTAGGATTCGAATCTGGTTAGATTCGAATGAGTCACTTAGACAGATTCGAATATGACCTCTTAGGCAGATTCGAGAATGTCAGATGGGACAAACTCGAATGGGCCTTGGGCCGGATTGGAGTTTGGCCCATGACAGACTCGAATTAGCCTCTATAATCAGGGATAGACTCGATTAATTATGAGACTTTTTGCAGAATTCGAGAGTGATTAAGCATTAAGCGATTTCGAGTTTATCATCAGTGTTAGTGTCGTTTCGGATAGAATCAGTTCGTAGGTACGTGCTTGAGTAGTTCGTACAGCTTCTGATAGTCTCCGTGTTTTTGGTGAGTGTTGTTACCGTCTACCCGTTAACGAGGATTCCGCACTCGTTGACGGTTCCGCGTCTAGATAGATCTGTGTTAGGTAGACCTTACAAGTGGTATCGACATCCTACCGGGATCAAGTGGAGCGGCCGAGGGATGATGATAATGAAGATGACCAAGGCAATGATCCCAGCACTCAAAGGCAGAATGAGCCAGTAGATTTTTCTGCTGCTCAGGATGCTCAATCTCAGGGGGAGCCAAGTCAAGCTGGAGCTAAAGAAGGAGAAGCAAGTTCGTCTAAGCCTACAGAATCTGAGATAAATGAGATGATTGATGCTCTTATGGATCTCGACGATGATCCGATGGATTTTGGCTTTGACTTTGAAGATGATATGGAGGAACTAGAAGAGGGAGAATTTGTTCCTGAAGAGATTGTTGATTGGAGATCAGATGATGAGGTGTGTGCTGACAAAGACGATGAAGCCAATGAGATCGTCGTTCAGCAGAATCCAATTACTGATACGTATGTAATAGAAGGAAATGATGTTGTGAACATAGAAGTACTTAATGCTGCTTTAAATGTTGAGTCATCAGTAGGAGAGCCTGCCAGAGAGCTGACTAATGAAGAGAAACGAAAGCTATGGTTCATGGCAGAACAGAAGGACTTACAGCTGAAAAAGAAAATGAAAGTGCCGGGTCCTGGAAAACTGTCAGGTAGCATTTTAAGCTGGTTCTTTGATCGAGAACTGCATCTATTCATAATCAAAAGAAAAGATGGGCTCCAGTACCTTAGAAGATCTCTGAAAGTATTCAATTCACTGCCGAAGATTGAGATAAAAGCTTTAGCCTGGAAAGATTTAATCAATATCGGCAATAACCCTTACGCAGATATAATTGCCAGAATCATAAGGAAAGAAGGAAGGTCGAGGAAGTTTTATCGGCGTAATCCAAGGATAGGAAAAAGAGTAGAGGATCATTCTCGAATAGATCCTCTAACTGGGCGTCCATGGATGAAGATTCAATACAAACCTGTAAGATGTCTGAGAAAGGTGCCACTCAAGCCTATGCCACAAAATGTCATGAAAAATCTGAATTGGTGGTATGTTGAGAGTGAAACTAGAGAAGCGGTGATGGAAGATTTTGAAGAAAAGGTGATTCTTAGAATCTATGATCCTCTTCACCTGGTAAACCTTTCTCGAGATGTCCTTCAAATTTTGCATGCTCATAAGATTTCAAGTGATACTCATATGGATGGTGAGGCTAGAAAGTATGAGAATGTAGTTCGAGTGTGTATTGAAAAGGTTTGTATGCTGGAAGCAGTTTGAATAAATAATGAACAAAGTTCTTAATCTAATGTGTGAATTATTAGAAGCTATCGTCAAGGGGGAGTTTGTTGGTACACCCTGTGTGACGATAGCAGTCTAAGTGATCGAACATTGTGGTTTAGCAAGTGTTAGATATATATGTTTATATATGGTTATTATTTATTATTGTTTGTATGTTTGAACTTAATGTAATGTTTTACAAGAAGTTCAAACATGAATATCAAAGATAAAATCAATCATAAGGTAAAAACATAAGTTTCAATACTTAGTCAATTATGTGAAAAGGTAAATTCGAAATCTCTAAGGACTAGGATTCGAATCTGGTTAGATTCGAATGAGTCACTTAGACAAATTCGAATATGACCTCTTAGGCAAATCCGAGAATGTCAGATGGGACAAACTCGAATGGGCCTTGTGCCGGATTCGAGTTTGGCCCATGACAGACTCGAATTAGCCTCTATAATTAGGGATAGACTCGATTAATTATCAGACTTTTTGCAGAATTCGAGAGTGATTAAGCATTAAGCGATTTCGAGTTTATCATCAGTGTTATTGTCGTTTCGGAGAGAATCAGTTCGTAGGTACGTGCTTGAGTAGTTCGTACAGCTTCTGATAGTCTCCGTGTTTTTGGTGAGTGTTGTTACCGTCTACCCGTTAACGAGGATTCCGCACTCGTTGACGGTTCCGCGTCTAGATAGATCTGTGTTAGGTAGACCTTAAAAGTGGTTTCAAAGCAAACGGGGTGTTCTTCGTGTTCTTCGTGTTCATCAAGATATATCCTAGGTTTCTTGACGCTTTTGGACGGTTTTTCACTCATCTTCGTGTTTTTCGTGTTCTTCGAGCTTAGCAAATTGTCATCCGGGAAATACTTTGTGTTTTTCACGTTTTTGATCGAAATCAATATTTTTCGTTGCAAAAATATTGATTTAATCTGCAAAACGTTAAGAAATCAAAGTATTAGCTGTTTTTCGAGTTTGCGGCGCTCGAATCTGTTAGGAGTAATTAGGGTTATTCTTAGTCTCGAGTCTAACCAAATCCGCTCCTCTCGAGTTTGATAAACACTGTTTCGCGTCTAAATTCGAGTTTATGCTACATTCGATAGGGGTCTCGAGTCTGCTTGCTTTCGAGTTTGTTTCGAGTTTAGTCTAGTTTCGAATAGGGCTTCGAATCTACTGAAGTGTTCGAGTTTGCCTTAACCTTCGAGTTTGGGGGATTTTTGAATCTGTCATTAGTTTCGAATTTAATTGACTTACAACACTTAATCGAATTTAATCCCAAATAAATTGGAATTTAATTATATTCGAATCAACCTAGATTCGAAAGAATTAACTCAAATTAGTTTCGAATTAAATTAATTAATTTCAATTCAATTACTTTCGAAAAGATGTCAAATCTTCAAAAATTCCTGGAAATGGACCACGAGGTCGGGAAGGCAAACACTCCGCCTAAGCTGATGAAACTCGAGGATTATTACTGATGGAAAGATCGGTTTGCCGATTTTGTGCGTTTCAATGACATGCGCATGTGGGTATGTATTGACGAAGGATACATTCCACCAATTTCTGAAGTTCAAGGCCGTCAGAGAGTCTTATCATACCAAATGATGAAGGAGGATGATAAGAAACTGTATGAAGCCAAGAACAGAGCTTTCTTGATAATTAGAATGGTGTTGCCTCAGGATATACTACACACTATTAGGACTCAAAAGACATCTAAGGAACTTTGGGAGTCACTAGAAAAGAGGTGTGAGGGTAATCCTAGGGTTCGTAGAAAGCGTATGGAACTGTTGAAACAACAGTTTGCGATTTTCAAGGCGTTGAAGGATGAACAGTTGGATGATACCATCACACGATTCTATCATCTATTGACGGAGCTTGAAAGTCACGGGATTGAGTATAATGACACTGAGAAGAACAACAAGCTTCTTGATGCCTTACCAGCCAAATGGGCTATGTATGTGGCAATGATAAAGCTTAATGAGGACAAGTATTATACCCAATCATTGGAGGATATTGTGGGAACGTTGCGAGCATATCACTTCGAGCTACTGAAGGCCGAAACGGATTACGAACAAGTCCAGAATCCAGCAATGTATTTTGGAAAATCAACAAAACCTTCAGCCGCAGCTGATCTGAAGACTGCTACAGCGTTTTTCACCGGAGAAACGTCATCACCAGCAGAGACTGATGACACACTAAATAGAGCATTCTTAGGATTGGGAAGATCGGAAGAACCGCTACCTCAGGCAACTCAGGCGAGAACATCTCAGGGTTACTCTAAGATGCCCATGAGCGCAAAATCAGCCGAAGAACATTTGAACCTACTTGCTTCATTTGTGGCTGCATACGGGAACTGCGTTCAGGGGAAGATAAACGATCCTGCTCTCTGGGATGAAGACTACGATCAGGTCGACCCTGACGATCTTGAGGAAATAGATCTAAAATGGCAACTGGCCATGGTAAACCAACGGGTTAAAAGATTCATCAAAAGAACTGGGAGGAATCTGACGATGAACAATAAAGGAATTGGATTTGATAAGTCCAAGGTCAAGTGTTATAACTGTCAAGGTCAAGTGTTAGAACTGGGTGGAATCAGATGATGAGGTGTGTGCTGATAAAGACGATGAAGCCAATGAGATCATCGTTCAGCAGAATCCAATTACTGATATGTATGTAATAGAAGGAAATGATGTTGTGAACATAGAAGTACTTAATGCTGCTTTAAATGTTGAGTCATCAGTAGGAGAGCCTGCCAGAGAGCTGACTAATGAAGAGAAACGAAAGCTATGGTTCATGGCAGAACAGAAGGACTTACAGCTGAAAAAGAAAATGAAAGTGCCGGGTCCTGGAAAACTGTAAGGTAGCATTTTAAGCTGGTTCTTTGATCGGGAACTGCAGCTATTCATAATCAAAAGAAAAGATGGGCTCCAGTACCTTAGAAGATCTCTGAAAGTATTCAATTCACTGCCGAAGATTGAGATAAAAGCTTTAGCCTAGAAAGATTTAATCAATATCGGCAATAACCCTTACGCAGATATAATTGCCAGAATCATAAGGAAAGAAGGAAGGTCGAGGAAGTTTGAACGGCGTAATCCAAGGATAGGAAAAAGAGTAGAGGATCATTCTCGAATAGATCCTCTAACTGGGCGTTCATGGATGAAGATTCAATACAAACCTGTAAGATGTCTGAGAAAGGTGCCACTCAAGCCTATGCCACAGAATGTCATGAAAAATCTGAATTGGTGGTATGTTGAGAGTGAAACTAGAGAAGCGGTGATGGAAGATTTTGAAGAAAATGTGATTCTTAGAATCTATGATCCTCTTCACCTGGTAAACCTTTTTCGAGATGTCCTTCAAATTTTGCATGCTCATAAGATTTCAAGTGATACTCATATGGATGGTGAGGCTAGAAAGTATGAGAATGTAGTTCGAGTGTGTATTGAAAAGGTTTGTATGCTGGAAGCAGTTTGAATAAATAATGAACAAAGTTCTTAATCAAATGTGTGAATTATTAGAAGCTATCGTCAAGGGGGAGTCTGTTGGTACACCCTGTGTGACGATAGCAGTCTAAGTGATCCAACATTGTGGTTTAGCAAGTGTTAGATATATATGTTTATATATGGTTATTATTTATTATTGTTTGTATGTTTGAAC
This sequence comes from Centrapalus pauciflorus, assembly GCA_020465985.1. Lineage (NCBI taxonomy): Eukaryota > Viridiplantae > Streptophyta > Magnoliopsida > Asterales > Asteraceae > Centrapalus > Centrapalus pauciflorus. The sequence goes on from JAANYP010008217.1 coordinate 267,322, forward strand.
TTAATGTAATGTTTTACAAGAAGTTCAAACATGAATATCAAAGATAAAATCAATCATAAGGTAAAAACATAAGTTTCAATACTTAGTCAATTATGTGAAAAGGTAAATTCGAAATCTCTAAGGACTAGGATTCGAATCTGGTTAGATTCGAATGAGTCACTTAGACAGATTCGAATATGACCTCTTAGCCAGATTCGAGAATGTCAGATGGGATAAACTCGAATGGGCCTTGGGCCGGATTGGAGTTTGGCCCATGACAGACTCGAATTAGCCTCTATAATCAGGGATAGACTCGATTAATTATGAGACTTTTTGCAGAATTCAAGAGTGATTAAGCATTAAGCGATTTCGAGTTTATCATCAGTGTTAGTGTCGTTTCGGATAGAATCAGTTCGTAGGTACGTGCTTGAGTAGTTCGTACAGCTTCTGATAGTCTCCGTGTTTTTGGTGAGTGTTGTTACCGTCTACCCGTTAACGAGGATTCCGCACTCGTTGACGGTTCCGCGTCTAGATAGATCTGTGTTAGGTAGACCTTACAAGTGGTATCGACATCCTGCCGGGATCAATTGGAGCGGCCGAGGGATGATGATAATGAAGATGACCAAGGCAATGATCCCAGCACTCAAAGGCAGAATGAGCCAGTAGATTTTTCTGCTGCTCAGGATGCTCAATCTCAGGGGGAGCCAAGTCAACCTGGAGCTAAAGAAGGAGAAGCAAGTTCGTCTAAGCCTACAGAATCTGAGATAAATGAGATGATTGATGCTATTATGGATCTCGACGATGACCCGATGGATTTTGGCTTTGATTTTGAAGATGATATGGAGGAACTAGAAGAGGGAGAATTTGTTCATGAAGAGATTGTTGATTGGAGATCAGATGATGAGGTGTGTGCTGACAAAGACGATGAAGCCAATGAGATCGTCGTTCAGCAGAATCCAATTACTGATACGTATGTAATAGAAGGAAATGATGTTGTGAACATAGAAGTACTTAATGCTGCTTTAAATGTTGAGTCATCAGTAGGAGAGCCTGCCAGAGAGCTGACTAATGAAGAGAAACGAAAGCTATGGTTCATGGCAGAACAGAAGGACTTACAGCTGAAAAAGAAAATGAAAGTGCCGGGTCCTGGAAAACTGTCAGGTAGCATTTTAAGCTGGTTCTTTGATCGGGAACTGCAGCTATTCATAATCAAAAGAAAAGATGGGCTCCAGTACCTTAGAAGATCTCTGAAAGTATTCAATTCACTGCCGAAGATTGAGATAAAAGCTTTAGCCTGGAAAGATTTAATCAATATCGACAATAACCCTTACGCAGATATAATTGCCAGAATCATAAGGAAAGAGGGAAGGTCGAGGAAGTTTGAACGGCGTAATCCAAGGATAGGAAAAAGAGTAGAGGATCATTCTCGAATAGATCCTCTAACTGGGCGTCCATGGATGAAGATTCAATACAAACCTGTAAGATGTTTGAGAAAGGTGCCACTCAAGCCTATGCCACAGAATGTCATGAAAAATCTGAATTGGTGGTATGTTGAGAGTGAAACTAGAGAAGCGGTGATGGAAGATTTTGAAGAAAAGGTGATTCTTAGAATCTATGATCCTCTTCACCTGGTAAACCTTTCTCGAGATGTCCTTCAAATTTTGCATGCTCATAAGATTTCAAGTGATACTCATATGGATGGTGAGGCTAGAAAGTATGAGAATGTAGTTCGAGTGTGTATTGAAAAGGTTTGTATGCTGGAAGCAGTTTGAATAAATAATGAACAAAGTTCTTAATCAAATGTGTGAATTATTAGAAGCTATCGTCAAGGGGGAGTCTGTTGGTACACCCTGTGTGACGATAGCAGTCTAAGTGATCCAACATTGTGGTTTAGCAAGTGTTAGATATATATGTTTATATATGGTTATTATTTATTATTGTTTGTATGTTTGAACTTAATGTAATGTTTTACAAGAAGTTCAAACATGAATATCAAAGATAAAATCAATCATAAGGTAAAAACATAAGTTTCAATACTTAGTCAATTATGTGAAAAGGTAAATTCGAAATCTCTAAGGACTAGGATTCGAATCTGGTTAGATTCGAATGAGTCACTTAGACAGATTCGAATATGACCTCTTAGGCAGATTCGAGAATGTCAGATGGGACAAGCTCGAATGGGCCTTGTGCCGGATTCGAGTTTGGCCCATGACAGACTCGAATTAGCCTCTATAATTAGGGATAGACTCGATTAATTATAAGACTTTTTGCAGAATTCGAGAGTGATTAAGCATTAAGCGATTTCGAGTTTATCATCAGTGTTAGTGTCGTTTCGGAGAGAATCAGTTCGTAGGTACGTGCTTGAGTAGTTCGTACAGCTTCTGATAGTCTCCGTGTTTTTGGTGAGTGTTGTTACCGTCTACCCGTTAACGAGGATTCCGCACTCGTTGACGGTTCCGCGTCTAGATAGATCTGTGTTAGGTAGACCTTAAAAGTGGTTTCAGAGCAAACGGGGTGTTCTTCGTGTTCTTCGTGTTCATCAAGATATATCCTAGGTTTCTTGACGCTTTTGGACGGTGTTTCACTCATCTTCTTGTTTTTCGTGTTCTTCGAGCTTAGCAAATTGTCATCCGGGAAATACTTTGTGTTTTTCACGTTTTTGATCGAAATCAATATTTTTCGTTGTAAAAATATTGATTTAATCTGCAAAACGTTAAGAAATCAAAGTATTAGCCGTTTTTCGAGTTTGCGGCGCTCGAATCTGTTAGGAGTAATTAGGGTTATTCTTAGTCTCGAGTCTAACCAAATCCGCTCCTCTCGAGTTTGATAAACACTGTTTCGCGTCTAAATTCGAGTTTGTGCTACATTCGATAGGGGTCTCGAGTCTGCTTGCATTCGAGTTTGCTTCGAGTTTAGTCTAGTTTCGAATAGGGCTTCGAATCTACTGAAGTGTTCGAGTTTGCCTTAACCTTCGAGTTTGGGGGATTTTTGAATCTGTCATTAGTTTCGAATTTAATTGACTTACAACACTTAATCGAATTTAATCCCAAATAAATTGGAATTTAATTATATTCGAATCAACCTAGATTCGAAAGAATTAACTCAAATTAGTTTCGAATTAAATTAATTAATTTCAATTCAATTACTTTCGAAAAGATGTCAAATCTTCAAAAATTCCTGGAAATGGACCACGAGGTCGGGAAGGCAAACACTCCGCCTAAGCTGATGAAACTCGAGGATTATTACTGATGGAAAGATCGGTTTGCCGATTTTGTGCGTTTCAATGACATGCGCATGTGGGTATGTATTGACGAAGGATACATTCCACCAATTTCTGAAGTTCAAGGCCGTCAGAGAGTCTTATCATACCAAATGATGAAGGAGGATGATAAGAAACTGTATGAAGCCAAGAACAGAGCTTTCTTGATAATTAGAATGGTGTTGCCTCAGGATATACTACACACTTTTAGGACTCAAAAGACATCTAAGGAACTTTGGGAGTCACTAGAAAAGAGGTGTGAGGGTAATCCTAGGGTTCGTAGAAAGCGTATGGAACTGTTGAAACAACAGTTTGCGATTTTCAAGGCGTTGAAGGATGAACAGTTGGATGATACCATCACACGATTCTATCATCTATTGACGGAGCTTGAAAGTCACGGGATTGAGTATAATGACACTAAGAAGAACAACAAGCTTCTTGATGCCTTACCAGCCAAATGGGCTATGTATGTGGCAATGATAAAGCTTAATGAGGACAAGTATTATACCCAATCATTGGAGGATATTGTGGGAACGTTGCGAGCATATCACTTCGAGCTACTGAAGGCCGAAACGGATTACGAACAAGTCCAGAATCCAGCAATGTAAGCCGCAGCTGATCTGAAGACTGCTACAGCCTTTTTCACCGGAGAAACGTCGTCACCAGCGGAGACTGATGACACACTAAATAGAGCATTCTTAGGATTGGGAAGATCGGAAGAACCGCTACCTCAGGCAACTCAGGTGACAACATCTCAGGGTTACTCTAAGATGCCCATGAGCGCAAAATCAGCCGAAGAACATTTGAACCTACTTGCTTCATTTGTGGCTGCATACGGGAACTGCGTTCAGGGGAAGATAAACGATCCTGCTCTCTGGGATGAAGACTACGATCAGGTCGACCCTGACGATCTTGAGGAAATAGATATAAAATGGAAACTGGCCATGGTAAACTAACGGGTTAAAAGATTCATCAAAAGAACTGGGAGGAATCTGACGATGAACAATAAAGGAATTGGATTTGATAAGTCCAAGGTCAAGTGTTATAACTGTCAAGGTCTGGGGCACTTCGCCAGAGAATGTCAGAGACCAAAGGTAGATACGTACCAAGGGCAGAACCAGCATCATGGACAGTTTCAGAATCAGTCCCAACAGCGATACCTTCCAAGTTCATCTACCGGTCGAGCCAATCTAGCTGGTCTACTATCAAATGTCACTTCAGACAGACAGCTAGATGGTACTTATGACTTGAGCTCACATCCAGAATCAAATACTCGGGCTTTTATGGCTGAAGTCACGGAGAATGGGTGTGAAGGGGAAGAGCAGACCACAAGGGACAGCAGTCCGATGTGGGTGGAGAAGACGAATGATCAGACGCTTCTGGAGTTTGCCGCTCAGATGGCCAACGTGGAATCTGATAACACAAAGGTTAGTCTGACTTACTCTCTTTTTCATGAATTATGTGTGTTGTGTGTTACTTCTAATGATAGGTTAAATCTAGTCTTAGAATCACATAAAACCATAACTGCTCAAAATGAGTCTTTAAAAGATGATAACGCTAGCCTAAACGATATTAAGCAAGATCTTAAAGAAAAACTTAAGGCTGATGCTCAAGATGTAATAGTTCTGAAAGACAAACTGAGTGAACAGTGTGTTAGGTTAGAGCTTATGTATGAGCATGTAGACGCCTTGACCAAAAATCTTAAGGACAAAGACATAGAGCTAGCTGAAACAAAGGTAAACGTAGCCGAGGCGAATAGTAAGTTAGAAAAGTTTAGGAATTCAAACCTGAACCTAGGGAAAGTTTTAGACGCACAGCGCCAGTCTAAAAAGCCTGTAGGTCTAGGATTTCATGAAATTCCTCCACCTTTTAATGTAAACTATGTGCCTCATCCTCAGGAGAAAACTGATAAATCAGTAGACTTAGAGGAAATACCTACACCAACACCTGAGCCTGTAATAGATAATGCACCTAAGGTGACTGACACAACCGTCAAGGTTAAGAAAGTCAAATTTGTGTCTTCCTCCAGTGAAACACCTGCAGGAAAACATAAAATTGATTTTAATGATCAGGACGATGAGCTAGTCGCAATAGATGTACAAAAGGACCAAGACACTAGTGAGACACCTAAGTCTAAGGGCACACACAAGAAGTCCATAGATAAGATGTCCTGCTTCAGATGTCATGAAAAGGGGCATGTTGCTTCTCACTGTCCGCTTAGGAAAGCTGAAGTTACACCTAAGACAGTGAACCCATCACCTGTTAAGCCCTCAACAAATGTGGCAAGCACTAGTAGTTCTCAGAGTACCGAGAAAACTGTGCAGGCCGCACCAAAACTAGTTGTGAAACAAACACCGGTAAAGGATGGACCAAAAGAAGTGGTTAGGAAAAATTCACCGAATCGTGTCATTAATCAATCTAGGTCAGCACCTCAACAAGTCTATAGGAGCAGAACACCTAGCAGGGCACACACTCCAGTTAGGTCTCATACTCCTGTTAGACATTACGCACCGGTAAGAGCTCAGGGATCACAATCCGAAATGCAATATAATAGGAATTATTCAAGAGCTCCACAACAAATGCCTACTCAAAGGCAGAGAGTGAATTTACATCACTCGGCACCACAACAAACTCCCGTTCAACGACCCAAGTCACCTGAAAGGCGAGATGGGTATTTGAAAGAGTTTAAGTATGTGGACGAGAATGGTATAACCAAGTCAGTTATGGCTTGGGTTCCCCGTGATAACTAACCTATTTTATTTCATGTGCAGGAGATTACCACAGGTCCAAACAACAAATGGTTCGTCGACAGTAGATGCTCCAGGCACATGACAGGGGAAAGAAGTCTCCTTACAGACTTCAAGGGTGGGAATCGGGGATTCGTATCATTCGCGGGAAATAAAGGAGGAAACATCACGGGTACCGGAGTGGTCACTAATGGGACGATCAAGTTGGACCAACTTTATCACGTTGATAAACTGGTTCACAACCTCATTAGTGTATCTCAAATCTGTGACAAGAAGAATTCAGTATTGTTCACTGACACTGAAGCGTTAGTGCTAAAACCGGGATTCAAGATTCCTGAAGAATGGGTATTGATGCGGGCACCAAGGAAGAATGACTTGTACATGCTTGATATGAACAAGCCGGAGACTTCGATGGGGCCAATCTGTTTGTTATCCAAAGCTTCGGAGACGGAATCAGTGTTGTGGCACAGACGCATGGCTCACTTGCACCTAAGAAAGATGAACTACATAACGAAAAATGGATTGGTGCAAGGCGTGCCTATGAAGAGTTTTCAGTTCGAGGACAAGTGTCTACCATGCAAGTCCAAGACGCAGAACTCCATAACCTCAACATTCGATTTGTTGCATATGGATCTTTTCGGACCATTCAACAAAAGGAGTATAGGAGGTAGTTGGTATTGTTTGGTTATCACTGACGATTACTCACGATTTTCTTGGGTTTTCTTTCTAGGTACAAAGGACGAGACGGCTTCCAAGCTCATCGGGTTCTTAGACCAAGTGGAGAATTTCTACGGAACACGGGTTAAAAGGATACGTAGTGATAATGGAACTGAGTTCAAAAACACTTTAATTGGTGTATATTCCCTCTCAAAGGGCATAGTGCATCAATTTAGTGCACCATATGAGCCTCAACAAAATGGGGTGGCCGAACGTAAAAACAGGACACTGATTGAGGCAGCTAGGACTATGTTGTCGGATTCAAAGCTACCTACCAAGTTTTGGGGGGAGGCAGTGAATACCGCATGTCACATTTTAAACCGGGTCCTAACTGTCAAATCTTTGAACAAAACCTGTTATGAAATTTTGAATAAACGGCCACCTAATTTAACTGGCTTCGAAACGTTTGGGGTACCATGCACTTTATTCCGTACAAAACATCAACCGAAGTTTGGTGAAAAGGCTGACGAAGGATATTTCCTAGGTTATGTGCCGAACTCACCAAACAAACGGGTTTTTAACAAAACAAATAGTACAGTGGAAATTGTGTATAACATTGAAGTCACAACTTATACACATGAACCCCAAACAGGTCCGGAATGGATATTTGACTATGATAAATTATTTGAGTCATTTAACATTCCTTTGGATGAAAATGCAGGTACAATCGAAAAGGACATGGCGACGTTGCATCTGAATGACGATGGTCATACCTTTCCGAGGACTACGTTTGAATCCACATCCGAGCCTACTTCGACTGTAGATGGATCTCCAGAAGTCAATGTTCCTGAAGCACCTTCAACTGAGAACCAGACTCAGGAAACAAACTCCAACTCTGAGGAAAATGTCCACGAGGAGGAAAATGTAGAATCTGAGGAAGTTCCCCCATTAGGTGAAATAGGATCTAACTTAGGAGATAATCTAAGGGTTGATGAGATAGAGACCTCTAGGATCAACAAGAACCATCCTATAGAAAGCTTTATAGGAAATCCTAACAAGGGTGTGAGGACTAGGAGTAGTTTAAATACCAACACTGTGTTGTTGTCGATGATAAATGACTCCGAGGCATATCACACATGTCTCTATTCTTGTTTCATTTCGCAAGTAGAGCCTAAGAATGTGCAAATGGCACTTAAGGATAACTCCTGGTTTGAAGCGATGCAGGAAGAACTCTCGCAGTTTAGGAAACTAGAAGTGTGGGAGTTAGTTCCATTACCTCGAGGGGAAGTTGCCATAGGAACCAAATGGGTTTTTAAGTGCAAAAGAGACGATCGGGGTATAGTCACGCGCAACAAGGCTAGGCTAGTTGTAAAGGGTTTCAACCAAGAGGAGGGAATCGATTACAATGAGGTGTTTGCACCAGTAGCAAGGCTGGAAGCCATTAGGTTGTTTCTAGCTTTTGCCTCCTTCAAGGGCTTTAAGGTATATCAATTAGATGTTAAGAGTGCTTTCCTATATGGGAAAGTGAAGGAGTTGGTGTATGTAGAACAACCGCCCGGATTTACAGATCCAAAATATCCTGATAGAGTATATCGCTTAGATAAGGCTCTATATGGATTGCATCAAGCACCAAGGGCGTGGTATGAGACTCTATCCAATCATTTATTAGTGAGTGGGTTTGAAAGGGGTAGGATAGATAGTACTCTGTTTATTAAGAGGAAAGGAGAACACTTCGCCTTGGTACAAGTGTACGTCGATGATATCATTTTTGGATCATCAGACGAACAGATGTGCAAAGATTTCGAGAAGGTGATGAAGTCGAAATTCGAGATGAGTGCAATGGGAGAGTTAACTTTCTTTTTGGGGTGACAAGTTGACCAGAAGAAGGAAGGGATGTTTATCCATCAGACGAAGTATGTCTATGACATATTGGAACGTTTCGGGATGGAAGGCACGAAACTGACTGCCCATTTCAGCACGCCGATTCAAGTGAATCACAATCTCGGACCGGGTACTGAAAGTGATGCCGATGTGAATCCGACATTATATCGGGCCATGATTGGATCACTTATGTATTTAACTGCTTCAAGACCTGACATCATGTTTGCTGTGTGTATTTGTGCTAGGATTCAAGCTAATCCGAAGGAGATGCACATGAAAGCTGTGAAGCGGATTCTACGATACCTCAAGTCGAAACCAAAGCTGGGACTTTGGTATCACGTGGAGGGAGATCTAGAGTTGGAAGCATTCACGGATTCTGACTACGAATGATGCAGCTTGACGCGCAAATCAACAACTGGAGGTTGTCAATTCCTAGGAGGGAGATTGGTGTCCTGGCAATTCAAGAAACAGACGTCGGTAGCCGTGTCAACGTGCGAGGCCGAGTATGTTGCTGCTGGTAGTTGCTGCTCACAGGTTCTGTGGATACAACAACAATTGCGGGATTACGGTTTGGCTTATACTCAAACTCCCATTAGGATAGACAATCAATCTACAATTGCTATAACTAATAATCCAGTCAAACACAGTAAAACAAAGCACATAGACATAAGGCATCATTTTATTCGTGATTGTGCTGAAAAGAACTTAATCAAATTGGTAAAAGTGGCAACGGACGATAATAATGCTGATTTGTTTACCAAAGCGTTTGATAAGTCACGGTTTGAATATTTAATTCAACTAAATGGAATGCGCAACCCAGAGTAATTTGACCTTAGTGGTAGGTTATTTTCTTTTATAGCTGTAGTATTTCTTTCTTTTTTATAGTAAGTCTGCTAATTTAGGATAGTTTCTATTTTAGTAAGTTAGTAGGTTATCTTCTTTTATTGCTATTTCTTATGAATAACAAAAGAAAAAAAGAGTGAAAATCATAAAAATACAAAAAAAGAGAATATCAGAAAAGGAGTTAAGTCTTAGATGCATAGGTACAAAGTGACGAAAATTAGCACAGTCGTTACAAACTCTAAGTGTTTAGGCTTTCACACATAATGCAACTAAATTCTAAGTGTTATACTTTATTTTAGTTTGATGTGTTGGTAGGCATTATACATATAGGGAATCTCAAGGCTAATAAAATATTCAAGAAAAAGTCAAGTGTGTCGCTAACTTAGATGTATGACCAATCGGTCTTAATTTTTATGTACAAGACATACAAACTTTAAGTCTAAATAAGGTATGCAAACTTTCTGGGGATGTATAGCATCATCAAAAACATCTTAAAATGGAAAGAATAGAAAAATCATACAAAATTGAGAGTCGAAGACATGTAACTCTGTTGTACGTAAGTACAGACCTGTTGCCTCTGTTCAGATTCGGGTTAGCAAGATAAGTCGCTTTGTTGTACGTCGGTACATACCTGTCACCGCTGTCTTGCTAGCTTTAAAAATAAACCTTAAGTCAAACTAAGACACTTTGTTGTATGAAAATACAGACCTGTGTCCGATGTTTGTCTTTTAAAGAAAGTTTGCAAATACCAACAAGTTAGAATCTTAGTCTGTATGCCTTGATCATAAAAGTATGTCTATGTCTGAGTCACGTAAGATAATTTCATGATAAATAAAAATGCCAAGGGATATTCCGAAATGTAGCATGTCTAAAGGGGTAAAATACCAACAATCGGCTAAATGGGTATTTCGCGACAAACAATCAAAGGAATCAAAAATTTCAAAGTGTGAAAGTTTAAGTACTGAAAGTGAGTATCTGACACCGCTATCTGATTGAACCTTTCTTTGACTATACTCGTCAAAAATATTTTGTTAAGTGTTTCGCTTAGGTTGTAAATTTTAATAAGTATAGTTTAAGTCTAAGTTAAATTTTTGGTTAAAATTTTAAATTTTTTATTTTTTACTTATTTTAATTTTATTTTTTCCTTAGTTTATTTTATTTTATTTTATTTTTCTACTTAGGAAAAAGGTCAAAAATTACTAAGGGTGGATTCATAGTTGGATAAAATAAACACTGCGTGAAAAATCTTGTGCTTAGGGTAAAAGATTTGGCATAGTTTATCTTGTTACACAATAAAGTTGAAAAAGTTGAATTTATTTCAAAATTTTCGAAATTTTCTAAGTGTTTTGGGAATTTCGAGTTTAGTTTACACTCGAATTAGGGTAGTCTCGAATCTGTCAGTAGATTCGACATTGGCCTTAGATTCGAAGGTAGGTGGTATATATAGGTTAACAGTAACATCATTAAGTCATTACTGTTTTCGAATCTATACCCTCGAGTCTATTTAGGCGATTACGAATCTATCGGCTCGAGTCTACCGATTTCCACAAAAACGACAATTTGTCGAGTTTCTTGCTACAGTGTTCGATTCTACTGATACTTCTAGGTACAAACAACTGGGTTGTACAAGATTTGAGTAGTTTTATACACCATTTAAGTCAAAATCACCAATTTTGTAAGGTTTGATGGTCGAAATCGGATTTTTCAAAATTACAAAGTTTGAACCGTTAAAAGGTCAAATTAAAGACAAATATCAGTGATTAGAACCTAGTTGGACTAATGTATGTGATTTTCTAAGTTCAAAATGGTTAAAATCATGGGTTTTGTTGAAGAGTTGGCCGACGGCAGTTCGAATCTGTTCGTGAGCATTCTCGAGTTTGTCAGTAAACTCGAGAAGACCATTACATTCGAATCTGTCATCAAACTCGAAATAGGGTGTCTTCGAATCTGTCTATTCGAATCTGTCATTTTATTTGAATTATTCAATTTAAATTTAATTAAAGTTGTAGAAATTCTTTTGTGTTGGATTTTGTACTTAATTAAGTTCAAAATAAAACAAATTTGAATTTTTGGCAAGTTTATTGATTTTTAATAATTCAAATGGTTTATCTATTGTGCAGATATGGCTGTTCGAGTATTCGTGCCGAAGCACAATATGGTCATTCCCCCCGACCAACATATCCCTGAGGCGCAGGGTTTTCGTCAAATGATGGATTTCCTCGTAGAATCTAGGATTGCTTTTGCTTTGTCTCATAACATTCAGATTGTTATTCCCTATGTTCGCCAGTTCTATGATCAACTTCAGGTGGATTGCTCTGTCACCCCGACAGTGCTGAGAACAAGGATAGCAGGACAACCATTGGTGTTTTCTGCCGATATGCTGCGTCAGGTTTTGCAGCTAGGATCTCAGGAAGAAGAGTCTGGGCCTATTGACTTTCCCTTAAGTATTAGGCAAGCAGCTTTTCAGAGGATGGGTTACAGTTTGGATTTTACTAAAACATCGTATATGAAGAGCGGGCTAATAGGTCAATGGAGATTTTTGGCACATGTGTTTATGGTCTGTTTTGCGGCCAAGAAAGCTGGTTTTGATTATATCATCTCGAAGATCCAATCCGGGATGATCGCTTTACTTTATAATCGGCCCTTCAGCTTTTCTCAAATGTTTTTCTCGGAATTCGTTCATCAAATCTCGGCTCCAGAGCAGCAACAATTTCTGATATATCCTCGTTTCATAATGATGCTCATCAGGCATTTCTTGCCTAATTTACCGCAGCTAAATGAGATCCAAAGCGTAGCGGTGATGGATAAAAGAATTTTTGCTGATTGCTCCTCGCACAGAGGAAGGTTGGCGGTTCCGGTCGAGCGACCGTTGTTTGGAGCAGTTCTAGATAGGAACTTTGAAGCACTAGATACTGCCAACTGGGCAGGTGTAGTGGAAGTTCAGCCTGGACAGCCACAACAACAACCACAGCCACCGCGAGCACAACAACAAAGGCGAAGACAAAGAGCTACTGCGGGTCAGACTCAGGCATCTAGGCCTTCTAAAAGTCAACAGCCAGAGGTACAAGAGGCGGGCCCTTCGAATATTCCAATTGAATCTGATCAACTGTGTCAAACACTACATGAAATTTGGGAAGCTAGTCCTCACGCCAATGAAGAAATATCTGCAGCATTAGTTGGAGAATTGCTAGAGCCTCCAGAGGGAGAAGAAGATGTTCTAAGGGATGTTGACGAATATGAACCGGAGCAGACTGGAAATGAGGTGTCATCATCTGCAACTGAGTCAGAAGAAATGGAGGAGATACAGGTTGAAGCTCCAGATTCCGAATCTACAGAACCTCCTGTTCAAATGGGAACTTATGGATCAAGGTTGGTAGTCAATGAAGAAGCTTCAAGGCGTAGAGCATCAAGAGAGTCTGATGACTCTGATTTTGAAGAAGAAGAGGTTGCACCGTTAGTGACACGGCAACGGGCCAAACGTCATAGATTTATGCAAGGATCCTCTTCAGCTTCAGCAGAACAACCTCAAATTTCTCAACCTCAGGACCCTCAAACCACCATTCCACCATCACCACCTAATGATGAACCATACATCCCATCGCCGATCATTCCAACTCCAATTCAATCCATCCCATCAACTTCATCAACATACGCCGACAATCAAAGGTTTCTGCAGCTGAAAGCTCGAGTTGAGTTCCAAAATATCCAGATCTTAGGCCTAACGAAGGCAATCGGTGAGATTCAGAATCATAACGCAAATCTTGATAACGAGAATGTCGATCTGAAAAAGATAGTGGAAAGAGTTCAGGAAGAGAACTTAGAGTTAAAATCTTTTGTCGCTGATCAGGCAGCTGAGCTAAGATCGATGCGCTCCCTAGTTGAGCAGTTAATGAAAAATATTCAGGCTCAGGGGGTGACATCCTGCCGGGATCAAGTGGAGCGCCGAGGGATGATGATAATGAAGATGACCAAGGCAATGATCCCAGCACTCAAAGGCAGAATGAGCCAGTAGATTATTCTGCTGCTCAGGATGCTCAATCTCAGGGGGAGCCAAGTCAAGCAGGAGCTAAAGAAGGAGAAGCAAGTTCGTCTAAGCCTACAGAATCTGAGATAAATGAGATGATTGTTGCTCTAATGGATCTCGACGACGACCCGATGGATTTTGGCTTTGACTTTGAAGATGATATGGAGGAACTAGAAGAGGGAGAATTTGTTCCTGAAGAGATTGTTGATGGGAGATCAGATGATGAGGTGTGTGCTGACAAAGACGATGAAGCCAATGAGATCGTCGTTCAGCAGAATCCAATTACTGATACGTATGTAATAGAAGGAATTGATGTTGTGAACATAGAAGTACTTAATGCTGCTTTAAATGTTGAGTCATCAGTAGGAGAGCCTGCAGAGAGCTGACTAATGAAGAGAAACGAAAGCTATGGTTCAGGGCAGAACAGAAGGACTTAGAGCTGAAAAAGAAAATGAAAGGGCCGGGTACTGGAAAACTGTCAGGTAGCGTTTTAAGCTGGTTCTTTGATCGGGAACTGCAGCTATTCATAATCAAGAGAAAAGACGGGCTCCAGTACCTTAGAAGATCTCTGAAAGTATTCAATTCACTGCTGAAGATTGAGACAAAAGCTTTAGCCTGGAAAGATTTAATCAATATCGGCAATGACCCTTACGCAGATATAATTGCCAGAATCATAAGGAAAGAAGGAAGGTCGAGGAAGTTTGAACGGCTTAATCCAAGGATAGGAAAAAGAGTAGAGGATCATTCTCGAATAGATCCTCTAACTGGACGTCCATGGATGAAGATTCAATACAAACCCGTAAGATGTCTGAGAAAGGTGCCACTCAAGCCTATGCCACAGAATGTCATGAAAAATCTGAATTGGTGGTATGTTGAGAGTGAAACTGGAGAAGCGGTGATGGAAGATTTTGAAGAAAAGGTGATTCTTAGAATCTATGATCCTCTTCACCTGGTAAACCTTTCTCGAGATGACCTTCAAATTTTGCATGCTTATAAGATTTCAAGTGATACTCATATGGATGGTGAGGCTAAAAAGTATGAGAATGTAGTTCGAGTGTGTATTGAAAAAGGTTTGTATGCTGGAAGCAGTTTGAATAAATAATGAACAAAGTTCTTAATCAAATGTGTGAATTATTAGAAGCTATCGTCAAGGGGGAGTCTGTTGGTACACCCTGTGTGACGATAGCAGTCTAAGTGATCCAACATTGTGGTTTAGCAAGTGTTAGATATATATGTTTATATATGGTTGATATTTATTATTGTTTGTATGTTAGAACTTAATGTAATGTTTTACAAGAAGTTCAAACATGAAGATCAAAGATAAAATCAATCATAAGGTGAAAACATAAGTTTCAATACTTAGTCAATTATGTGAAAAGGTAAATTCGATTGAGTCACTTAGACAGATTCGAATATGACCTCTTAGGCAGATTCGAGAATGTCAGATGGGACAAACTCGAATGGGCCTTGAGCCGGATTCGAGTTTGGCCCATGACAGACTCGAATTAGCCTCTATAATTAGGGATAGACTCGATTATTTATGAGACTTTTTGTAGAATTCGAGAGTGATTAAGCATTAAGCGATTTCGAGTTTATCATCAGTGTTAGTGTCGTTTCGGAGAGAATCGGTTCGTAGGTATATGCTTGAGTAGTTCGTACAGCTTCTGATAGTCTCCGTGTTTTTGGTGAGTGTTGTTACTTAAGTCCTTATTATCATTTAGGACTCGATTATACTCACTCGGTGCATAATCCATCTACTTTCGCTAAATACCATTTTTCCCTCGTTTTTGCCATCACAAGCTCGGTGAGTCCTCATAGCCCCTATTTTCACAATGTTATGTTTTGGGGTTGAAATACATGCTTCGTTTTTATATGGACACTGTTGGTACATCCTGTGTGACGATAGCAGTCTAAGTGATTCTGCATAGTGATTTTAGCAAGTATGTGTTAGATATGTTTATATGTGCTTGACTGTTATTGATTGTGTGTTTGAACTTGATGTAACATATTACAAGAAGTTCAAACATAAAGGTCAAAGATTATCTCAAGCATAAGTAAAACATAAGTTTCATCACTTAAGTGTTTAAGTGTATTGGCTAGATTCGAATAGGTAAAGGAAGACATTCGAATCTGTGATAGATTCGAATGTATCCTTAGATTCGAATTGGCTAGATTCGAGAGTGTCATTGTGGACAGACTCGAATGGGCCTTGGGCCAGATTCGAGTTTGGCCCACATCAGACTCGAATCAGGGTCTATAATTAGGGATAGACTCGAATCATTAAGGAACTTTTAGCAGAATTCGTGAGGAATTAAGCAAAAGGCGATCTCGAGTTTATCAGCTAGGTGAGTGCCGTTTCGGAGAGAATTAGTTCGTAGGATCGTTCGTGTGTCGTTCGTTCAGCGTCTAATAGTCTCCGTGTTGAGAGTTGTCCGTCTAACCGTCAACGAGGATTCCGCACTCGTTCACGGATCCGCGTCTAGATAGATCTTGCAGTCGTAGACCTTACAAGTGGTATCAGAGCCTACGGAGTGTTCTTGGTGTTCTTCGTGTTCATCAGATACATTCTAGGTTTCTTGACGCTAGTTGGACGGTTTTGCTCTCAAAAACGTGTTTTCAAGCTTAGCAAATTCATATTCGGGAAACACTTTGTGGTTTTTCACGTTTTTGATCGAAATCATTATTTTTCGTTCGAAAAATAGTGATTTAATCTGTAAAACGTCAAAAAATCAAAGTGTTAGCCGTTTTTCGAGTTTGCGGCGCTCGAATCTATAGGGGTAATTAGGGTTTCACTTTAGTCTCGAGTCTAACCTAAATACGCTCCTTTCGAGTCAATTTCAGCGTTTTTCGAATCTACCTGTTTCGAATCTGTTGCTTCATTCGAATAGGATCTCGAGTCTAGTTTAGTTTCGAGATTGTTTCGAGTCTAGTATTGTTTCGATTCTGTTTTTTCGAACCTGCTGAATTTTCGAGTTTGCTGATCTTCGAATCTAAGGACCATCGAATCTAAGGATATCTCGAATCTGACATATTTCGAGTTTAATTGAATTAAAACACTTAATCGAATTTAATCCCAAATAAATTGGAATCTAATTACATTCGAATCTATCTAGATTCGAAAGAGTTAATCCACATTAGTTTCGAATTAAATTAATTAAGGGTCAATTCAATTTCTTTCGAAAAGATGTCTAATCTTCAGAAATTCTTAGAAATGGACCACGAAGTTGGGAAGGCAAATGCACCGCCTAAGCTGATGAAAGTTGAGGACTATTACTGGTGGAAGGACCGATTTACAGATTTTGTACGATTCAATGATATGCGCATGTGGGTGTGCATAGATGAAGGGTACATCCCGCCAGTATCTGAAGTTGAAGGCCGTCAAAAGGTCTTGTCATATCAGATGATGAAAGAAGATGACAAATAATTATTTGAAGCCGAAAACAAAGCTTTCTCCATAATCCGTATGGCTTTACCTCAAGATATTTTGCACACATTTCGGACTCAAAGGACGTCGAAGGAACTTTGGGAGTCTCTCGAGAAAAGGTGTGAGGGTAATCCTCAGGTGCGTAGAAAGCGTACAGAGCTGTTGAAACAACAGTTTGCGATTTTCAAGGCAATTAAGGATGAACAGTTGGATGATATTATCACGAGGTTCTATCATCTGATAACGGAACTTGAAAGTCATGGAATTGAGTATTCGGACACTGACAAGAACAACAAGCTTCTTGATGCCCTACCAGCCAAATGGGCTATGTACGTGGCAATGATTAGGCTGAATGAGGACAAATACTATACTCAATCACTTGATGACATTGTGGGAACGTTGAGGGCATATCACTTCGAGTTGATTAAGGCTGAGACTGATTACGAGCAAGTCCAGAATCCGACAATGTATTTTGGAAAGACATCTAAATCATCAGTGACAGCTGAACCGAAGAGTGCTACAGCGTTTTTCACCGGAGAAACGTCATCGCCAGCAGAGTCTGAAGACTCATTGAATCGTGCGTTCTTAGGATTAGGAAGATCGGAAGAACCGCAACCTCAAGTCCAACAGGCATCGAACAGTCAGAGTTATTCGAAGATGCCCATGAGCGCAAAGTCAGCGGAAGAGCATCTGAATCTACTTGCTTCTTTTGTGGCTGCATACGGAAATTGTGTTCAAGGGAAAATCAATGACCCAGCTCTATGGGATGAAGATTACGATCAGGTCGACCCTGATGACTTAGAGGAAATGGATCTTAAGTGGCAACTGGCCATGGTGACCCAGAGGGTAAAAAGATTCATCAAAAGAACTGGGAGGAATCTGCAAATGAATAACAAGGGGATCGGGTTTGATAAGTCCAAGGTGAAATGCTACAACTGTCAGGGATTGGGACACTTCGCCAGGGAGTGTCAGAGACCGAAGGTAGAGACATACCAAGGACAGAGTCAGCATCAGGGACAGTACCAAAATCAGTCCCAACAACGATACCTTCCGAGTTCCTCATCTGGACAGGCCAATCTAGCGGGTCTTCTATCCAATGTCACTTCAGATAGACAGCTAGATGGCACGTATGATTGGAGTTCACATCCTGAGTCGAATGCTAGAGCCTTCATGGCTGAAGTCACAGAAACGGGGTGTGATGGGAATGAGCAGACTACACGGGACAGCAGTCCAATGTGGGTAGAGAAGGCGAATGATCAGACAGTGCTGGAGTTTGTTGCTCAGATGGCCAACGTGGAATCTGATAACTCTAAGGTTAGTCTATCTTACTCTCTATTTCAAGAATTATGTGCTTTGTGTGCTACTTCTAATGATAGGTTAAATCTAGTCTTAGAATCACATAAAACCATATCTGCTCAAAATGAGAATTTAAAAATTGAAAACGCTAGCCTAAATGATATAAAGCAAGATTTAAAAGAAAAGCTTAAGGCTGATGCTCAGGACGTAGTAGTTCTAAAAGACAAACTCAGTGAGCAGTGTGTTAGGATAGAACTTATGTATGAGCACGTAGAGGCCTTAACAAAAAGTCTTAAGGACAAGGATATAGAGCTAGCTGAGACCAAGGTTAAGGTAGCAGAGGCAAACAGCAAGTTGGAGAAGTTTAGGAATTCAAGCTTAAATCTAGGGAAAGTCTTAGATGCCCAACAACAGTCTAAGAAGCCCGTAGGTCTAGGTTTTCACGAAATTCCTCCACCATTCAATGCAAACTATGTGCCTCAGCCTCAGGAGAAAACTGACAAGTCAGTAGACTTAGAGGACCTACCTGAACCAACACCAGAGCCTATAGTAGAAAATGCACCTAAGGTGGCTGACTCAACCGTCAAGGTCAAGAAAGTGAAATTTGTGTCTTCCTCCACTGAAACACCTGCAGGAAAACAGAAAATTTCATGGGCTGACCAGGTGGATGAGTCAGACATCATAGCTGTACCAAAGGAAGTAGACACTAGTGAGACACCTAGATCTAAGGGAACAAACAAAAACTCCATGGATAAGATGTCTTGCTTTAGATGTCACGAGAAAGGACATGTTGCTTCTCACTGTCCACTTAGGAAAGCCGATGTTAACCCTAAGACAGTGAATCCAACACCTATCAAGCCCTCACCCAGTGTGGCAAGCAGCAGTAGTTCTCAACCTACCGAGAAAACTGTGCAGGCCGCACCCAAACAAGTTGTGAAAAACACACCGGTTAAGGTTGGACCAAAGGAAGTGATTAGGACAAATTCACCGAATCGTGTCATTAATCAATCTAGGTCAGCACCACAACAAGTCTATAGGAGCACCACACCTAGCAGGTCACATACTCCAGTTAGGTCTCATACTCCAGTTAGACAATATGCACCGGTAAGAGCTCAAGGATCACAGTCAGAAATGGCATATAATAGAAATTATTCCAGAGCTCCACAACAAATGCCTACACCAAGGCAAAGAGTGAACTTAAATCACTCGGCACCACAACAGAATTCAGTTCAAAGGCCCAAGTCACCTGAAAGGCGAGATGGGTACTTGAAAGAGTTCACGTATGTGGACGAGAATGGTATTACCAAGTCAGTCATGGCTTGGGTTCCCCGTGATAACTAACCTCTTTTCTTTCATGTGCAGGAGATAACTACAGGTCCAAACAACAAGTGGTTCGTCGACAGTGGTTGCTCCAGGCACATGACGGGGGAAAGAAGTCTTCTCATAGACTTCAAGGGGGGTAATAGGGGATTCGTATCATTCGCTGGTAACAAGGGAGGAAATATCACGGGTACCAGAGTGGTCACTAATGGGACAATCAAGTTGGACCAAGTTTATCACGTTTATAAACTGGTTCACAATCTCATTAGTGTATCTCAAATCTGTGATAAGAAGAACTCGGTGTTATTTACTGACACTGAGGCGTTAGTGCTAAAGCCGGGATTCAAGATTCCTGAAGAATGGGTATTGATGCGGGCGCCAAGGAAGAACGACTTATACATATTGGATATGAACAAGCCGGAGACTTCGATGGGGCCAATTTGTCTACTATCCAAAGCTTCGGAGACGGAATCCGTACTGTGGCACAGACGCATGGCTCACCTGCACCTGAGAAAGATGAATTACATAACGAAGCATGGACTGGTGCAGGGTGTGCCCATGAAAAGTTTTCAGTTCGAGGATAAGTGTCTACCTTGCATGAAGGGCAAACAGCACAAGAAGACACACAAGTCCAAGAAGCAGAATTCCATAGCCTCAACATTCGATCTGTTGCACATGGACCTTTTCGGCCCAATCAACAAAAGGAGTATCGGAGGTAGTTGGTACTGCTTAGTTATCACTGACGATTACTCACGTTTTTCTTGGGTTTTCTTTTTAGGTACGAAGGACGAGACGGCTGCAAGGCTCATCGGGTTCTTGGACCAAGTGGAGAACTCATACGGAACTAGGGTTAAATATATTCGTAGTGATAATGGAACTGAATTCAAAAACACTGTAATTGGTGTATATTGCCTATCAAAGGGCATAGTGCATCAATTCAGTGCACCATATGAACCTCAACAGAATGGGGTGGCCGAACGTAAAAATAGAACTTTGATTGAGGCTGCAAGGACTATGCTTTCGGATTCAAAGCTTCCTACCATGTTTTGGGGGGAGGCAGTGAATACCGCGTGCCATATTTTAAACCGAGTCCTTACAGTCAAATCATTGAACAAAACATGCTATGAAATTTTGAATAAACGGCCACCTAACTTAACTGGATTCGAACCGTTTGGAGTACCATGCACACTTTTAAGAACAAAACATCAACCGAAGTTTGGTGAAAAGGCTGACGAAGGATACTTCCTAGGTTATGTGCCAAACTCACCAAACAAACGGGTGTTTAACAAAACAACTGGTACTGTGGAGATTGTGTATAACATTGAAGTCACAAGTTATACACATGAACCCCAAACTGGTCCGGAATGGATATTTGACTATGATAAGTTATTTGAGTCATTTAACATTCCTCTGGATGATAATGCAGGTACAATCGAGAAGGACATGGCGACGTTGCATCTGAACGACGATGGCCAAATCTTTCCAAGGACCACGTTCGAATCTACATCCGAGCCTACTGCGACTGTAGATGGATCTCCAGAAGTTGCTGATCAAGAAGCACCTACCACTGAGAATCAGACTCAAGCATCGAGTTCCAACTCTGAGGAAAACGTCCGTGAGGAGGAAAATGTAGAAGCTGAGCCTGTTCCCCCATTAGGTGAAATAGGATCCAACTTAGGAGATAATCTAAGGGTTGATGAAATAGAGACCTCTAGGATTAACAAGAACCATCCAATAGAAAGCATCATAGGAAATCCTAACGAGGGTGTGAAGACTCGGAGTAGTGTAAATAACAACACCGTGTTGTTGTCGATGATAAACGACTCCGAGGCATATCACACATGTCTTTATTCATGTTTCATATCGCAAGTAGAGCCTAAGAATGTGCAAATGGCACTTAAGGATAACTCCTGGGTTGAAGCGATGCAGGAAGAACTTTCACAGTTTAGGAAACTAGAAGTGTGGGAGTTAGTTCCGTTACCTCGAGGGGAGATTGCAATAGGAACCAAATGGGTTTTTAAGTGCAAAAGAGACGATCGGGGTATAGTCACGCGCAACAAGGCGAGATTAGTTGTAAAGGGTTTCAACCAAGAGGAGGGAATCGATTACAACGAAGTTTTTGCACCAGTAGCAAGGCTGGAAGCCATTAGGTTGTTTCTAGCGTTTGCCTCCTTCAAAGGCTTTAAGGTATATCAACTAGACGTTAAGAGTGCTTTCCTGTATGGGAAAGTGAAGGAGTTGGTGTATGTAGAACAACCGCCCGGATTTACAGATCCAAAATATCCTGATAGAGTATATCGCTTAGATAAGGCTCTTTATGGATTACATCAGGCACCTAGGGCGTGGTATGAGACTTTATCCAACCATCTTTTAGAAAACGGTTTTGAAAGGGGTAGGATAGATAGTACTCTATTTGTGAAGAGGAAGGGAGAACACTTTATCTTGGTACAAGTGTACGTCGATGATATCATTTTTGGATCATCAGACGAACAGATGTGCAAAGATTTCGAGAAGGTGATGAAGTCTAAGTTCGAGATGAGTGCTATGGGGGAGTTGAATTTCTTTTTAGGGTTACAAGTTGACCAAAAGAAGGAAGGGATGTTTATCCATCAAACTAAGTATGTCTATGACATATTAGAACGGTTTGGGATGGAGGGAACTAAGTTGACTGCCCACTTCAGCACGCCGATTCAAGTGAATCACAATCTCGGGCCGGGTACTGAAAGTGATACCGATGTGGATCCGACTTTATATCGGGCCATGATTGGGTCACTTATGTATTTAACTGCTTCAAGACCTGATATTATGTTTGCTGTTTGTATTTGTGCAAGGTTTCAAGCGAATCCGAAGGAGATGCATATGAAAGCTGTGAAGCGGATTCTACGATACCTCAAGTCGAAACCGAAGCTGGGACTTTGGTATCACGCAGAGGGAGATCTAGAGTTGGAGGCGTTCACAGATTCTGACTACGGAGGATGCAGCTTGACGCGCAAATCAACGACTGGAGGTTGTCAGTTCCTAGGAGGGAGACTGGTGTCCTGGCAATGCAAGAAACAAACGTCGGTAGCCGTGTCAACGTGCGAGGCCGAGTATGTTGCTGCTGGTAGTTGCTGCTCACAGGTTCTGTGGATACAACAACAATTGCGGGATTACGGTTTGGCTTACACTCAAACTCCAATTAGGATAGATAATCAATCTACAATTGCTATAACTAATAATCCAGTTAAACACAGTAAAACAAATCACATAGACATAAGGCATCATTTTATTCGTGATTGTGCTGAAAAGAACTTAATCAAACTGGTAAAAGTGGCAACAGAAGATAATAATGCGGATTTATTTACCAAAGCGTTTGACAAGTCATGGTTTGAGTATTTAATTCAACTGAATGGAATGCGCAACCCAGAGTAATTTGACCTTAGTAGTAGTAAGTTTATTTTATTGTAGAGTAGTAGTTCTTTCTTTTCAGTAATCTGCTAATTTAGGAAAGTTTCTATTTTTAGTAAGTTTCTATCTTTAGTAAGTTAGTATGTTAGCTTATTTTACTGCTTTTCTTACGAAAAATAAAAGAAAAAAGAGAGAAAATTACAAAAATACAAAAAAAGAGAATATCAGAAAAAAGAGTTAAGTCTTAGATACATAGGTTCAAAGTGACGAAAATTAGCACCGTCGTTACGGACTCTAAGTATTTAGGCTTTCACACATAATGCAACTAAATCCTAAGTGTTATACTTTATTTAGTTTGATGTGTTGGTAGGCATAATACATATAGGGAATCTCAAGGCTAATAAAATATTCTAGAAAAAGTCAAGCGTGTCACTAACTTAGATGTACGACCAATCGGTCTTAACTTTATGTACAAGACATACAAACATTGAGTCTAAATGAGGTATGCAAACTTTCTGGGAATGTATGGAAACATCAAATACATCTAAAAATGGAAAGAATAGAAATATCATATGTAACTGAGAGTCGAAAACATGCAACTCTGTTGTACGTAAGTACAGACCTGTTGTCTCTATTTAGATTCGGGTTAGCAGATATGTCGCTTTGTTGTACGTCAGTACAGACCTGTCACCGCTATCTGCTAATTTTAAAAATAAACCTTAAGTCGAACTAAGACACTTTGTTGTATGAAAATACAAACCTGTGTCCGATGTTTGTCTTTTAAAGAAAGTTTGCAAATACCAACAAGTTAGAATCTTTGTCTGTGTGCCTTGATCATAAAAGTATGTCTATGTCTGAGTCACGTAAGATAATTTCCTGATAAATAAAAAGGCCAAGGGATATTCCGAAATGTAGAATGTTTAACAGGGTAAAATACCAACAATTGGCTAAATAAGTGTGTCACGACAAACAATCAAAGGTATAAAAAATGCCTAAGTGTGAAAGTTTAAGTACTGAAAATTAGTATCAGACATCGCTATCTGATTGAACCTTTCTTAGACTATACTCATCAAAAATATGTTGTTAAGTATTTAGTTTAGATTGTAAATTTTCTTAAGTCTAGATTAAATTTTTGGTCAAAATTTTATTTTACTTTATTTTATTTTATTTTTACCTTAGTTTATTTTATTTCATTTTAGTTTAGTTTAATTTTTACTTAGGTAAAAGGTCAAAAATTACTGAGGGTGCATTCAAAGTTGAATAAAATAATCAATGCGTGAATTATCTTAAGCTTAGGGTAAAAGAATTGGCATAGTTTATCTGGTTACACAATACCGTAGAAAAAGTTGGAAAAGTTGAAATTATCTCAAAATTTTCGAAATTTTTCTAAAGTGTTGGTGGTTTCGAATCTAAGACAGACTCGAATAAGGAGTAATTCGAATCTGTCTGTAGATTCGAATCTACGCTTAGACTCGAGGGTTGGTGGTATAAATAGGTTAACAGTAAGTCATTAATTCCATCTGTTTTCGAATCTATACTATCGAATCTATCAAGGCGATTTCGAATCTGTTCTTTCGAGTCTATCGTAATCCTTCTAAACGACATTTTGTCAAGTTTGAAGACTGTGTGTTCGATTCTACTCTTGCATCTAGGTATAATCAACTTGATTGTACAAGATTTATGTAGTTCTATACACAAGTTTAGGCTAAAACATCAAATTTTGAAGTTTTATGGGTCAAAATAGGGTTTTTGCTAAATAACTAAGTTTGGACCTATAAAATATCAAATTAAAAGCATAAATCAAGGATTAGAACCTAGTTGAACTAATGTATGTGATTTACCAAGTTCAAAATGGTTAAAATCTTGGGTTTTGTTGAAACAATGGCCGACGGGGTTTCGAGTCTATGCTTGGATTTCGAATCTGTTCATGAGTTTCTCGAATCTGTCAATAGATTCGAGATGACCATGATATTCGAATCTGTCCATTAGACTCGAATAGGGACTTTTCGAATCTGTCCATTACACTCGAATATGGACACTTCGAATCTGTTACTTTCGAATCTGTACTTTATTTACTTTGTTTAATTTAAATTTTATTAAACTTGTGGAAATTTAATTGTGTTAGATTTTGTATTTAATCAAGTACAAAATAAAACAAATTTGAATTTAAACAAGTTTATTGATTTTTAATGAGTCTAACAGTTTTGTTTATTGTGCAGATATGGCGGCTCGAGCTTTTATCCCAAAGCATAATATGGTCCTTAATCCTGATAATAATATCCCTGAGGCGCAGGGCTTTCGCCAAGTTTTGGATTTCCTAGCTGAATCTAGGATTAGCTATGCGTTGTATCATAACATTCCAATAGTCATTTCGTATGTACGGCAGTTTTATGACCATTTACAGGTTGATTGTACTGTCACCCCGACAGTTCTAAGAACCAGAATTGCTGGACAGCCGCTAGTCTTCTCTGCGGATATGTTGCGACAGGTTCTGCAGTTGGGAACACAGGAACAGGATGACGGGCCTATTGACTTCCCGTTAAGTATTAGGCAGACCGCGTTTCTGAGGATGGGCTATAGTTTGGATGTTGCGAAGTCATCATATATGAAGGGTGGCCTGATAGGGCAGTGGAGATTCTTGGTGCACGTTTTCATGGTTTGCTTTGCGCCGAAGAAGGCTGGATTTGACTACATAGTGTCAAAGATCCAATCTGGGGTTATTGCACTGGTGTATAATCGGAAGTTCAGCTTCTCACAAATGTTCTTCTCGGAGTTCGTCCATCAGATTACGGCTCCTGAAAGGGAAAGGTTTCTGCTGTATCCAAGATTCGTCATGATGTTGATAAGGCACTTCTTGCCAAATTTGCCACAGTCAGATGACTCTCTGAGCGTTAATGTTATGGACAAACGCATTTTTGCTGACTGTTCCTCACATCGAGGAAGATTAGCTGTTCCGGTGGCGCGTCCATTGTTTGGAGCGATTGTGGATAGGGAGTTTCACGCCCCGGAAGATGCCAACTGGGCAGGGGTCATTGAGATTCAACCACAGCAACAACAACAGCAACGTCAACAACAACAACAGCCGCGTGCTCAGTCGCGTGATCCAAGACGCCGACAGAGACCAGCTGCGAGTCAAATCCAGGCATCCAGGCCTTCTACGAGCGAACAGCCCCAAGCACAGGAAGCAGGGCCTTCAAGTGCAGTTCCTGATTCTGAACAAATTGCGCAAACACTTGAAGAGATATGGGCATCAGGACCCCATGCGAACGAGGACGTGGCCGCAGCATTAGTGGGGGAGCTGCTCAGTCCACCAGAAGGAGCTGAAGATGTTCTTAGAGATGTGGATGAGTATGAGCCAGAAAGGGTTGATGAAGGCTTGACATCATCAGCATCAGAATCAGATGATATGGATGGGCAGGAGGCTGACGCTCCTGAATCAGTGGCTGCAGATCCCAATATTCACATCGGAACCTATGGCGCTAGGTTAGTAGTGAATGAAGCAGCAGGATCGAGGAGGAGAGAAGAAAGGGAATCTGAAGATTCAGATTTTTAAGAATAGGAGGTTGCTCCACTAGTGACGAGGCAACAGGCCAAACGTCATCGGTTCATGCAAGGGTCTTTTTCGACATCCACTAGTCAGTCAGAAGTTCCCCAATCCCAACCTCAAGCCACCGCTCCACCATCACCGCCACCTCAGCATCATGAACCATATATTCCACCACCATTCATTCCGTCTCCCATTCAGTCCATTCCATCTACGTCAGCCGCATATACTGAAAATCAAAGATTCATGCAACTCAAGGGACGTGTTGACTTTCAGCATGTTCAGATCTTGACTTTAACAAAAGCTGTCGGAGAGCTCCAGGAGCATAATGCAAATCTTGATAGAGATAATGCTGAGCTGAAGAAGATTGTGGAAAGTGTAAGGGACGAAAACACAGAGCTAAAATCTTTTATTGCTGATCAATCTTCAGAAATCAGATCAATGAGGTCCCTCGTTGAGCAACTTATGAAAAATCTACAAACTCAGGGGGAGACAAGTTGTAAGGATCAGGAGGTACAACGAAGAGATGATGATAACGAAGGCAATGATCCCGGTGCAAATAAAGAGAATGAGTCTGTAGATTTTCTTGCAGCTCAAGCTACACAAATTCAGGGGGAGCCTAGTCAAGGCGAAGGAGAAATGGGTGAGGCTAGTTCATCTAAACAACCTACGGACTTTGAAATCAGTGAGATGATTGACGCGCTCATGGATCTCGATGATGATCCTCTGGATGTAGGTTTTGATAATGAAGATGAAGAGCTGGAGGAAGGCGAGTTTATGCCAGAAGAGGTAGTGGACTGGCAGTCAGATGATGAGATAGTCGCTGATGAGGATGATGAAGCTGATGAGATAGTTGTGCAGCAGAATCCCATTACCGATACCTACATGATTGATGGAAATAGAATTGTCAATGTAGATATAGTAAATGCTGCATTGAATCCTCAGCCATCGACAGAAGAACCTGCAAGAGAGCTAACTAATGAAGAAAAACGAAAACTATGGTTCAGGGCTGAAGAGAAGGAAGTAGCGATTAAAAAGACAATGAGAGTGCCAGGTACTGGGAAGCTGTCTGAGCGAATTTTAAGCTGGTTCTTTGATAGAGATCTGCAGCTATTTGTAATCAAAAGGAAAGACGGGCTTCAGTACATGAGGCGAACATTAAAAGCATTCAACTCCCTGCCAAAGATCGAAATCACTGCGCTAGCATGGAAAGATTTGATAAACATTGGCAATGATCCCTATGCGAGCGTAATTGAAAGAATCATAAGAAAGGAGGGGAGATCAAGGAAATTCGAGCGTTTGAATCCAAGGGTCGGGAGAAGAGTAGAGGATCCGTCACGTATTGATCCTCTAACTGGACGACCTTGGATGAGGATTCACTATAAGCCGGCTAGATGTCTTAGGAAGGTTCCTCTCAAGCCGATGCCACAAAATATTCTGAAGAATCTGAAGTGGTGGTATGCTGACACGGAAACTGGGGAAGCGGTCATGGAAGACTTAGAAGAAAATGTTATTCTTAGAGTCTACGACCCTCTTCACCTGGTAAACCTCTCCAAAGATGATCTTCACATTTTGCATGCCTGTAAGATCTCAAGTGATACACATATGGACGGTGAAGCTAATAAGTATGAAAATGTAGTCAAGGTATGTGTCGAGAAAGGTTTGTATGCTGGTAGTATTTTGAATCAATAAATAAACAAAGTTTTTAAGTCAAATGTCTGAATTATTAGAAGCTATCGTCAAGGGGGAGTCTGTTGGTACATCCTGTGTGACGATAGCAGTCTAAGTGATTCTGCATAGTGATTTTAGAAAGCATGTGTTAGATATGTTTATATGTGCTTGACTGTTATTGATTGTGTGTTTGAACTTGATGTAACATATTACAAGAAGTTCAAACATAAAGGTCAAAGATTATCTCAAGCATAAGTAAAACATAAGTTTCATCACTTAAGTGTTTAAGTGTATTGGCTAGATTCGAATAGGTAAAGGAAGATATTCGAATCTGTGATAGATTCGAATGTATCCTTAGATTCGAATGGGCTAGATTCGAGAGTGTCCTTGTGGACAGACTCGAATGGGCCTTGGGCCAGATTCGAGTTTGGCCCACATCAGACTCGAATCAGGGTCTATAATTAGGGATAGACTCGAGTCATTAGCAGACTTTTAGCAGAATTCGTGAGGAATTAAGCTTAAGGCGATCTCGAGTTTATCAGCTAGGTGAGTGCCGTTTCGGAGAGAATTAGTTCGTAGGATCGTTCGTGTGTCGTTCGTTCAGCGTCTAATAGTCTCCGTGTTTCGTGGTTGAGAGTTTTCCGTCTAACCGTCATCGAGGATTCCGCACTCGTTCAGGGATCCGCGTCTAGATAGATCTTGCAGTGGTAGACCTTACACTGAGTGCATTGTTCTTTCAAAGGATTTCAAAGTTCCTGAAAAACTTGTTTTACTAAGAACACCAAGAAAGGACAATGTTTACTGTCTGGACACAGATCTCTTGACTAAATCAAATACTTTAAGCTGTTTAATATCCAAAGCATCATCAAATGAGTCTGCTCTTTGGCATAGAAGGATGTGTCACATGAACTTCAAGTCCATGAATGCTTTAGTTAAAAAGAATCTGGTAAGAGGATTACCACAAAAGGAGTTCATTTGTGATGATCATTGTGTAGCATGTCTTAAAGGTAAGCAACACAAAACTTCTCATAAGGCCAAAGAAGTAAATTCAATCTCATCTGTTCTTCAGTTGTTACATATGGATCTATTTGGTCCAACATCTGTTTTGAGTTTGAATAAAAGGGCATACTGTTTAGTCATTGTTGATGATTTCACCAGATTTACTTGGGTTTACTTTCTTAGGTCCAAAGATGAAACTGCTGAGCTAGTTAAGTCTTTTATCCTTAAGATAGAAAACCAATCCAATTCCAAAGTTAAGGTGATAAGATCAGACAATGGAACTGAATTTAAAAATCAAATTCTAAACAGTTTCTGTGAGTCCAAAGGCATTGCTAGACAATATAGTGCACCAAGAACACCACAGCAAAATGGTGTAGCTGAAAGAAAGAATAGAACATTAATTGAGGCTGCTAGAACAATGCTAGCTGATTCAAATCTGCCAATGACTTTCTGGGCAGAAGCTGTTAATACAGCCTGTTATGTTCTAAATAGGGTTCAAGTTGTCCAATCTCAAGGAAAAACTCCCTATGAGTTATTCCATAACAGAAGTCCCCTAATAGCTTTCTTCAAGCCTTTTGGATGCCCATGTACTATTCTTCACACTAAGACTCACTTAGGGAAGTTTGAGAGTAAGGCTGAAGAAGGATTCTTTGTAGGATACTCAACTCAAAGCAAAGCCTATAGAGTATACAACAGTGTGTCTAAAACAATTGAAGAAAGTGCAAATGTTGAATTTAATGAAAATACTGCTAATATCAAAGGCACTGAACCTGATTGGTTGTTTGATTTAGATTCACTAACAAATTCTCTGAGCTTTGTTGAGTATACTGCAGAAGCTGATGCATACAGGGTTGAAGCTGCTAACACAAACTCTCATGCTGCCAATACAATTTCTCATGCTGTTGGCACAAAGTTTCAGACTGCTGCAGATTCAACAAGTTGGGATGATTTCACCACTCTACCACTTCTGTCATGTGATCCTCCAGGGGTCCTGAATGCTCCACTTAATGCAAATCCAGACACTGAAATGCCATTCCCAAGTGTTGACAGCACAGCTCCAACACAAAAGGACACAGTCCCAGATTCTAGGCTAGCAGTCCCAACAGCTTCTCAAGCTGTTAGCCTAGAAACTCAAGTTGTTCCAGAAACTGAACCATTCACTGGTTCTGATGGAGATGATACAAACCTTGGAACTTCTTTTCAAACAGAGAGAGAGCCCACACTAAGAGTTCCCAAGTATCACCCTCTCAATCAAATACTGGGTGATCCAAGCACTCCTGTTCAAACAAGGAAAATGGTTCACAATGAGACTGCTGCTGCTAAACAAGCAGTTTCTGCATTCAGTCTAGCTGCTTTTGAACATGCCTGTTTTATGTCTCAACTAGAACCCAAAAAGGCATCAGAAGAACTAAAAGATTCATCCTGGATTGAAGCCATGCAAGAAGAGCTTTTACAGTTCAAAATTCAGAATGTATGGACTCTGGTGGATCTTGCTAAAGGTAAGAGAGCAATAGGTACAAGATGGGTGTTCAGAAACAAGAAGGATGAGAGAGGGATAGTCATCAAGAACAAAGCAAGACTAGTAGCACAAGGGTACACTCAAGAAGAAGGAATAGATTATGATGATGTCTTTGCTCCAGTAGCAAGAATTGAAGCCATCAGACTATTTCTAGCATATGCAAGTTTCAAAGGATTTAAAGTGTATCAATGGATGTTAAGTCTGCTTTCTTGTATGGGACAATTGAAGAGGAAGTGTATGTGTGTCAACCTCCTGGTTTTGAAGACTACGAGTATCCAGACAGGGTGTACAAGCTAGACAAAGCTCTCTATGGTCTTCACCAAGCCCCCAGAGCATGGTATGACACACTGTCATCATATCTTCTACAGAATGGATTCAAGAGAGGCACTCTGGACAAAACACTTTTCACTAAATCCATCAAAGCTGAGATTCTTCTTGTCCAAATCTATGTTGATGACATCATCTTTGGCTCAACTAATGATAGTTTGTGTAAAGAATTTGAGGCCCTAATGCACAAAAAGTTTCAAATGAGTTCAAAGGAACTCACATTCTTTCTAGGGTTGCAGGTTAAACAGAAGCCTACTGGTCTATTCATAAGTCAATCAAAGTATGTCAAAGACATATTCGAAAAGTTTGGCTATCAAGACACAAAGGTTGCAAGCACTCCAATGGATCCTCATAAACAGCTCCATACAGATAAAGATGGCATAGATGTGGACGTTCATCTATACAGATCCCTTATAGGATCTCTCATGTATCTAACATCTTCAAGACCTGATATTATGTTTGCTGTCTGTGTGTGTGCTAGATTTCAATGCTCTCCAAAGGATTCTCACTTGGTTGCTGTTAAAAGACTCTTTAGATATCTTAAAGGCCAACCACATTTAGGCCTATGGTATCCTAAAGACTCTCCTTTTGAACTAACTGCTTATTCTGACAGTGACTATGGTGGTTGCAACATTGACAGGAAATCCACAACTGGTGGATGTCAATACTTAGGAGCAAGACTGGTCTCTTGGCAATGCAAAAAGCAAACAACTGTCTCCACATCATCCACTGAAGCAGAATACGTAGCAGCTGCAAGCTGCTGCTCCCAGGTAATGTGGATTCAAAATCAGCTAAGAGACTATGGTATGAATTTCTTATCCACTCCTATTTATATTGACAATTCAAGTGCAATTAGCATTGTGCAAAACCCAGTGAAATTCCCAAAAACCAAGCATATAGAAATCAGGTTTCACTTCATCAGAGATTGTAATGAAAAGAAGTTAATCCAAGTTACCAAAATACATACAGATGATCAGCTAGCTGATCTATTTACAAAACCTTTTGATATAGGAAGGTTCACTTTCCTAGTATCAAATATTGGTATGGTAAACATGGATTAATTGGTTTTCATTATTATCTACTCAGTATGCTAATTTAAGGGGGAGACACTATTCCATTGAAAAGTTGCACAATTTTACACTAACAGCATGAGTATTTTCTCATGCTGCTAGTTCATTTTCTCGGACTGCTAGTTATTTTCACTTGATCTGTCAAAGTGTGCAGGGTATTTGGGTAATTTTCAAAATGTGTGCGCGGGACCCAACTTTTCGAAACCTTTAAAGGTCCCGGTTTCGTTCAGTTGTAACTACCAGTTACATATTCTTCTTCCACAGCCTTCTGCTTTCTCTCTGAACGAATCACACATTCTTCTTTCAAACCCTAAAACCATCGTTTATTTATCCATGGAGTTCGTAAAAGAACACAACTGCCTCCCATACACTCTGAAACATGCTGAACTCCAACCGTTCCATACAATGATGGATTTCCTCAGGCACTCCCATATTCATCATGCACTATCCATAAACCCTACTATATACATCTCCCATATAGAACAGTTTTGGAAACATGCATCTATTCAAACCATCAATGGAGTGCCTACCCTCCTTTCCAAGATTGATGGAACTGATATCCATATCACTGAGAAATCCATCTGACATCACTTGCATCTTCAAGATGCCTCAGGTATGACCGACCTATCCCTTCAAGCTTTACATTTTGGTCTTCAAAATATTGGTTATAGGGGCCCTGCTGATTCTTTTACTTTTCTTAAGGCACATTTTTCTCCTAAATGGAAATACCTTGTGCACATTATTCAGCAATGTTTAAGCCCCAAAAGAACTGGTTGGTCTGAGTTTTCTTCAAATATTGCCACTGCCTTAGTGTGCTTTTCTACTGGCCAACAGTTCAATTTTTCTAACATGATTTTTCAGGGGATGTTAAGGCATCATTCCCTAAAGAATGGGAAATTTTTGATGTATCCTAGATTTTTAGCAGAAATCATTGCACACACCTGCACATCTTCTCATTTACATAAACGGATACATGTTTCCCATAGGCACTCACTGTCTTCAATCAAAAGGCTATTAAAGCCAAGTGCCAATTTTGTAAGTATAGATGTTCCATTGCCTTATGCAATGATGAACATCATTCCACGACACAGAGAAGAGGGTCTTGAGCAGGCTCAGCCTAACATTACTGCTACACCCCCAAGACCCCAACCCACTCCTCATGATACACAAACTCCCTCTGATCCTTTTGTACAGCCAACACGCCCACTCAGAAATATATACAAAAGAAAAAGGGGACCATGAGCTCCTTCCTCCTCCTCCCATCAGCAAGAGCCATATATCCCTGTGCAGGAGGATACTCCTGCACAGAATATCCAAAGGGACCCAGTTGAGGACACTCCCATCCTCTCTCAGGAGGTGAACATCTCTTCAGAGATGGTTCATATGGGTTCTGTGGCTGGCACTACTGATGTCTCTGCACAAGAGGCACAGGACAGTGCCAACATAGCTAAGACCATGCCCATGGCAACAGCAAGTGTGCAAACACAAGCTGGAAGTCCCCAGAACCAAGAAAAGAGGGGCCCAGAAGTTTCTACCTCTGGTCTTAATGTCAGTGATAGATCACAAACACCTCAGGTGTTCTCTGATCTTGAGGCTAGTCTGCAACAAATGCTCTTAACGGATCCCAGGCTCAAACCTGTTGTAGCTATGTTGGACCATCAAATGTCCATCATTGCTGCACAGGGAGCTCAAATTTTTGCTCTCAGGCAGGCAGAGGCTGCTCAAAATAAGCGTATGGATTATCTACACAGAGGCTTCACTCTCTGTGGAAATAAAATTGTGAAATTAGAGCAGATGATTCAAACCCAAGGGGCAAAGGTTGTGGGTCCTTCTGACCAAACCAATGCTTCCAAAAAGGGGGAGAATCAGGAGGTTCCCAAATCAGTCCAAGCAGCTCCAACAACAACAGTCCAAGCAGCACCAACAGTTCCAGTTTCTAGGCTAGCAGTCCCAACAGCTTCTCAAGCTGTTAGCCTAGAAACTCAAGCTGCTCCTTCAAAAGCCACTGGAGTTGTAATCAGGGAAGGTATTCAAGCTCCATCAAGCACAGTCCAAGCTACAACATCTGCTACAAAAGACAAGGGCAAGGGTATTCTCATTGAGTCTCCAAAGCATAAATTTTCCTCAAAAGAAGCCCAAATTGCCTTTGATGCTGAAGTTGCCAGAAAATTAGCAGAAGAACAAGACAAAGAATTAGAGCAGCAAGCCCAAACCCCAATGGATGATGATGAGACTTTAGGTAATTACTTAAAGGGGTTTGTAGTCAAGCAAGGAGCAAGGAAAAGAAAGATGCCAACAGGGCACTCCAAGGCTGAGCATAGAAGATTTCTTATCAATTTTGCCTTTGCAGCAGGTATTCCAAAGAAAATGGCTCAGTCCATGTCTACTGAAAGGCTGCAGGAGATTCATGATAAGGAGATGGACAAAAGACAGAGAACACAAGTCTCTCCAGAAGCTCAACCATCCCAAGAAGTCCAACCATCAACCCAATCAGTCCAAGCTGAAGCTGGTGCCAGTGCACCTGCTCCCTCTGATCAAGCAGTTGTCTCTATTCCTTCATCGGTTAAAAGGGTGCTGTTTGAGCAACTACTACAAAAGGCTATGGAGATAGAGAAGCTGATTGATCAGCATGACTTCACAAAGCCTCAAATCAACTACTGGTTTGCTAAGTCACTGGATGACCGTGACTTGAGAATGAAGTTTGTAATCAGAAGAGAGTCTGGACCTGAAGAGGAGTATGACACTTTTTGGCAGATAGTACAGAAGCTGACCAGAGATGAATTGATAAAGATGTACAATATAGGGTCAGTTACACAAGTGAGGTCTGCTCTTCCACAAGTCAAGCAACTCATCAAAGATCTAAGTACAGTGGTTGACCCTGAGTTTGCAAGACAAGAGATAGAAGATGCTGAAAAGAAAGGGAAAAAGATCAAGCAGATTGATCTGTTTGTCAAGTCAAAGACATTCAGAATCAAATTCACAGATGGATCTGGTATCTTCTTCAATCTTGATTTTTACAATTTTTCAAAAGATATGCTGCTGCAAATTAAATCAGCTAGAATATCTTGTGATAAAGAAGAGATGAAGAAAGAATTTTTGAAGGCTATAGATCATAAACTTGCACAGTTGTGAGTTTTTGTAAGCCTTGGTTTGTAAATAACAGTTTACTTATTCATTTCCAATTCTTGTATAGAACTTAAAGTCTTGTGTAAAGAATTTAAGTTAGGGGGAGATTGTTGGGAAATAGTTTAAGTACA
The DNA here is from genome assembly GCA_020465985.1 of Centrapalus pauciflorus. Taxonomy (NCBI): domain Eukaryota; kingdom Viridiplantae; phylum Streptophyta; class Magnoliopsida; order Asterales; family Asteraceae; genus Centrapalus; species Centrapalus pauciflorus. The sequence goes on from JAANYP010008217.1 coordinate 302,526, forward strand.
TTCAAGCTGTTAGTTTAGACTTCTCAGACTGTTAGTAGATTTTACTTGTAAATCCAAAGTTCATGCTGCTAGTTGAAGAAACTCGAGCTGCCAGTGTAAAAGTTCAAGCTGCCAGAGCAAAACTACTCAAGCTGCTCAGTTCATACTGTCAAGAGATTCAAGCTGCTCAACAGTTTCAGAAACAGAAAGTGCTGATTTTCAGGAAACGATATCTACATGAAGATTCCAGCATATCTACTATCAAAGAAGTCATAGTTCGTCAAGGAAACATATCAAGAAGCTATATAAATACAGAGAATAGGTCGTCCTATTGTATAAAGGAGTTTCTGCATATTTTGAGTGTGTAATTGCTTTATTGATTAAGTTTTCATAAGCCTCTAAGGTTGTAAAACCCTAAGAACAGTTTGTGTTCTTCATCTAATCAAACAGATTAGAGGTGATTGTAATTGATGAATTCAGCAATACAAACAGTCTTGATTAATTCTTGTGTGTTTATTTATTATTGATTCTGAAAGTTTTTGTCAAAATAATTAAGTGTTATTCCGCAAACTTCTTGATTAAACTTTGATTCAAAGCAAGATTACTGATTTATACTCTGATAAATTCAAATCAGTTAGTCTTGGTAATTCATATTTTAGATCCTGACAGAATTTGAGGTAAGAATCGACACTTTTAGTTTTCATATTTTCGGTTTTGAAGGTTTAAATTCGAATTTAGCATTTTTCATGAGATTAAAGCTAGTTTAACTTGATTTTAACTAAGAATATGTATAATATAATTGAATCTAGGCTTAATACTTAGTATATTCATGATTTTAAGCTTAGAAATTCATGTTTTAAAGTTGTAAAAGATGAACAAATTCGAGATGCCAAGAACAAACTCGAAATGCATGAACAAACTCGATTTTGTTGCTAAATTCGAATATGGATTTGAATTGGAACCTTAAATTCGAATGGACTTCGAATTTGGTCACTAAATTCGAATTAGGTTTCGACTTTAATCCTAAATTCGAATTAGGATTCGAATTTGACTCCATATTCGAATTTGATGAATTCGATTTTATCATATATTCGAATTTGATGTTCGAATTTAAACAAATTATTCGAATTTATTATATAAATTCGAATCTCACCCTTTAAATTTGAATATATTGAATAAAATACATGAACAACACATAAATTAACAAAATAATTAGCTTAATGATTATATATATCTAGGATAATATATATATATATAAACACAGATCTTTCAAAATTTAATGAATGAAAGAAAGTTTCTAATAAGATTAATGACCATATAATCAAGATATGAGATTTTGAGATTAAAGACCAACGAACAAACATTGAATTTATTATTCAAATGATTTAAAGGCTAATAAAATATCAAAAATGATATGATTAACAGATTGAGCAACAAGCAAAATGGCAAGCATTTGAAAGTCTGCTGTAAGTCAGATAGTGGTTCTAAATCCACTACAGATTGTGAGCAACAGAGCCAGAGCCAGAAAGTGCAAAATAACCAGTAACTGTGAGTTGTAGATTTTACTTTAACTGCAAATTATGTGAATTGAGACTTTTGTTGCATTATTCTGATTTATTTGGCATTCTGATCTTGAGCTTATTGATATAAATATTATCATAGTATATTTACTATGATTTGTCGAGCTGAGCATTTATTCTTCCAGAATCTATTCTTTGACGAGTCATTTGATTGTTAAGCTTAACACCACCACTATTGCTCAGTGTTGGGTTAATGTTAGGCTTATGATGTGCTGATTTACGTGATGAAAGCATAGAGGGTAGCTAGAGCTGAGCATTCTGATGATACCCATACAACAATTACAGGTAGCTAGCCCAGAACGTGGCTGATCCCCACTAATGATGCGTGTGTATGGTGTTATCATTATCCGAGCATTCCTTATGAATTTGTCTAAAAGTCTCAAGAGCTACAACAGTTTTATAACTGGGAGCTGAGCAAAGTTGCGCATCTAAAAAGCGTTAATTGGCCAATGTCCCTTCGAGATTGAGTTGTGCATGAGCCTAGTGCAGTGCATAAGCAATAGAGCTGAGCCGTGCATGAGCCGAGTGCAGTGCATGTGCTTCTGCGTTCATAATTGCATGTTAAATGTGAAATTCTACATCCTCACTAAGCAATAAGCTTACCCCGTTGTTGCATTATTTTCAGGTAAAGGCAAAGGATTGGCTGGACCTAGTTCATAGGTCAGGACTTTGAAGGAGCTTGAAGTGCTTTAGAACCTGTTTCAACACCTTGGTACTTGATTGATAATTGAGCTCTGGGGTCCGAGGCTAGTATACATTTGTGCTTTGATGAAATAGTTTAGGAGTCGGTACCCTATTACTTAAATTCTGTCTCTGTTTGTAATTTGCTTTAATTCCGCACTGTTAATTTTATCTTAGTTTCCTGATTGATATTGCATTGCTACTGGGCCTAGACTTCACACCTTTGAGAAATCTAGGGTCTTACAAAACACCCTTACTCTACGACTGCCGTCGATATTTTCATGAACCAATGAAGAGTATCACTTCATTATTGATCTATTCGTTGGCTGTTTGAACCGTATTTTCCCTTTGCTATATACACCTTGAGATATCTTCAAATATGATCATCCATCTTTAGTATAACAATCTAAGAGCCAAAGAAACAAGAAAAGGCCAGTGTGCAACACAGGGGGATGGCCCCTGTGAGGCACCTCCGACGCTCAAGTCAGACAGAGTCCGAGTAACGTTGCAGAAATAGAGCAAGTAATTTAGGGTTTTTAGGGATGAGAAAGATGATACCTGAGTATAAGGATCAACCCCTTATTTATAAGGTCTTTACCTTGTCGTTTTTCATAGGGGAATCTTGGCCTCTAACCTGCGCTGCTCGAAGGTCAGACCTGCAACCAATCAGAGGGCTCCCTTTATGCTACAACTCTGGCCCTGTCTAGGTGCTGTTTGTAATGGTGAGAGGGAACAAACATGCTTTTCTGCAGACCTCTTGTTTGTCTTACTCATAGGTCAACTCTTACCAACTCAGAGGCAACACTAGGCTTTGCTTTATAAAAAGGTTTTTCTAGAGTTTTCCTAATATAGACATAAATATTTTACCCACACAAACAAGCCCCCTAGTCTAAAGTTCTAGAAGTCTAGAGCCTCAAACTCCGAGTAAGTTGGAAATTTATATTGATGTTGTTTTGAATACAAGTGGAATAAAAAAGGAGAAAATACTTAGATGCGCCGGGTAGCCTAACTGCTCCTGACGTCATAATCATGATGAGGAGTCCAGATGGTGACTTTAAAGTCCTACGCGTGTCTCTGTGAATCATGTCCGGCGATTTTATTTTTAAGCGGGATCCCTTACCATATAGGAATCTTGACCTTCAACCTACGCTACTCGGAGGGCTGGTCTGCAATCAATCAAATGCCTCCATCTACTCATGTCAATCAATATCAAGATTCCACTTAATGGGTGATTTACCTCTACAAACAAGCCCTCTAGTCTGAGTGTTTGGCAAGATCAAGCAGTTCAAACTGATACAATTTATTTTATATATTTATTGATAATGAAGTGATACATGATTTTATTTTGGACCACAAAACCCAAGTGTGTGCCATCAAACTCCTAATGGACTTAATAAGTGTGATGAACTAACTCATAGAGAGTGTTCAATAAACAGGGCGGAATAGAATCCCGATGGTAAATATTCAAGAAATGCGATGATCAAATTTCTGATGGAAAATGTACAATAAGGAGGGTGGAACAGACTCCTGATGGAGGGTGTTCAGAAAGTGCGAGGAACACATCCTGATGAAAAGTGTTCAATATGTAGGGTGGAACAAACTCCTGATGGAGAGTGTTCAAGAAGTGTGAGGAACACATTCCTGATGAAAAGTGTTCAATATGCAGGGTGGAACAGACTCCTGATGGAGGGTGTTCAAGAAGTGCGAGGAACACATTCCTGATGGAAAGTGTTCAATAAGCAGCTTGGTGTCGACACAATAATGAACAAGCTCCTACTAGAGGTTTGCTCATAAATGAGGATGATGGATCCCGAAGCCCAAAAGGACATATATGTTATGTTAAGAATAAGTTAGCTTTCCGAGATTTACGAGGTGGAATTACACGTAGGGCATAAGTTGGTCACTTCTTTTCATAAAGGAATCTTCATTTGTAAGAAGTCTTCCTTTAGACATTTGGAGAAACATACACCTTGTCCCATTTCTATCTTGATATGGTGACCAAAGTCGGTATAATTTAGCAAGGGAGCAAACTCGACCTTTAGAAAGAGTGAGTGTAGTCGCCTATTGGAGACTAACACAGAATATGGAAGGAGAGCGGAGCTCATCTTTCCAACGTGGTGCCCTCTGACTGGAAGGTAACACACAGATGGAAAGGAGATCCAACATCTTCAACGTTACTACTCCATTTTATCTTATGTTGTTGTCCATGTGATTTTTTTTGTATAAAACTTGTAATATGTGACAGTCCCTTAGTTCAATGTTACTACACCATTAGTAGTATTGAACTAAAATGACAAGACTTGAATTGATTATATTTTCAAATAGTAATGCTACATGTAATATTATTAACATACATATATAGTATAATGAGTTAAGTATATCGGATATAACATGCGTATATAATGCTAACATGTACCCAGAGGGTAGGTTGTCTCAAAGGGAGGCCATAATGAGATCTAATAAGATGTTCAAATATATGATGGTTTCAAAATAACTCGAAATAGGTAAACTAGAGTTCACACTTGCTGAATGGAGTCCAGAACATTGAATGTTAGAGTTATCACTTGCAGACTAAAGTTAGAGGCTGAAGGTCAGACTCTAATACTCTTAGCAGAAGGAACATTTAGTAGATTTCTAACGATGATCAAACGAATTCTACCTGAAGGCGAAGGAAACTTACTACTAAAAGTTAGAACATTACTAAAATGGCCCTGATGAGTGACTTTTGGAGATTACTTTTTCTTTGTTTTGTTAATGGTAACTATATAAATACAGCAAAACTCTATTTATACATATTCACCCACCTCTTTTTTTGTAGAAAACAATAAAAAAAATGTATATCGTGGTGTATGCTAAATTTGTAAGCATTTTCCTTTTGAAAGTAAAATATCTATATTGGTGCATGTGTTTATAGATATAGGAACTAAATAATTACCGTCGTAACATTTGTATATCCTTGGAAATTTTATTATATTTATATTGTCTCATTGATGAGACACGACATGTTATGCACTAGGCAGAGGTTGTGACTCAAAATGAGAGGTTCAAGATCAAAGGTACCGGTCCCAAGGTTTAAGTTACCATTATAATGTAGTAAGACCGTAGGGAGAGATTAGGTGTACAATGAATACCTGATATAAGGACCTTAACTATAATGAATACGGTCGAACAACTACACCTAGGAAGTCACTTGACTGGAGGTTTATTGATCGAATGCCAGAGTGAACCTAGTTGGAGTCTTGGAATCTGAAGTTTAATCGGTATTCCATGACTAAGGTTTTGATGGTTCCAAAACTTAAGTTGTGTCTATATGCTAGAAGATACTGATTTATAACGTGTCAACTATGTCGTGTCTCATATTATGTATCCTTATGTGTGAATACTTTTTCCAAAAAATGGTTGACAAATAAAAATAAATAAAGAAAGCGATAAGCCACAAAATATATTTATGTATAAACATATTTGGTTTGTGGACTTACTAATAGATTATGGTGTTTCGAAAGGAAGATATGCTTCATCTAAATGTGAGTCCATAACCCATTGAAATGTTTGTTTTAGAAGTTGGCAGATGCAACACTTGCTGACCAAATGCAGGGCTAGCACAACTAGAAGACCAAGAAAATGCTTACTCACTAGATGATAGATGTTGAAAGTCAGACTTTACTGTCATCAGCAAAAGAATATTTTGAAGTACATTAGCTTTTGATGTGATGTGACATATAACCATGACATATTAGTCGTAAGTATAACAACATTGCCAACTACATAAGGCAATTTGGTATTGTATGTGTTAAATAAACTTAGACAAGTCCTATAACTAAATGAGGTTATATAAATTACCTTTATACCTACAATTTTTACAAAATGTTTATATATCCTATTCTTCCAATAGAAGTTAATCATAACTCAGAGGTTTCTGGCACATGTTTAGAGAGTTAAATTGTGCATCGAAAAACAAATGTAGTATTAGTATTGAGTTGGTCCTTAGTGTGTAAATTATTCGAGGGTAAAGAAATCGGACTATGGCTAATGGAGACCGATCTTAATTTGACCCAAATATTTAGGTAACAGTTAGAATTAAGCCAATATTACAAACAAGAAATGTAGTTAATGTATAATAGGTATGAATTAAAGTATGATTAGGATGTTTGACTCAAGATGGTTGAGGGTATGCAAATGAGTATGGTATCATTAATAATATCATATAGTGAGTGTCACACCCCGTTACCCCGGTTGGCAACGAAGCGCGACGTAACGGAAGCGTAACCATAATCATAATGAACGACCACTATATGGACGTTTTCAAAAATACATCGGCGTAACTTTAAAAGATATAAAGGTTTTACATAACCCAAAATGATAAAGTGAAGTTCGCAAGGTACAGAGATTTAAATACATAATTAAATCATCCAAAATAATGCAAATAAATCTCCGATGGTTTGAAACTGAGTGCGACTCCTTAAATGCGGAAGCTTGAAAATACTACCGATGTGATGGACTTGCCTTAATTTCCTGAAAATACACGCTAAAATACGTCAACAAAATTGTTGGTGAGCTCATAGGTTTACACGTAAATCTGACTTGTATGGACAACAATAATAGAGATTGAATTTATAAAATCATAAATTCCATGTTATGTATTACATATAAACCATCATGCAACCGAAGCTTAATTAGAATGAGTTTCCCTTTGCAGTATTCCCATACGTAATACCATGTGTTGAATACATATGCACCCGTTGTTAGCCAATCCGAACTAACCCGAGTGGGGGACATGACTCCCAATAGATCTATCCAAAATATATTCGCGCTTACAAATAAATGCAGTTAACGGTTCATGATATAAGGGCTAATGGAACCACATGTGTAATACATAATAGAAATGAAAATGTTTCCGTGTCCATATAAAAACGAAGCATGTATTTCATCCCCAAAACATAACAGTGTGAAAATAGGGGCTATAAGAACTCACCGAGATTGCGATGGCAAAAACTAGCGTAAAAAGCTATTTAACGTGAATGGAGGGATGATGCGTCGCGTGAGTTTAATCGAGTCCTAAATGATAATAAGGACTTAATATCTCTAATATATGATGATATATATATATTCATAGATTTTATGTCTTAAATCACCCAACATTACAAGTTTATAAATAAAAACCGCTTAAAACGTCAAGTTTATATATATATATATATATATATATATATATATATATATATATATATATATATATATATATATATATATATATATAATTTTCCAGCTTTTTTTTCGGAGGTTTTTCGGCCTACTTTGAGACTATTTTTGACCAAGCTCCAAATTGTTTTAGACTTTGGTTTTCTAGGACATTAAACTACTATATACAAAGGATTTTTAGAATCAAAAACGGCCATTTTTCGAGATGTTTAGGTTGGTGAAAAAGCTCGTTAAAAACCCTATGTTGGCCATTTTTGAGCTGTCAAACTTTCGGTTTCCCAAATAATTTCTGGAGGTCTTAAACTCAAAAATAAATTATGAAAAATTCCAGATCTATAGTTAAGACATAGATCTAAATTTTGAGACAAGAATCAACTCATTTCGTTGAGTTATGAATTAGTTATGAGTTTTCAAAGTCGATATAAATTTTCTGCCGAAAATCCGCAGTTTTATAAACTTGAAACAACTTATGATTCTTGTTGTTTTCTCAAAGACTACTTGTATAAAAGTTATAAAAGTTATATAACACATATATAACACATGTTTTCATAATATTAACATGTTTATAATGTGTTCATATATTCATAAACACATTTAAAGAAACAACTTAAAAATAAGAACTAGAAACTTATAAACTTGAGTTTTTATGAAACTTGTTGTTGTTGGTGATTATATATATTATGCAAGACTTATATAAACATAAATGTATGATGAAATAAGGTAGTATTTACTTACTTTGATGTTTTTAGAAGAATGGAAATGAGTAGAATGTTGGATCTTCAAAGGTTTCACCAAGAACACCTTGCAAATGAAGAACACTTGAAAGAAAAGTTTTGTGGAGTATGTGTGTGTGTGTGTGGCCGGTTTCTAGAGAGGGAGGAAGAGATTTTTGGTGTGAAGAATGAAATGGAAATTCATCTCTATTTATAGAGGATGAAAAGGTGTGAAATGATGGCAAGAATGAAGGTTGAGTAAGATGTCTTGCAAAGTATGGAGAATGATGAAGACATGTGATGTTGATTGTGCATGGTTGATGAAATAAAATATTGAGGTTGTGTACTATAGGGGGGTGGCCGGCCATGTGATGAATATTTGTGTATTTTCATTTTTTTGTATAAATGTATTTAGAATGTATTCTTGTATTTTCCTTTTCTTGTAAATTCAAAAATACTTTTGAATGCATTGTTTTAATGAATTGTTTTAGTCTTGCATAATTAATGTTAAGTAATTGTATTAGTGTATGATTAGTGTCACTAATCATAATTTAATTATGTACTTAGTTGAATTAATCCTTCATATCGTAAATTGATCGGATTAATTGATTTCCCGATTCATCGCACCGATGAATTTGATTCTAGTTGAGTTGAATTTTCTAATAAACCTTGTTAATCACTTGATTAATTTCTAATGACCACTGATTAGGCTATAATTGTCTATTAAATACAGATTAGGTCATTATTGCTAACCTGGTTTAATGTCGGATGTTACATATAGCCATGTATAGAAATATATTTAAAGGTGGCACCTGAATAATCAATCTAATAAACGGTATGACCAATATACGTTAAAAGTGTGACTCAAAGTGGTCAAAGGTTTGAATGTTCCACTAAGAAGAGATTCGGAGGGGTAACTCTACTCAGAGGGAATTTCACGTTTAAAGACTATACGAAAGATCTTGAGGTTTTGCTAAGAGGTCTATGTTTGGATTTGGGTTTAATGACACCATATGATGAATAAAATCGGATTAAGAAGCCTCTAAGCTAATTTGAATAATAGATTTTTCATAAGAGCTATTATACTCCTTCTCCCCCCTTTTTGTTTTTGAAAAATAAAAAATGATTCAGTAGATGGAATATGATTATGTAGCGTAAAGAAATGCTAATTATGTAGGTACATATGCGTAAGCTTCAATAATGTCAAATTGGGAAAGTTTTAAAGAAATCTGAATAAAACATTGTTTAAAAGAGTCATTATATGCTTCCCCTTTCTATTTTTTTTTTTTGCTTGAAAAATCAAATATCACTTCCTGAAAATATAACAAGTCATCTAATCGGAGGGACCTCCTATGGATGATGTTCAACTAAACCAATAGAAGCAAAGGTAAAAAAATAACATAAGATGAGTCAATCAATCGTATCATTGATCTTTAGGTGTGTTGTATATTAGTCCTTAAATGGCTAGAGTTGTGTGTAAGCAAGTACACCAAATATGATTATTCTTTAAAAGAAGGTTTGGAAAATGTATTATTTATATAAAACATTATTAAGAATAAGAGTCGTATGAGAAATCATCAAAGATGGATAGAAGTATGCTTTAGGCATGCAAACTTACATGAATGACCTACTAGGTTCAGAAGGTTTTACTAAAAAAGGTTCTAGGTTAAAGTTAAAAGGTAATCAAGTTAAGTGTTAAAGTTTTTACTAGAAATATACATGGTCCCAAGTATTGGAATACGATCAACGACATGAAGGTCATATATGTTCTAACCTAAAGATAAAAAAGTCAAAGGATTTATGTCAGAAGGTATGCTTCTGAGTATCCAACTGAGGAGTCAGAACTCACATAGCATGCTTTAACGATTTGGTTGAAGGGTCGAAAGATATGGTTCTGGAGACTCTAACTAATGAGTCAAAAGGCAGGGTTCTGACTGATGAGTCATAAGGTATGATTCACGGTCCTGACTAAAGGGTCAGAAGGTGTAATTCGAAGATCCGACTGAAGAGTCAGAAGGTATAGGTTGAGTTCTGCATAAGGCGTTGGTCGGAGTCCTGACTAAGGGGTCAGGAGGTATAGGTCGGAGTTCTGACTAAGGGGTCAGAAGGTGTTGGTCGGAGTTCTAAATAAGGTGTTGGTCGGAGTCTGACTAAGGGGTCAGAACTCAGAAGGTATAAACTGAAGTTATCTATCAAAATGCGAGAAGCTTCCTTCGGAGGGAATATCCCTCGAACGCAAGAATATCTCCACCATGGACAGAAAGCTTTTAGAAATGGTGAATGATTTTTACAAGATATTAGAAGATGTTGCAAGAATGTTATGATATGAAAACATAATTAGAAATTAAAGAACAGACGTCAAGAGATTCTGATTAGAATATCATTCAAACATGGAAGTCAAAAGACTTCGATTACGAGAAAAAAACTTTGTGTTTTGGTTATCATATTCAGGGTCATAAGTCAGTGTGTTGTCCTACATCTCTTTGGCTAGGGTGTGAGGTGGAATCCCCTATCCCTTTTAGATTTACAACTTTAACATTTAGTGGTCTCTTCATCACTTTGTTTTTGTAAAAGACATCACTGTCCATGATGTACTAAAGAGACTAAAAAGAAATCTTTTGTTCATTTCCATCTTATGTAAAAATATCTAGTTTGTCACTTTTCAAATAAGCTATTATCTCTCTTTCTTTTATTTTTATATTTTTTCTTTAATAGAAAACATATCTAAGATAAGTCATTCAGACTTGGAAGGCGAAAGCCACTCTGAGGTCTGACTTCCGGACTTCCGACTCACTAAATCATTGTCAAAATTCATAATATAGATCTGGAACCATAAATTATTGCTATTATCTCTTATTTTCAAATTAACAAGAAGATCAATGGTTGAATAAGTTTAACGATAAATAGGTGGTTTAACACTTATGAAAAGACCATATAGAGATTTAATAGACACGAATAGGTAAGAGAGTGGAATAAACAATAAAACCTGGATGCCAAGTGGAGATGGAAAAAATCATGGAACATGATAGTTTGTTGCGTAACATGCATCGTTAGAATGGTTCTTACCAATAGGCTCTGACTTACAACTTTAGGCTGTGTTGTAGAGTTTAGCCATTCACCTTTCCAGCATATTACAATTTTCTCAGAGTGTACATCAACAACAGGTTTGAGAAATTACCAAATCAAAAACAAAGAAGTAAGAGCGACCGATGGCTATGCCGGTCCCACGGATGGCGCCATTTGTTTGAACGATATTTTCCCTTTGCTATATACACCTTGAGATATCTTCAAATATGATCATCCATATTTAGTATAACAATCTGAGAGCCAAAGAAACAAGAAAGGTCAGTGTGCAACACAGGGGGATGACCCCTGTGAGGCACCTCCGACGCTCAAGTCAGATAGAGTCCGAGTAACATTGCAGAAAGAGAGCAAGTAATTTAGGGTTTTTAGGGATGAGAAAGATGATACCTGAGTATAATGATCAACCCCTTATTTATAAGGTCTTTACCTTGTCGTTTTTCATAAGGGAATCTTGGCCTCTAACCTGCGCTGCTCGGAGGTCAGACCTGCAACCAATAAGAGGGCTCTCTTTATGCTGCAACTCTGATCCTGTCTAGGTGCTGTTTGTAATGGTCAGAGGGAACAAACATGCTTTTCTGCACACCTCTTGTTTGTATTACTCATAGGTCAACTCCTACCAACTCAGAGGCAACACTAGGCTTTGCTTTATAAAAAGGTTTTTCAAGAGTTTTCCTAATATAGACATAAATATTTTACCCACACAAACATTGGCCAATGAGAAGAACACCGAGAGAACAAGATTGTAAGGTCTACCACTACTAGATCTATCTAGACGCGGATCCGTGAACGAGTGCGGAATCCTCGTTAACGGTTAGACGAACAACTCTCAACTACGAAACACGAAGACTATCAGAGGCTGAACGAACGACTGACGAACGATCCTACGAACTGATTCTCTCCGAAACGGACCTAAAGCTGATGATAAACTCGAGATCGCCTTAAGCTTAATTCCTCACGAATTCTGCTAAAAGTCTGCTAATGACTCAAGTCTATCCCTAATTATAGACCCTGATTCGAGTCTGTTGTGGGCCAAACTCGAATCTGGCCCAAGGCCCATTCGAGTCTGTCCACAATGACACTCTCGAATCTGGGCACATTCGAATCTAAGGCTACATTCGAATCTATCACAGATTCGAATGTCTACCCTTATATAATTCGAATCTAGCCAAAACACTTAAACACCTAAGTGTTGAAACTTATGTTTTTACCTTATGAATGAGTTAATCTTTGAACTTTATGTTTGAACTTCTTGTAATATGTTACATCAAGTTCAAACACATAATCAATAACAGTCAAACATATATAAACATATATATCAAAACACTCGTTAACTCTCAATACTCTGAATATTACTTAACCCAAAATGTTAGATCGATTAGACTGCTATCGTCACACAAGGTGTACCAACAGACTCCCCCTTGACGATAGCTTCTAATCATTTAGCTTCTTCAGGTCATCCTTTGATAGATTTATCAAATGCAGTGGATCATATACTTTCAAAATGACCTTCTCGTCTTGATCTTCCATGACGGCTTCAGCAGTGTCATTATCGACGTACCACCATTTCATGTTGCTCAAAATGTTCTGTGGCATCGATTTCATAGGTACTTTCTTCAGACATTTGACTGGCTTATACACCATTCTGGCCCAAGGTCTTCCAGTATGAGGATCTATCCTTGATCCATCCTCAACCCTTTTGCCTGATCTCGGCTTAAGCCTTTCAAACTTTCCTGAACGCCCCTCTTTTCTTATTATTTTCGCCATGACTTCAGCATACGGGTCTTCGCCTATATTGACCAGTTCTTTCCATGCTAGTTCCTTCACTTCAATCTTAGGCAGTGTATTGAACGCTTTCAGGGTTCGCCTCAAGTATTGGAGGCCATCTCTTCTTTTCAAGATAAACAGCTGCAGTTCTCTGTCAAAGAACCAGCTTATAATCCCTCCTGAAAAACTTCCCGCACCCGGAACTCTCATTTTCTTCTTCATCTTCAGCTGATCTTTCTTTTCTTCCTTCTTAAACCAAAGATTTATCAACTCAGCTCTAGATGGCTCTTTCTCTGCCTCTTCAAGTTCTTTATCTTCAACTGAGGCTATCTTGATGTAGTCAATATCAATCACATTATGACTATTTCCCACATATAGCTCCGTAACAGGTTGTGAATTGATTATCACCTCATTTACATGATCGTCCTCATCATCTAATACTTCGTCATCTGATTTCCAGTCAACGACCTCCTCCGGAATGAACTCACCTTCCTCCAACTCTTCAACTTCATCTTCAAAATCAAATTCCATAAGCTCTTCCTCAATATCTTTCAGTGCATCTATCATGTCACTATCCAAAGCCCTTGAAGAACCTGCTTCTCCTCCAGCTCCTCCTACTTCTCCTTCTTGACTAGGCTCCCCCTCAGATTGAGCAGTCTGAGCAGCAGAAAGATCTACTGGCTCATTCTGTCTTTTTGGGCTGGGATCATTGCCTTGATTGTCCTCATCATCATCTTCTCTTGGCCTCTCAATTTCTTGATCACGGCAGGATGTCTCCCCCTGAGCCTGAAGATTTTTCATTAACTGCTCAATGAGGGAGCGCATCGATCTTAACTCAGCTGCCTGATCGCAGACGAACGTCTTCAGCTCAACATTCTCTTCCTGGATTTTTTCTACAGTCTTCTTCAATTCAGCATTTTCATTATCTAGATTTGCATTATGTGCCTGAATTTCACCCATTGCCTGTGTTAGGCCTAGGATTTGAACGTGTTGGAAGTCAACGCGAGCTTTGAGCTGCATAAACCTCTGGTTGTCAGCGTAGGCGGTCGAGGTAGATGGAATGGACTGAACAGGAGAAGGGATGAATGGTGGTGGAATATATGGCTCATGTTGAGGTGGTGGTAATGGTGGAGCGGTGGCTTGTGGTTCTTGAGTTTGAGGTTGAGGTTGTTGTGCATCGGACGCTGAGGATGTCCCTTGCATAAACCTGTGACGCTTGGCCCGCTGCCTAGTCACCAAGGGAGCAACTTCCTCCTCTTCAAAATCTGAATCGTCAGATTCCCTTGCCTCTCTTCTCCTCGATCCTTCTTCATTCACTATCAATCTAGATCCATACGTTCCGATTTGAATATTAGGTTCGGTATCCACTGATTCAGGAGCTTCAACCTCTAGCTCCTCCATATCTTCCGACTATGATTCAGATGATGTCAAACCTTTTTCAGCCCTCTCTGGCTCATACTCTTCCACATCTCTAAATACGTCTTCTTCTTCTTCTGGTGGACTGAGCAATTCACCAACTAATGCTGCGGCCACATCTTCGTTTGCATGAGGCCCTGCCTCCCAAATTTCATTAAGCGTCTGGCATAGCTGTTCAGCTTCGCTCGGACCATTTGAGGGCCCGTCTTCTGGAACTTCTGGTTGTTGACTTGTCGAAGGCCTTGATGCCTGAATTTGACTCGCTGATGGTCTTTGTCGACGTCTTTGAGCTCGCGGCTGCTGTTGTTGTTGACGTTGTTGTGGTTGTTGTTGTCTCGGTTGAAATTCAACGACCCCTGCCCAGTTGGCATCTTCCGGGGCTTGAAACTCCCTATCCAAAATTGCTCCCAATAGTGGACGCTCAACAGGAACAGCCAATCTTCCTCGGTGTGAGGAACAATCAGCGAAAATCCTTTTGTCCATGATGGCAACACTCTGAAAGTCATTTGATGGCGGCAAGTTTGGCAAGAAGTGCCTTATCAACATCATAATGAACCTTGGGTACAACAAGAATTGTTGATTTTCGGGGGCTGTGATCTGGTGAACAAATTCTGAAAAGAACATCTCCGAAAAACTGTAAGGCCGATTATATACCATCGCAACAATTCCCGACTGAATCTTCGCCACTATATAGTCGAATCCTGCTTTCTTTGGAGCAAAGTACACCATAAACACATGTGCTAGAAACCTCCACTGCCCGATCAATCCACTCTTCATATATGACACTTTCGTCACATCAAGACTGTATCCCATTCTTTGAAAGGCCGCTTGCCTTATACTCAAAGGAACATCTATTGGACCAGCTTCTTCTTCCTGAGTGCCCAGCTGCAGCACTTGACGAAGCATGTCTGCCGAGAATACCAACGGCTGTCCAGCGATACGAGTGCGTAGAACTGTCGGTGTAACTGAGCAGTCTACCTGCAAATAATCGTAAAACTGACGAATGTATGGTAACACAAGCTGCACATTATGCGACAGTGCAAATCCGATTCTAGATTCAACGAGAAAATCAAGCACTTGACGGAATCCCTGCGCCTCAGGGAGATTCAGATCTGGATGAAGCACCATATTGTGCTTAGGAACAAATGCTCGAACAGCCATTTCTGCACAATAAACAAAACTATTAGATTCATTAAAAATCAATAAACTTGTTTAAATTTAAATCTGTTTTATTTTGAACTTGTTTAAGTACAAAATCCAACACAATTAAATTTCTACAAGTTTAATAACATTTAAATTAAATAGTGCAAATAAACAATAGATTCGAAAGTAACTGATTCGAAGTGTCCCTATTCGAGTGTAATGGACAGATTCGAAGTGTCCCTATTCGAGTGTAATGGACAAATTCGAAGGTCATGGTCATCTCGAATCTAATGACAGATTCGAGAAACCGATGAACAGATTTGAACGGCCGAATCTATTTCAAAGACCAAATCTCTTAATTTTAACCTTTTTGGACCTAGAAAATTACATTCAATTGTCCTACTAGCTACTAATCACAGATATATGCCTTTAATTTGACTTTTTGTCGGTCCAAACTTGGAAATTTTGTAAAAACCCTATTTCGACCCTTAAAACTTCAAAAATCGATGATTTAGCATAAAATTGTGTATAAAACTACATGAATCTTGTACAATCAAGTTGATTATACCTAGGTACAGTAGTAGAATCGAACACACAAGCTTTAAACTCGATGAAATGTCATTTATGTGAGAAACGGTAGATTCGAGAATAGATTCGAAATCGCCACTATAGACTCGAGGAAGTAGATTCGAAAACAGAAAGAATTAAATGTCTTCACTGTTGACCTATTTATACGACCAACCTTCGAGTCTAAGGCCCTAGTCGAATCTACTGACAGATTCGAAGTCTTACCTCTTCGAGTCTGTCCTAGATTCGAAACCATCAAACACTTAGAAAAATTTCTAAAATTTTGAAATAACTTCAACTTTTCCAACCTTTTTCTACGGTATCGTGTAACCAGATAAACTATGCCAACTCTTTTTACCTTAAGCACAAGATATTTCACACAATGTTTATTTTATCCAACTTTGAATGCACCCTTTGTAATTTTTGACCTTTTACCTAAGTAAAAATTAAACTAATAAAATAAAATAAAATAAACTAAGGTAAAAATAAAATAAAATAAAATAAAATAAAATAAATAAAATAAAATTTTGACCAAAAAATTTATTCTAGACCTAAGCTATACTTAACGAATTTACAACCTAAGCTAAAAATTAAACGAAATGTTTTTGATGAGTATTGTCTAAGAAAGGTTCAATCAGATAGCGATGTCTGATACTTACTTTCAGTACTTAAACTTTCACACTTAGGAATTTTTGATTCCTTTGATTATTTGTCGTGACATACCTATTTAGCCGATTGTTGGTATTTTACCCCTTTAAACACTCTACATTTCGGAATATCTCTTGGCATTTTTATTTATCAGGAAATTATCTTACGTGACTCAGACATAGACATACTTTTATGATCAAGGCACACACACAAAGATTCTAACTTGTTGGTATTTGCAAACTTTCTTTAAAAGACAAACTTCGGACACAGGTCTGTATTATCATACAACAAAGTGTCTTAGTTTGACTTAAGGTATATTTTTAAAGTTAGCAAGACAGCGGAGACAGGTCTGTACTGACGTACAACAAAGCGACATGTCTGCTAACCCGAATCTAAACAGAGACAACAGGTCTGTACTTACGTACAACAAAGTTGCATGTTTTCGACTCTCAGCTTTATATGATATTTCTATTCTTTCCAATTTCAGATGTATTTGATGTTGCCATACATCCCCAGAAAGTTTGCGTACCTCATTTAGATTCAAAGTTTGTATGTCTTGTACATAAAAATTAAGACCGATTGGTCATACATCTAAGTTAGTGACACACTTGACTCTTTCTAGAATATTTTATTAGCCTTGAGATTCCCTATATGTATTATGCCTACCAGCACATCAAACTAAATAAAGTATAACACTTAGAATTTAGTTGCATTATGTGTGAAAGCCTAAACACTTAGAGTTTGTAACGACTGTGCTAATTTTCGTCACTTTGAACCTATGTATCTAAGACTTAACTCTTTTTTTCTGATATTCTCTTTTTTTTGTATTTTTGTAATTTTCTCTCTTTTTTCTTTTGTTTTTCATAAGAAAAAGCAGTAAAATAAGCTAACCTACTAACTTACTAAAAATAGAAACTTGCTAAAAATAGAAACTTACCTAAATTAGCAGACTACTGTAGAGAAAGAAATACTACAACTCTAAAAGAAAATAAACTACTCTACTAAGGTCAATTTACTCTGGGTTGCGCATTCCATTCAGTTGAATTAAGTACTCAAACCGTGACTTATCAAACGCTTTGGTAAATAAATCTGCATTATTATCTTCTGTTGCCACTTTTACCAGTTTGATTAAGTTCTTTTCAGCACAATCACGAATAAAATGATGCCTTATGTCTATGTGCTTTGTTTTGTTGTGTTTAACTGGATTATTAGTTATAGCAATAGTAGACTGGTTATCTATCCTAATTGGAGTTTGAGTATAAGCCAAACCGTAATCCCGCAATTGTTGTTGTATCCACAGAACCTGTGAGCAGCAACTACCAGCAGCAACATACTCGGCCTCGCACGTTGACACGGCTACCGATGTTTGTTTCTTGCATTGCCAGGACACCAATCTCCCTCCTAGGAACTGACAACCTCCAGTTGTTGATTTGCGCGTCAGGCTGCATCCTCCGTAGTCAGAATCCGTGAACGCCTCCAACTCTAGATCTCCCTCCGCGTGATACCAAAGTCCCAGCTTCGGTTTCGACTTGAGGTATCGTAGAATCCGCTTCACAGCTTTCATATGCATCTCCTTCGGATTCGCTTGAAACCTAGCACAAATACACACAGCAAACATAATGTCAGGTCTTGAAGCAGTTAAATACATAAGTGATCCAATCATGGCCCGATATAAAGTCGGATCCACATCGGTATCACTTTCAGTACCCGGCCCGAGATTGTGATTCACTTGAATCGGCGTGCTGAAGTGGGCAGTCAACTTTGTTCCTTCCATCCCGAAACGCTCCAATATGTCATAGACATACTTGGTCTGATGGATTAACATGCCTTCCTTCTTCTGGTCAACTTGTAACCCCAAAAAGAAATTCAACTCCCCCATAGCACTCATCTCGAACTTAGACTTCATCACCTTCTCGAAATCTTTGCACATCTGTTCGTCTGATGATCCAAAGATGATATCATTGACGTACACTTGTACCAAGATAAAGTCTTCACCCTTTCTCTTCACAAACAGAGTACTATCTATCCTACCCCTTTCAAAACCGTTTTCTAAAAGATGGTTGGATAGAGTCTCATACCACGCCCTAGGTGCCTGATGTAATCCATAGAGAGCCTTATCTAAGCGATATACACTATCAGGATATTTTGGATCTGTGAATCCGGGCGGTTGCTCTACATACACCAACTCCTTCACTTTCCCATACAAGAAAGCACTCTTAACATATAACTGATATACCTTAAAGCCCTTGAAGGAGGCAAACGCTAGAAACAACCTAATGGCTTCCAGCCTTGCTACTGGTGCAAAAACCTCGTTGTAATCAATTCCCTCCTCTTGGTTGAAACCCTTTACAACTAACCTTGCCTTGTTGCGCGTGACTATACCCCGATCGTCTCTTTTGCACTTAAAAACCCATTTGGTTCCTATTGCTATTTCCCATCGAGGTAACGGAACTAACTCCCACACTTCTAGTTTCCTAAATTGTGAAAGTTCTTCCTGCATCGCTTCAACCCAAGAGTTATCCTTAAGTGCCATTTGCGAATTTTTAGGCTCTACTTGCGATATGAAACACGAATAGAGACATGTGTGATATGCCTCGGAGTCGTTTATCATCGACAACAACACTGTGTTGTTATTTACACTACTCCTTGTCCTCACACCCTCATTAGGATTTCCTATGATGCTTTCTAATGGATGGTTCTTGTTAATCCTAGAGGTCTCTATATCATCAACCCTTAGATTATCTCCTAAGTCAAATCCTATTTCACCTAATGGGGGAACAGGCTCAGCTTCTACATTTTCATCCTCACGGACGTTTTCCTCAGAGTTGGAACTCGATGCTTGAGTCTGATTCTCAGTGGTAGGTGATTCTTGATCAGCAACTTCTGGAGATCTATCTACAGTCGCAGTAGGCTCAGATGTAGATTCAAACGTGGTCCTCGGAAAGATATGGCCATCGTCCTTTAAATGCAACGTTGCCATGTCCTTTTCGATTGTACCTCCATTATCATCCAAAGGAATGTTAAATGACTCAAATAACTTATCATAGTCAAATATCCATTCCGGACCAGTTTGGGGTTCATGTGTATAACTTGTGACTTCAATATTATACACAATCTCCACAGTACCATTTGTTTTGTTAAAAACCCGTTTGTTTGGTGAGTTCGGCACATAACCTAGGAAGTATCCTTCGTCAGCCTTTTCTCCAAACTTCGGTTGATGTTTTGTTCTTAAAAGAGTGCATGGTACTCCAAACGGTTCGAATCCAGTTAAGTTAGGTGGCCGTTTATTCAAAATTTCATAGCATGTTTTGTTCAACAATTTGACTGTAAGGACTCGGTTTAAAATATGGCACGCGGTATTCACTGCCTCCCCCCAAAACATGGTAGGAAGCTTTGAATCCGAAAGCATAGTCCTTGCAACTTCAATCAATGTTCTATTTTTATGTTCGGCCACCCCATTCTGTTGAGGTTCATATGGTGCACTGAATTGATGCACTATGCCCTTTGATAGACAATATACACCAATTACAGTGTTTTTGAATTCAGTCCCATTATCACTACGAATTATTTTAACCCTTGTTCCATAGGAGTTCTCCACTTGGTCTAAGAACCCGATGAGCTTTGTAGCCGTCTCGTCCTTCGTACCTAAAAAGAAAACCCATGAAAAACGTGAGTAATCGTCAGTGATAACTAAGCAGTACCAACTACCTCCGATACTCCTTTTGTTGATTGGGCCGAAAAGGTCCATGTGCAACAAATCGAATGTTGAGGCTATGGAGTTCTGCTTTTTGGACTTGTGTGTCTTCTTATGCTGTTTGCCCTTCATGCACGGTAGACACTTGTCCTCGAACTGAAAACTTTTCATGGGCACACCCTGCACCAGTCCATTTTTCGTTATGTAATTCATCTTCCTTAGGTGCAGGTGAGCCATTCGTCTGTGCCACAGTACTGATTCCGTCTCTGAAGCTTTGGATAATAGACAGATTGGCCCCATCGAAGTCTCCGGCTTGTTCATATCCAACATGTATAAGTCGTTCTTCCTTGGCGCCCGCATCAATACCTATTCTTCAGGAATTTTGAATCCCGGCTTTAGCACTAACGCCTCAGTGTCAGTAAATAACACCGAGTTCTTCTTATCACAAATTTGAGATACACTAATGAGATTGTGAACCAGTTTATCAGCGTGATAAACTTGGTCCAACTTGATTGTCCCATTAGTGACCACTCCGGTACCCGTGATATTTCCACCCTTGTTACCAGCGAATGATACGAATCCCCTATTACCTCCCTTGAAGTCTGTGAGTAGACTTCTTTCCCCCGTCATGTGCCTGGAGCAACCACTGTCGACGAACCACTTGTTGTTTGGACCTGTAGTTATCTCCTGCACATGAAAGAAAAGAGGTTAGTTATCACGGGGAACCCAAGCCATGACTGACTTGGTAATACCATTCTCGTCCACATACGTGAACTCTTTCAAGTACCCATCTCGCCTTTCAGGTGACTTGGGCCTTTGAACTGAATTCTGTTGTGGTGCCGAGTGATTTAAGTTCACTCTTTGCCTTGGAGTAGGCATTTGATGTGGAGCTCTAGAATAATTCCTATTATATGGCATTTCGGACTGTGATCCCTGAGCTCTTACCGGTGCGTATTGTCGAACTGGAATATGTGACCTAACTGGAGTGTGTGACCTGCTAGGTGTGGTGCTCCTATAGACTTGCTGTGGTGCTGACCTAGATTGATTATTGACACGATTCGGTGAATTTGTCCTAATCACTTCCTTTGGTCCAACTTTAACTGGTGTGTTTTTCACAACTTGTTTGGGTGCGGCATTCACAGTTTTCTCGGTAGGTTGAGAACTACTGCTGCTTGCCACACTGGTTGAGGGCTTAACAGGTGTTGGGTTCACTGTCTTAGGGGTAACATCGGCTTTCCTAAGTGGACAGTGAGAAGCAACATGCCCCTTCTCGTGACATCTGAAGCAAGACATCTTATCTATGGACTTTTTGTGTGTTCCCTTAGATCTAGGTGTCTCACTAGTGTCTATCTCCTTTGGAACACCTATGGTGTCTGGCTCGTCGACCTGGTCAGCCCAAAAAATTTTCTGTTTTCCTGCAGGTGTTTCACTGGAGGAAGACACAAATTTCACTTTCTTGACCTTGACGGTTGAGTCAGCCACCTTAGGTGCATTTTCTACTATAGGCTCAGGTGTTGGTGTAGGTAGGTCCTCTAAGTCTACTGATTTATCAGTGTTCTCCTGAGGCTGAGGCACATAGTTTGCATTGAAAGGTGGAGGTATTTCGTGAAAACCTAGACTTACGGGCTTCTTAGACTGTCTTTGGGCATCTAAGACTTTCCCTAGATTTAGACTCGAATTCCTAAACTTCTCCAACTTGCTATTTGCCTCTGCTACCTTAACCTTTGTCTCTGCTAGCTCTATATCCTTGTCCCTAAGACTTTTTGTCAAGGCCTCTACGTGCTCATACATTAGCTCTATCCTAACACACTGCTCACTGAGTTTGTCTTTTAGAACTACTACGTCTTGAGCATCAGCCTTAAGCTTTTCTTTTAGATCTTGCTTGATATCATTTAGGCTAGCGTTTTCAATTTTTAAGTTTTCATTTTGAGCAGTTATGGTCTTATGTGAGTCTAAGACTAGATTTAACCTATCCTTAGAACTAACACATAAAGCACATAATTCACGAAATAGAGAATAAGACAGACTAACCTTTGAGTTATCAGATTCCACGTTGGCCATCTGAGCAGCAAACTCCAGCACTGTCTGATCATTCGCCTTCTCTACCCACATCGGACTGCTGTCCCGTGTGGTCTGCTCGTCTCCATCACATCCAGTTTCTGTGACTTCAGCCATGAAGGCTCTAGCATTCGACTCAGGATGTGAACTCCAATCATACGTACCATCTAGCTGTCGGTCTGAAGTGACATTGGATAGTAAACCAGCTAGATTGGCTTGTCCAGATGAGGAACTCGGAAGGTATCGTTGTTGGGACTGATTTTGGAACTGTCCCTGATGCTGACTCTGCCCCTGGTATGTCTCTACCTTTGGTCTCTGGCACTCCCTGGCGAAGTGTCCTAGTCCTTGACAGTTATAGCATTTCACCTTGGACTTATCAAACCCTATCCCCTTGTTATTCATCTACAGATTCCTTCCAGTTCTCTTTATGAATCTCTTAACCCTCTGGGTTACCATGGCCAGTTGCCATTTAAGATCCATCTCCTCAAGATCATCAGGGTCGACCTGATCGTAGTCTTCGTCCCAAAGAGCCGGATCATTAATCTTCCATTGAACACAATTTCCGTATGCGGCCACAAAAGAAGCAAGCAGATTCAGATGTTCTTCCGCCGACTTTGCGCTCATGGGCATCTTTGAATAGCTCTGAGATGTCGGTGCCTGTTGTACTTGAGGCTGCGGTTCTTCCGATCTTCCTAACCCTAAGAACGCGCGATTCAGTGTGTCATCAGACTCTGCTGGTGACGATGTCTCTCCAGTGAAAAACGCTGTAGCAGTCTTCGGTTCGGCTGCCGCTGAAGATTTTGACGTCTTTCCAAAATACATTGCTGGATTCTGGACTTGTTCGTAATCAGTCTCGGTCTTTAGTAGCTCAAAGTGATATGCCCTCAACGTTCCCACTATATCATCCAGAGATTGAGTGTAATATTTATCCTCATTTTGCTTGATCATTGCCACGTACATAGCCCATTTGGCTGGTAGGGCATCAAGAAGCTTGTTGTTCTTGTCAGTATCGGTAAACTCAATCCCGTGGCTCTCAAGTTCCATCAATAGATGATAGAAACGGGTGATGATGTCATCCAGTTGTTCATCCTTTAACGCCTTGAAGATTGCGAACTGTTGTTTTAACAGCTCTGTACGCTTTCTCCGAACTCTAGGATTTCCCTCACACCTCTTCTCTAGCAACTCCCAAAGTTCTTTTGATGTCCTCTGAGTCCTAAATGTGTGTAGAATATCCTGCGGTAACGCCATTCGAATTAGGGAGAAAGCTTTGTTTTCGGCTTCAAATAATTTCTTGTCATCCTCCTTCATCATTTGGTATGACAAGACCTTTTGACGACCTTCTACTTCTGACACCGGTGGAATATACCCTTCGTCGATGCACACCAACATGCGCATGTCGTTGAAACGAACGAAATCAGTAAATCGGTCTTTCCACCAATAATAATCCTCGACCTTCATCAGCTTAGGCGGGGCGTTTGCCTTCCCGACCTCGTGGTCCATTTCTAGGAATTTCTGAAGATTTGACATCGTTTCGAAAGTAATTGAATTTGAACTTAATTAATTTAATTTGAAACTGATTTAGAATAATTCTTTCGAATCTAGGTAAATTCGAAACTAATTAAAGTTAAATCTTTTGGGATTAAATTCGATTAAGTGTTTTAATTCAATCAAACTCGAAATATGTCATATTCGAAGTTCCATAGATTTGATGGTCCTTAGATTCGAAGGTCAGCAAACTCGAGGGAACCAGCAGATTCGAAGCACTTATCGAAACTATACTAGACTCGAACTAGACTCGAAACTAGACAGACTCGAGACTCTGTTCGAATGAAGCACAAACTCGACACAGATTCGAAACCTACTGAAACAGACTCGAAAGGAGCAGATTTAGGTTAGACTCGAGACTAAAGTGTAACCCTAATTACCCCTATTAGACTCGAGCGCCGCAAACTCGAAAAACAGTTAATTCTTTGATTTTTTAACGATTTTCAGATTAAACCAGTATTTTTCTAACGAAAAATAATGGTTTCGATCAAAAACGAGAAAAACCACAAAGTATTTTCTGAATATAAATCTGCTAAGCTCAAAAACTCGATTTTGAGAGAAAAACCGTCCAACTAGCGTCAAGAAACCTAGAATGTATTTGATGAACACGAAGAACACCAGAAACACTCCGTAGGCTCTGATACCACTTGTAAGGTCTACCACTACTAGATCTATCTAGACGCGGATCCGTGAACGAGTGCGGAATCCTCGTTAACGGTTAGACGGACAACTCTCAACTACGAAGCACGGAGACTATCAGAGGCTGAACGAACGACTGACGAACGATCCTACGAACTGATTCTCTCCGAAACGGACCTAAAGCTGATGATAAACTCGAGATCGCCTTAAGCTTAATTCCTCACGAATTCTGCTAAAAGTCTGCTAATGACTCGAGTCTATCCCTAATTATAGACCCTGATTCGAGTGTGATGTGGGCCAAACTCGAATCTGGCCCAAGGCCCATTCGAGTCCGTCCACAATGACACTCTCGAATCTGGGCACATTCGAATCTAAGGCTACATTCGAATCTATCACAGATTCGAATGTCTACCCTTATATAATTCGAATCTAGCCAAAACACTTAAACACCTAAGTGTTGAAACTTATGTTTTTACCTTATGAATGAGTTAATGTTTGAACTTTATGTTTGAACTTCTTGTAATATGTTACATCAAGTTCAAACACAAAATCAATAACAGTCAAACATATATAAACATATATATCAAAACACTCGTTAACTCTCAATACTCTGAATATTACTTAACCCAAAATGTTAGATCAATTAGACTGCTATCGTCACACAAGGTGTACCAACAAAGATGAACCGGTTTGGGTTTGTGGGTTTTGATTTGGGGTTTGGAGATCCATGGTTTGATTTGTGTTGAAGCCCTCTAGATCATCTACTATCACTGTCTACGAACCCCAACCGGATCAGAATATTTAGAAACCACATGGTTGCAGAGATCTAGTTCTCATTACAGATATACTGTACGTTCGTATTTTGTTCACGTCCACACCAACGTTCAGAAGAGCGATCGAGAATTTTTGTTTTTTGGAATATCTGCTATTTGATATGATTCCGATAAATGTCACAGAATATCCAGAGGCGGTTTAGTTTTTCATCCGAATCTGTAACCGAGAACTTTTCTCGATACGTTCGACTATTTCTTCTTCAACGTACATTAAATCATTAATAACTTCTTGTTTATAAATTTTTTGTTGGAAATTGATTTTACTTCACAACCTTCAAAGCCAAAAATTAATGTTTTTATTTCTGGGTATGTTGTATTTGTCATTTGATTCTTGTTTTTATTAATGAAAACCCTTCTTTACCATTAGTCTTGTTTCTATTATCAAGTTTCTTGAAAATGTGGTATGATTTTTACAGCAGGTTGTTTTTTTTGTTCATATGAAGATTGTTAGAATGGTTGTATGTATTAATTAAACTGATATGTATCTATTTGTGTAATTAAATTATCGTCGTCTATACCGTTGATGATGTGCCCGTTGTATCATTATATCACTTTTATATAGTGTTATTAATTTAGTTTAACACTAAATCATTTTATCAATTTATATATATTGAATCATCTGTTTAAAAGAGACTGAATCGACACAGCGGATCAATGTCTTTTTAAATATCATCGTTGATATGTATCAGTGTATCAATGCTACTTAAATTGTGTCAGTGATACTTGAAAGCTTATTTGCAATCATCTATTTGGATGTATAAATGAAACCTGAATTGTGTATCGATGTATCAGTGTTGCTTGAAATAAATTTATGTCATGTTAAATGTTGTATCGGTGAATCAGTGTATCGGTGTGTCGGTTGTGTATATATGTATATTTTCATATTCATATATTTTTTAGTAAATATATATGTATCGGTTAATTGATATATTTGTTGAGATTTGTATCAATTTGATGTAAATGAATGTGACAACTTTGATTCCCAGTATATTTTGCACTCAAACACAATAATCAAACGATTTGTATTAAGGATATGAAGATTACAAAGAGAGAATTTGAACACTCAATCTCTAGGAACTTTCATACACTCAAAACACACACACTGGGTGGAGGCTCCTCTTTCACTCTCTCTAAAACCCTAGGAGAACAATACTATATATACCTAAGCTTACTTTGGGGGTTTGTCCAAACACTCCCTTTCAAAGTCTTGGAAATTAAGATTCCCTCTAAAGTAAACTATTCCTTATTATAAATTGGACCTAGACATTTATTATATTTAATTATACACTATTTTAGGGCTAACAATCTCCCCTTTAGTGTATACTTAAATATTTACAATTAAGCGCAATTACACAAGCTTGAATTACAAGAAATAAAATTTCTAACAATCTCCCCCTTCTTGTAATTAAGGCTTGTATTCTTCTGAAGTCTTGGGCTCTAAACTCTGATATCTGATCTTTGAAGTAACTTTGATCTCTGTACTTTTGAAGTATATCAATGATCTTCTTCTGATGTCTCTCCCCTTAAATGTTTCAGATCAGTGGCTCTCCCCACGTTTAGTAGGTCTTTCAAAATATTTCAACTCTTTTCAGAACATTCTCCCCCTCATGATGATCATGAGAATTATGATCACCATGTAATCACTTCAGCTCTCCTAAAATAGTGTATAATTAAATATAATAAATGTTTATGTCCAATTTATAATAAGGGATAGTTTGCTTTGGAGGCAATCTTAATTTCCAAGACTTTTAAGGGGAGTGTTTGGACAAACCCCCAAAGTAAGCTTAGGTATATATAGTATTGTTCTCCTAGGGTTTTAGAGAGAGTGAAAGAGGAGCCTCCACCCAGTGTGTCTTTTGAGTGTGTGAAAGTTTCTAGAGATTGAGTGTTCAAATAGTACAGTTGAAAAATGACGAGAGCTGAGGGGTGAGAAAGGATTAAAAGAAAAGATAAATCCTACCAACACCGTGTCAGTCTGCTGGGTTTCCTATATCTGCTACCAAATTCCATGTGTTGGAATTAGTTATTGAACAAGACGTCATGGACCCAGTGACGCATGCACCTAACCCCCTAGCTACTCATTCGTCTCTTAAAAGACTTCTGTTTCAATTCACACGGAGTTATATCACATACTCTATCAACATATCATTTGGATATTGTCGATATTGAAACAAGGAAGACATCTTCTCCGGTCTCCGACTTCAGTTGATGCACTTTGAGTCTAGAGCTTAATGTTATACACTTTTAGGACACATGGAGTCTACAGTCCGCGTGACTATACTTGTCTACCGAGACAAAGCCGGAACAAATATGAGTGATTCTTTCATGATAAAGGATTTCACGATGATTATTTGGAAATCCTACCAGTGTTAATGTCACGCCAGCGCTGAACGTAGGTCACATAGACTTAGTCTATTGTGCAAACAGAACTCCTATGTGGAACTGGAATGTTACTTACAAATAATTTCATTTCTCTTTTATTTGTTCAGGTTGCAAAGCCATGAATGGATTTTATGATGTAAATGTTTACACTCTGTTATTGAGGGGGAGAGTTACTGATTGAGAATGTAACATGAGAGAGATACGTGCTTCTGTGTCTGTAATGTTCTTAAATTTAATATTTTCTTTCTGAGTCTGTAATCATCTGCTTCGACAAAGAAAGAAGATTTGAAGACACATTGAGGTTGTTCATTTGAAGAGGAGAGCTGAAGTGATTACATGAGGATCATAATTCTCATGATCATCATGAGGGGGAGAATGTTCTTAAAAGAGTTGAAATGTTTTGAAAGACCTACTAAACGCAAGGGGAGAGTCACCGATCTGAAACATTTAAGGGGAGAGTCATCTGAAGAAGATCAATGACATACTTCAAAAGTTCAGAGATCAGAGTTACTTCAAAGATCAGATATCAGAGTTTAGAGCCCAAGACTTCAGAAGAATATAAGCCTTGATTACAAGAAGGGGGAGATTATTAGAAACTTTATTTCTTGTAATTCAAGCTTGTGTAATTGCGCTTAATTGTAAATATTTAATTATACACTAAAGGGGAGATCCTTAGCCCTAAAATAGTGTATACTTAATTATAATAAAAGTCTAGGTTCAATTTATAATTAGGAATAGTTTACTTTGGGGGAAATCTTAATTTCCAAGACTTTAAGGGGAGTGTTTGGACAAACCCCCAAAGTAAGCTTAGTTATATATAGTATTGTTCTCCTAGGGTTTTAGAGAGAGTGAAAGAGGAGCCTCCACCTAGAGTGTGTGTTTTGAGTGTGTGAAAGTTCCTAGAGATTGAGTGTTCAAATTCTCTCTTGGTAATCTTCATCTTCTTAATACAAATCGTTTGATTATTGATTATAAAAAAAATTGACAACTTTGATTCCGAGTATATTTTGCACTCAAACACAATGATCAAACGATTTGTATTAAGAATATGAAGATTACAAAGAGAGAATTTGAACACTCAATCTCTAGGAACTTTCACACACTCAAAACACACACACTGGGTGGAGGCTCCTCTTTCACTCTCTCTAAAACCCTAGGAGAACAATACTATATATACCTAAGCTTACTTTGGAGGTTTGTCCAAACACTCCCCTTAAAAGTATTGGAAATTAAGATTGCCTCCAAAGTAAACTATTCCTTATTATAAATTGGACCTAGACATTTATTATATTTAGTTATACACTATTTTAGGGCTACAATCTCCCCTTTAGTGTATAATTAAATATTTACAATTAAGCGCAATTACACAAGCTTGAATTACAAGAAATAAAATTTCTAACAATCTCCCCCTTCTTGTAATTAAGGCTTGTATTCTTCTGAAGTCTAGGGCTCTAAACTTTGATATCTGATCTTTGAAGTAACTCTGATCTCTGAACTTTTGAAGTATATCATTGATCTTCTTTAGATGACTCTCCCCTTAAAGTCTTGGAAATTAAGATTGCCTCCAAAGTAAACTATTCCTTGTTATAAATTGGACCCTAGACATTTATTATTTTTAATTATACACTATTTTAGGGCTAACAGAATGTATCAATGTTGTGTCATAGTTGTATCAGTTCATTAATCTATTTTATGTAAATGAAATATGAATGTTGTCAGGGGCGGATCCACTTTATAATAATGGGTGTCACTCGACACCGATAAATTTTCAAACTGAGTTACGTATGTATCAAAATTTGAGTGACACCTAAGAATTTTTTTGAGTGACACCTACGAAAAAAATATAAAAGTATTATCCACATATATAATTTAAAATTGTTGTTTTTATTACCCAATTTTATTGAAATATTACTGAGTTTTAATCATACAAATTTTAAAGAAAATAAATCTCAATAGAATATAAAAGGAAGAAGAAAGTAGAAACAAATAAACAGCCAAAAACATTAAATAACGCCCAAAAATATTGTTATTTTTTATTTTTGCATTGACAATCCGTTTCTGTGACCCGATTAGTGTAAAAAAGATTTAAGTATTAAATCTACTCTAAAAAAAAGGACACCGATGACAAAAAATTCTGGATCTGCCCCTGAATGTTGTGTAAAAAAATGTATCTGTTGATGTATTTATTGACGTATCGGTTGTGTAAAGGATTGTATCAGTTGATTATATTAAATGATTTTGTTGATGATCCAACTAGACATTAATATGATAATTTGTAACATTGATACACTATTAAAAAAACGAGACAGTGATATACTAAAATTTGGGTCTGTTAGACCTAGAAATTGTGGTAGTTTCAGGGTTCAAATTGTAATAAATGAAATTTAGTTTTGTGTTCAATTTGTAAGGTTTCAAAATTCATTGTAAATGGGTTAAAAGACCAAAAGGTCAACCCATGGGTATAGATAGTTTAGATCCATTTGTTTGCTTATAAATAGTTTGTTTAGGTTTCATTTTTTTTTTTTTTTTGTTGTTGAAAGCTTTTGTACGTACTTGGAATTGGAAAGCATTTAAGGTTTATCTAAACTTGAACATTCATATTGTTCTTCATTATATTCATAGTGTTCTTCATGCTTATTATGTTATTGATCTTATGAATGTATGATTGAATGAATGCTTCTAAATGGGAATTACAATTGGTATCAGAGCCAAAGGATTGGTTTTAAAGTGTTTATAATTCTTTGATTTTCAAAATTTTTCTTGAAAAATTCTTCATTTTTCTGAAAAACTGTTGACGTTCTTGATCGTTCATCGTGTTCTACGAAGAATCCCTCTGTTTGATCTTTGAATCCAAAAATTCAGAACTGTTTGTGGTTAAATCTCGTTTGATATTATATTCCTTCGGGTGAACATCTTACTGTTTAATCACAAATTCGTGAAAGAAAGTATATTTGATTCAAAAAATCATTCAGAATTGTGCTTAATTTTGTATTTAAATTTTGTTGCATTCAAGAACTGTTCTTCATCCGAGAGTTACAACTCTCGGATAGAACTGAGTAATGTGCTTTCTAGTTAATTTTTCTCTAAGTATTTCTAAGCCTTAGCTTTATTCGCAAGTTACAACTTGCGGATATCACTGCCTGATACTAGTCATAAATTTGCCTAAGTACTTAAAACACCATCCACAGGTTCCTACGTGTGGATCCTATTGCACACTCTTTACAAATCTGATTTTCCTAAGTCAGTTAATCTTCTAAGTGTATCACCCGCAAGTTACAACTCGCGGATCCATAGTACGCGCAAGTTCCTACTTGCGGAACTAATAGCAAAACCAATAAAGATTCAAAAAAATTTTTAAGTATCCCATCCACAACTCCATCCGAGAGTTACAACTTTCGGATAAACCTCACCCGCGAGTTCACCCATTTTTCATCACATAGAATTATTTCTTGAATCTCACTTAGTGTGTTTGCACATTTAAGGATAAAATCACTTACCAATCTCGATCCAAAGAAACCTTCATCATGAATCGCGACACTCTCGCTATGGGATCTAACGTCAGGCATCCAACTCTGTATCGAGGACACTACTCTCTGTGGAAATCTCGTTTCCTCGACTTCATTGAACGTCAGGAATTAGCTGCTGACATTCTAGATTCCATCTATAATGATCCTGTACAAATCACTCCGCCTAAACCTAATGATTCTGAATCCGGAGACGAGGACACTTCTAAGCCAGTTCACACACCGAACCAAATCAATCGGCTTAAGGCTGATAGGATAGCCTGCTCATTTATCATCCAGACTGTTCCAGATGATATCAATATCTTTAAGACTGCCCAAGAGATGTGGGAGGAAATCAAGAGGCAAATGCAAGGAAATGATCGTAATGCGAAACAACGTGAAGCAAATGCTTTAAACAAATATGACATGTTTTCTGCAAAAGACGGAGAGACCTTGGAAACTACGTATCACCACTACTTCACGCTGATGAATGAACTCCGCAAGAATGGAGTCAACAAGTCTCAAGTAGAGCTCAATAGGAAGTTTGTGAACTCTCTGAAACCAGAATGGAAACAATTCGTCTGGTTGATCCGTGAGATAAATGACATCAGCATCCACGATCTATTTGATAGTCTCGTAGTCTACCAGTCTCAAGTCTCGGGTAAGATCGAACACAAGAAGCCGGAGGAAACCACCTCATCTAACAGTCTTGTTCTTCTCATAGACAAGAAACTTAAGTCCTCTACTGCTGCTAAACTCCTCAAAATACTCTCGGAGTCCTTTGAATCTGATATTGATGATGCTGACACTGATCTTGAGGCTGCTGACATTCAAAAGCAGATCTCGTTACTCACTCATGCTTTTCACAAGAAGTTCCCCAAATCATCCAACAAGCTTCGACGAGCAGCAAAGAGTAAAAAGTATGATGACAAGAGGGAAGTGGCTAAGAAACCAAAAGAGGAGGATCGTAAACCTGGTGATAAAGAGAAAGGATGCTTCAATTGTGGTAAACCAGGCCATTTTGGGCGCAAATGTCGTCTTCCGAAGCAAAAGAATGAGCACTACTACAAAACAAAATACAGTCTAACTAAACAAAAGAATGGTGGTCGAGCACTGTTCGTTGAAGTGGAACACTGGTTAGAAGATACTGACAACGAAGAGGATGCTACAGATCTCATGTGTTTCATTACCGACACTCAGCCAGCAGAAGCTACGAAACCTGTATCGGAAGTCTCACTAATGGCTAAAGATGCAAGTTCCAGTGACCCATCTCCCGCAACAGATAAAGAGGTAACATCTATTCCTGAAGAATTCCTTGTTGAACTAAATGTTTTGCCCAAAGCGGCCGACAAGCTAAAGGTTTATCAAACTGCCCTTCAGGATGCTCGAAATGAAACATCTGATTTGAAAACAAATATTTTAGGGTTACGTGCTGATCTATCTAAGAATAATACTGTAATGATGGAAGTAACTACTAAATTGGCCAAATTAGAATACTATCATCAAGAGCTTAAGTCTAAAAAATACAACAGTGATTCTAACGATCGCAGTGCCCTGGCTGAGAAAACAAAATTAAACGAAAAATTCGAAGACATGGAACATAGGTTTTACAAACGTGGTTAAACTCATCAAACTATAAATATGTATAAACCTAGAAAATTGAAGTCTAAAGATGGTTTAGGATTCAACAGTCATGGGGTCATGCACGAAATGGTAAACATATGACATAATCCTATGTATGATGTTGAGACCATGGGTTACGATTTTAAAAATGCCTTATCACAAAACCCTGCCAAAAGTGTTAATCGAAGAAGAAGAAAAACGAGCAAGACCTGATATACCACAAATAAAATTTGTTTAAGATTGGTTAAATTGCGATTCTCTTAAAGAAAAATTAGATAAAACATTTAGAGAAGATGAATTTGTTGAACCAAAGGAGATTACACTTAATCCAAACTTGCCAAAACCTCGTGAATATGTACCATATTCTATTCTAGAACATCAGGCTTCTGATCTAAAACAGAAATTGGAAAATACAACACGAGATTTTGAGCAAGAATGGATAGAATTTACAAACAAAATATCAGGTCTAGAAGCTGAAATTGTTCGCATAAATTCTTCTATGGCTTACATTTCATTGCAAAATGATAGATTCCATGACCTTGAGTTAACATTAAAAGAAACCAAAGAGTTGTTTGATTCCGACAGAAAAAAAATTTTAAGGAAAGAAAATGAGCATAATGAGGCAAGACACCAGTTTTATGTTCGAGAACAAAATTTCAAACTTGATGCCAACTCATTTGACAAAGAACGAGATTAGCTTCTAGCCATAATTAAGGGACTAGAATCTCAACTCATTTCAAATCAATATAATTTAGAAAACCAAGCATCTGTCTCTAATAACTCTAAGGCAATAATTTGCTCTCCAGCCAGCGACACAAAAACAATTCTATGACAAAAACATCTCTTAGAAATCAAAAAAGGCAAAGCCCCGATGATCGTACCTATCATAGAACATGTGGGTATGTTAGGCACAAAAAGGCCTCAGTCAAACCTGTTCTGCATCTAAGGGGAGATTCTTAATCAAACCTGTTGATGCACTTGAAGGTATAATTTAAGGCCTGTTTATGCCTTAATGAAACCTGTAAAGTGATTTGCAATATCAGTTAAAGCTGTTCTATATGTTGCATGTGTTGCAACAAAGGAAGTTTGTCCAAGCTGTTCAGTCTGCTGAACAGGCTGGACATAAACGGTCTACGCTGCTCTACACTCGTGAGCAGCTTGGGCAGTTTACAAGCGTTCTGTTCTTTGTGAACAGAACCTGTTCTTTGTGAACAGAACCTGTTCTTTGTGAACAGGCTAAACACTTTATGGAATATGTTTCCAAGTCCTCATGTATTGTTTTTGGCTAGAAGATCAGTTTACAAAGTCGAAGACAAAGTGGAAAACAGAACTACTAAGCCTGCCCAAGCTGTTCTGTTACATGAAGACAAAAGGTTATTTGAAAAAGGGTGACAGACCTTTTTCTTATATCAAAATAGGCCTTGACAAAGGAAGAAAGGCGCAAAGTTGACATTCCTTATTTAGTTAAAGCCAATGCAACAGTAGACAAAAAGAAAAGACAAAAGGTCTGCCCACATGAAGACAAGTCTGCTTTTCAGAATGTGCAGAAAAGTTTATGTTGTCCTTTCAACAAGACTTCACCTTTTTCCTTTCGTCCAATGAAGAAGCTTCACTTAGATCCTCTGAGTAAGTATAAAAGGAAACTTCCAAGGATTGAAAGATCAAGCCAAAAAAGCTAAGTGCTGAAGCCAAGAGTGAACGTGCATTCAAGTGTATTTTTCATGCATGCAAGTCTGCTTGGATAAAATAGTATTCTGTGTCTAAGCTGTTCTTATCCAAGCTGTTCCTCTAAGTCTTGTAAACACAGTGAGTGACTCTTAGTGTGTGTATTCGTTGTAACTAGTTTAAGTTTGTCTTAGACTAGTTAAACATACTGTTGTATCTGTCATCTCAGCTTGAACCTTTCCGCATTCAAGCTCGTTTGTAATTAACATTTGTTGATAATACATACAAACATTGAGAAAATTGTGTGTAGTTTTTAAATTGCTGTATTCACCCCCCCTCTACAGCTTAAGGCTATATACTTGGGAAACATTTCGGGACCTATAACTGGTATCAGAGCAGGCTAGAGTGTGTGTCATTCTAGATCTCTCATTCTCCCAAAGTTTCCATGGACAACACTGCTGCAAATTCCTCATACTATGACAATGGCTCAATGAGCAAACCTCCAAAGTTCAATCATCAGAACTTTTCTGGTTGGAAGTGCAGAATGATGCTCTACTTAGAGAATCTAGATGTGCAACTACCAAAGATTGTAATGGAGGGTCCCTATGTGCCAACCTCTGTTACAACTATAACTCCTGCTGTTGAAGGAGCTGCTCCTGAAATCAGAACATTTGAGAAAGCAAAAGCTCAATGGTCTGATGAAGACAAAAGACTGGTGGCTCTTGATGCAAAGGCCAGAAATAACCTGGTCATCTCTCTGCCTGATGATGTGTTCAAACAGGTTGAGAAGATGAAGACTGCAAAGGAGATGTGGGATACTCTGTGTACGTCTATGATGGACCTACAATCACACTTGACAACAGGATTAATAATCTTGTTAGACAGTATGAACTTTTCTTTGCAAAACCAAAGGAGACTTTCACTGAAACCTACACCAGGTTTACTGCTCTTGTAAATGATCTCAAAGCAGTTGGGATCACCAAGGACAGCTTGACTTTGGTAAACAAATTCTTAGACGTCCTGCCTGAAGAATGGAATTATTTTTCTACAATCTTAAGGAATTCAGGTACCATCAGAAGTATGGATCTTGTTAATCTGTATGGATCCTTACTGAATGATGAGCAGTCAAGGCAACAGAAGAGAAATGCCTTGGAAATATCTAAGAAAGGTGGAGCCTTTGTGGTAAGTGTGAAACAACCTGTAAATTAAGTGAGTGATGTGTTCACTCAACCTGATCAACAGACTGATGATAAGGAGGAAATGTCTGATGAAGAAGACAATGCAGATATTGCTGAACTGGATGGTGAGCAAATGATAGCCATGCTTGTCAAAAGGTTCAACAAGAAAAGGTTTGGAAGAAACATGCTGCAGGGAAGCTCAAATGCTGTTAAAAAGAAGGCATTTGATAAGACCAAAGTTGAGTGCTTCAAATGTGGCAAACCTCGCCATATAGCTGCTGATTGTGTGTCAAAAGCTGTTGGTCAGTCATCCAAACCACACAAGACAAACAGGGATGATGGTTATAGGGTTAAGTACCTTATGGCCATGGCTAAGCTGAAGAAGTTGGAAAACTCAGTGGTTTCCAACCGGCAAAAGGGACTTATGGCAGATACTTGTGACTGGGAGGAGTCTGATTCATCATCTGATGAAGAAGACAATCACTGTCTGATGGCCAACACTGATGTCCCATCAACAAGTAACTTCAAGCAGGATCTGGCTGAGGCTGAAGCTTTTAGCATCTTGGAGAACTGGAACCCTACAATGATGTATAAGGTACAAAATTTTATGGATTACAGTTCTGAAGAAAAAGTTAAAATGTTTGAATATATGCTTGTTGATTTGAAAGCTGCTGTTGAGAAGCATATTGTCTTATTATCTAAAATCTTTAAGCTTAAACTGATCTTAAAACAAAATCCAGTAAACTAGACAGTCTCCATAAGTTGGAAACTGAGATTGATGAATTAAAACACATCAATTCTATTTTACGGGAAGAGAAGAGAGAAACAGATATAAAACATGCTAAGCTTCAAAAGATAGTTGACTCTTGGTGCCAATCTGCACAAAAAGTCAGCCACTGCATAAGTCAGCAGATTCCTGCACAAATCCAAGCCTATCTTGGAGGGGATCTTGACACAGCAGCTTCCATTGTTGAGGTTAATAATTTAAAAAGAAGACTTGTCCTCTCTTGGTGAGCTTCCAAACACCTTTATTCAAAAAGTAAATGGTAAATTAATCTCAACAAACAGGTTTGTCAGGCCTCAAAACACTGACAGCTTGTGTGAACCTAGCTCAAAAGATGCTAATGAAATAAGTTTTCCATCAAATAAGCTTGCTAAGTGCTCTGCTGATTCACACAAGAAAAAGAAAGGAAAGCATGTTCAAACTGCAGCTGTGGACACCAAACCTGTTGATAAACAGGCTTTGGGTCTAAAGCTGATGTAAAAAGGCATACTAATCCTTTTAATGCTGAACACTTTGAAAATAAGTTTTCAAAAGGTAAGCAGTCTGCTTTTAACAAGGGTAAGTCTCATGTTGAAGGCAAAACTGCTGTGATTTCAAATAAGTTTTCTAATCATAGTGGTAAATTGGTTTTAAATGAAAATAAGTCTTTCATAACCAAAAATAATGATTATCTTGATAGGCAACATCAATCACATCTCAGGAAGAACAAAGGCAAAGCCATTGCTCAGCCTGAGAAATTTGGGAATAAGTTTCCTAAACCTGTGGAAGGTCAAAAGCCAGTTAAGCTTCCTATCTTTGACATCTGTCCTCCTAAAAAGAGGAAAGAAGAGACACGCAAAGTTGTTGCTATTGAACCTTCCACTCAAGCTGTTGATTTATCAAATAGTAATGAGTTTAACAAAATCAACAGAAATAACTCAGAATGTGTCTCTGAAAGGTCTTCTTCCAAAAATGCTAAGAGGAGAAAATGCTATAAGTGTGGAATGAAGACACATCTGGCCAAAGACTGTCCTGAAACTGAGGACATGAGACCAGCTGACTCTGATGGTTCCCTCACTGCTAACATGAGCAGTGTTGGAAACATTTCAGTCAATGAGAGTGGTATCCAAACTGATACCATTCAAATAGGAAATATTAGTGTTGATATCACAAGTCCATCAACAAATGTTGATGAAGTAAGAGAACTCATCTCTGTGATGAGTTCCCCTAAAAATGACTAATATTTTTCTTGTCACTCTGCAGGAAAAACAACCATCCCAGGTCTGGTACTTAGACAGTGGCGGCTCAGGGCACATGACAGGTTGTAAGGACCTGCTGAGTGATCTCAGGCCTGAAAAAGGGCCAAAAGTCACATTTGGTGACAATGTACAGGGATCTACTGAGGGATATGGAACTTTTAAAGCTGGTGCTGCAGTGTTCAAACGAGTAGCCTATGTTGTTGGGCTAAAACATAATCTTGTTAGCATAAGTCAATTGTGTGATGCTGGCTACAAGGTTAACTTTGATGAGCACCTGGGTTACGTATTAGATCCCCAAGGAAAAGTTGTGCTGTGTGCTCAACGAAAGAAAGGTGTATATGTTGTGGACATGCAATCTGCTGATCCCACAACTGAAACCTGCTTTCTCACAAGAACAAATGCAGACCTAAACTGGTTATGGCACATAAGGCTGTCACACTGAACTTCAAGAACATCAACAAACTCTGTAAGAAAGAGTTGGTGACAGGTTTGCCTTCTATGACCTTTGTTAAGGTTAAGCTCTTCACAGCTTCTGAGAAAGGCAAGCGGAGGAAATCATCATTTAAATCCAAACATAACTTTTCTATTGATACTCCTCTCTTCTTAATCCATATGGACTTGTTTGGACCTGTTAGTGTCCCAAGTCTAGGAAGAAGAAGATACACTCTAGTAATGGTTGATGAGTTCTCCAGGTACACATGGGTTATCTTCTTGAAGAGCAAAGGAGAAGCTGCTAGAGAAATTATTGGATTTGTGAAAAAGATGGAAATGCTGAACTCTGCCCAAGTGAAGCAGCTTAGAAGTGATCATGGTACTGAATTCAGAAACAGTACTCTTGAAAACTTCTGTGAAGAGAAAGGAATCACTCAAAAACGTTTTCAGCTGTAAGAACTCCACAACAAAATGGAGTTGCTGAAAGGAGAAACAGAACTCTCATTGAAGCTGCTAGAACCAAGATGTGTGCATCTGGTTTACCTTCATCATTCTAGGCTAAAGCTGTTAACACTGCCTGCCTCACCCAAAACAGATCCTTAGTGGTAAAAAGGTTCAACAAGACTCCCTATGAGCTGCTCAAAGGGAGGAAGCCAAATGTCAGTTACTTCCATGTGTTTGGTTGTCCCTGCTTCATTCTGAATCAAAGGGACCAACTGGCAAAGTTTGAACCAAAAGCTGATGAAGGTGTGTTTGTTGGCTACTCTGCTATCTCCAAAGCCTACAGAGTGTACAACAGCAAAAGAAAGGTGATAGATGAATCTATTAATGTCACCTTTGAAGAGTCCAAGAATGCTTCCACCAAAGCTGTTCCTTAATCAGTTCCAGGAGAACTAAACTATGATGATCTTAGGCATTCAAACAATGAAGAGACTCAAAAGCTTCCACTACATCCAGTGTGTAACCTGTTAACCATGATGGGCATGATGATGATTATGTCAATACACCATGTGTGAATAAGTGTACTGACTTAATTACAACTGCATGTCCTATCAATGCTGATTTTCCTAGTTCCTCTGCTGATATGTTCAACAGTGGTCAATCATGTTCAACAAGTGAACAGGCTCAAGACAACAGTGTGTCTGAAAATCTTGAGAGCTGTTCAACAGGACCTGCTGAAGCTGATTATAACTCAGGAGAATTCTCATTGAAAAATGATCCTAAGTGGGTCAGATGTCACCCCAATGATCAAATAATTGGTGACATCAACAAAGGGGTACAAACAAGGTGGGACAACTTAGGGAACTTATGTATGTTCTCTAGTTTTGTTTCACTAATGGAGCCAAATAAGGTGGATGAAGCACTAAAAGATGCCAATTGGATCACTACCATGCAAGAAGAACTCAATCAGTTTGAGAGAAACAATGTATGGAAGCTGGTTCCTGCTCCTAAAGGTAAAACTATAATTGGCACTAAATGGGTGTTCAGGAATAAGATGGATGAGCAAGGTCATGTCATTAGAAATAAGGCAAGACTAGTTGCTCAAGGTTATAGACAGGAGGAAGGAATTGACTACGATGAAAAATTTGCTCCTGTGGCCAGGCTAGAAGCAATTCGTTTGTATCTAGCCTACGCTGCTAATAAGAGCATTAAGGTATTTCAAATGGATGTGAAGAGTGCATTTTTGAATGGGAAGTTGCAAGAAGAAGTTTATGTCAAGCAACCTCCAGGTTTTGAAAATGAACAACATCCAGGTTTTGTCTATAAGTTGGACAAAGCTCTTTATGGTCTCAAACAAGCCCCTAGAGCCTGGTATGACATTCTTACTGAATTCCTTATGAGCAATGGGTATTCCAGAGGTAAAGTGGATACCACCTGTTTATAAAGAAGGTGAAGTCAGATATTATGCTTGTTCAAATCTATGTGGATGACATAATATTTGGTTTAATAACCTTGTCAGCAAGCTGGGCATGTTAAACAAATGTGACTAAGTGTCCTCAAAGGTCTAAGACATTGTATGCCTCACACTGCTCAAATTTCTCAGAACAGCTTAGACATAACAGGTTATGCATATTCTGTACCTACCTATTTTTCTGAAATCCTTGAACAGCTTGAACATACAAACAGGCTGAACAAAAATAGTTTACTCGTCCAGCATATTCTGATGGTCTATTCACCACCCTGCTCACTCCTTCACACTGATTTACAAGACACTGTCTTGTAACCTGGTCAGCTGTTGAACACAACCTGTTCCTACATGGTTGAACAGGTTGAGGGAACAGTTTGAAGAGTGAACAGCTTGTGATGACCCTGCTCATCACAGGTTTGACCAACAACTTAGACCAACAGTTTTTAACTACCTTTCTTCATAATTAAGTTACTTAATTTTTGTTTTTAATTAACTTAATTCCTGCGGATAATGTGGGTTACGTGTGTTAGTGATTAAAAATGGCTCAAGTGGTCTGACAAACGGTCTGATATGGACAGCCGTTCCGTTTTCAGTTAACTACTTTTTCAAATCAACCGCCCAAATGTTTCTCTCTCATACCCACTCACATTCAAATTCTATAATACCCCCTACTGTTTCATCTTCGTCTTCCTCACTATTTCCATAAATTCTCAAGAACCCTAAATCGACTAAGTGTCTTCTGCTTCTCTAAACCCAAATCCTTCACAAATGGCTCAAAGAAACAATCCCTTTCTTCCAGTGTTTGTTGGTGATGATGTAGTTAAACACTCATTAGTAACCACAATGCTAACCATCAAACCCACGAACTACATTGCTAACCTCACTATTCCCAAAAACTATGTTGGGAAAGGTTATGAACAGATGGTGGAATTCCTCAAAGTTCATCCGTTGAACTATGCTATGACTGCCACTCCTGGTGTCCTGTACCAGGAGATGGTGTACGAGTTTTGGTACACTTGTGCCAACAACCCTAACACCAAAGTCATCAAAGGAACTATTCTCATTGGGACTCAGACCATTGAGATCACCAACTAATCTTCTCAGGGAGGTTCTTCATTTACCAACTGCTGACCCCTATGACATGCCTCAGCCTGAAGATGATCAAATGGGCAATCTGCTACGTTTCTGTGGTGTCGCAGAACCGAAAATCAGAGTAACATTGTTTAGGAAGGACTTGTCTCCGACCTATAGTTTTTTATTTGCCTCTGTGGTAATGTGCTTCGGAAGTAAAGTTGGTTCTTTCGACCAACTAAGCCGTGATGAAGTCCCCATTATTCTACAGCTGGTTGATGGGACAACAATAGACATGG
Organism: Centrapalus pauciflorus; assembly: GCA_020465985.1. Lineage (NCBI taxonomy): Eukaryota > Viridiplantae > Streptophyta > Magnoliopsida > Asterales > Asteraceae > Centrapalus > Centrapalus pauciflorus. The sequence goes on from JAANYP010008217.1 coordinate 344,150, forward strand.
CTAAATGGATTTTTCTGAATTTGAGGAACCTGGTACAACAAGAAAATCGTCCAGCTGCTATACGATACCCCAGGTTTCTGAGCCTCATTTTCAGACACATTTGTGGTGAGCACTTGTACAACTCTCAGCCTTTACTTCATACTGCTGCCTTCCCTGTAATAGGGAATAGAGTTTTCTACACTGCTGTTCTTCCAAATGAGCCTCCTGTGTCAACACCAATGAGGAGGTTGTTAGGATTGGTGGAAGGACCCTCTGATGTGAGGGTGGATCCAGAAGCTGCTCCCAAGGCAAAATCCAAAGCCAGGTCCAACCATATTAAAAGGACCATGGCAACCACTGAAGCTGGGCCTGTCCACAAGAAGGCCAAAACAGCTCAGTCTGAGTCTGCTTCCTTGGCCTCTGTGGTTGAGGGGGAGCAGACACCTCACCCTGGGTCATCTGTTGACCCTGAAGCCTTTGTGGCTGGTGCCTCTGTGGCACCTGAGACCATGGGACAGGCCAACACAACGGTTCCTGACCCAATCTCACACCCTGTCCAAACAGATCCCATTACCTCTCCACAATCACCTACTTCATCCATCCAATACCAACGTAAATCTCTCGCCAAAAAGAAACCAGCCCAAACTACCAGCTCCTCTGTTCCCTATCAACAGAGTTCAGTTGTAAGAGAAGCCACCCCTGCTGCCTCTCCTATTTTGGGAGAAGGTTCAGCACAATTGGAGCCTGCTTCACTCCAACCTGTGTCTGCCCAGAGTCAACCTAGACCCTCTGGTTCCTCCCAACAGGAGCCAGTTGTACAAAAGGAGATAGCCACCTCCACTATTCCAGCCTCCCAACAGGCTGAGAATGTTGAAACACAGGAGTCCTCTCCACTCCATACTGTGTCCACCCTGTCCCCACCTCAATCTTCTTTACACCCTGAGTCTGCACGAGGTGTCCACCCTGCTGGTATAGACCGATTAGCAGATCAACCTCAACCTTCTGTTCCCTATGATACAGTTGTTCAACACCAAACAGCTGCTGAGGGACCGACAACCCAAGCTGATGAACCTCAGGGAACATACCATCCCTTGGGTGAGGCTACTCCTTCTCTGCAAACTCCTTTAGCAGGTTTCACCACTGCTGATGTTGAAATGCATATCCCATCTCCCCATGATGAGGTGCTCTTACACCAAGGCGCTGCAGAGGGAACACCCACTGGTCTTAATGAAGATGCTGCAACACAAGCAGCATCTGAAAGGCCCCCAACATCAACCCCTTCTCCTGATGATGCAGCTACAGCCGCTGCTGAGGGACCCTTTGACCCCTCCAAGCTGGGCCACATAACTTTTGCCCAGGCTATGGAGCTTGTCTCAAATGTTCCTCTTCCCTCTCCATCACATTCTCATACACCAACCTCATCATCTTCCTCTCCATCAACCCAATCTAAACAGTCCACCCATACACCTCCATCTCCTAAAGACTTGCCTTTGAAGGATCAGCTTTCCCTGCTGACTAACAAAGTTGGTTCTTTAGAAACCTCTATGTCCTCTCTACCCTCTCTTATTTCAGACTCTGTGTCTGAACAGCTTAAGGGATTCTTTGATCTGTTCAAGGATTCTTTCCCAGCAACTCCACAACCTGATAACTCTCAATAGCTGCTTGCACTCACTGCACAGCTGCAAAATGTCTCCACATCTCTCTCCTCCATTCTTTCACTACAACAGGACTCTGTGTCGTCAATGACAGCCATTTCTCAACAGCTGTCATCTCTCCTAACTTCTTGCAATTCTACTCTTCCTGCCACTTTGGTCAGCTTGAACACCCTAATTGGCTCCCTATCCAATTCTATGTCTTCAAACCTTGCTGATGTGCAAGATTCTCTTGAACTCCATCTTGCACAGCTTCAAAGTTTGCTGTTCACAGCTTCTGATAGGGAAAACATTGTCAAGCTGACCTCCCTTGCTGATACTCAATCCTCTTCTCTTCAAACCTGTCTTTCCCAGCTTGCAAAGGTGAAGGACAACCTGGCTTTCTTAGTGAATAGCCTTGTTGGCCCCAAGCCTGCTGCCAAAACTGCTGGCAAGCCTGCTGACTTTGTGTCTTCAGGCAGACCAGGTATTGAAGGTGCTGGTACATCTCCTTCAAAGGGGGAGAAGTCATCTGCCTCGAAGACTAAGTCTAAGGGGGAGAAAACTTCTTCTCCTAAGGAGAACTCAGTACCTGCAATACTCACTGGTCAATCAACAGGAGCATCTGCAAAAGGTACAATGGAGGGTGCTTCCCAAACTGCTCAGCCTACTCAGGCTGAAACTCCAAACCCTGCTCAGTCTAAGGGGGAGGAATTCATTCCTAAGGACAGGCCAAGCAGTAGAAGGAGGGATCTGATTTTAGAAGAAGAAGAAGAGGAGGAGGACGAAACTCCTGAAGCTGCTGTCACTATAGCAGCTAAAGGAAAAGAAAAAGCAGCAGTTGATCCCCAACAACAGAAAGCAGCAAAGATTAAATTTCACAAAGCCAGGGCCAAAGAAATGGGTCGTCCTATGCACAAATATTTTGAGTTTAGGGAAGAACAGCTTCAAGCCCTGGAAGCTCTAAGGAAGGAAGAAGAATCTGCCAAAGCTGCTAAGTCTCTTGCACTTCAAGAGGCAAAGAAAATCAAAATGTCCTCTCTTGAAGTGCAAAAGAAATTAATGGAAGCTGCTAAAGGATCAGCAGGAGAGAAGGAAGCAGAAAAAGAAAAAGGTGCTCTGGTCTCAGTGACCAAAACTCCAGTGCCTTCTGCAAGAGCTCAGTTCCACTTTGACAACCTGGCAAGAAGAAAATTTCAGGATGTTGCTGATAGAAGGCTTGCCAAGGAAGCAATTGTCAAAGCTGTGCCCATATTAATAAAAGGCAGTCAGTGGAAGTTGAAAATAACCAGAATGGGTGCAAAAGGCCCAGAACTAGAAACATATGACTACACTGATGTTGCACAGATGGGGTACAGAGAATGGATTGAGCTGGCAGTTGCTCTAAGCGAGTCTAAGTTAGAAACTGCTAAGACTGTCAGAGCATATGTCAAGAAGTTGATGGAGAGTGTAAAGAATCTTGGCCTGGTCTCCAAAGAAGTCAGTGAAGGTGTCTATGTGACACAACCAAAAATAAAGGCCAGGAGGACAAGGAAAGACATTGAGCTTGAAGAACTCCTCATCTTAATTGAACAGGGTGACTATGCTGTTGAGATGAAGGGAGTTAACTACAGCCTGCCTAGTGGAGTAGAGTTTGAAGAAGGCAAGATAATTGAAGAGCATGAGCTTGGGGCATTTTTTGTAGATCCCTTAACTCAGAAGAAATGCTTTCAAAGAGCATCAGATCTATACAAGGTGGATCTGAGACAACTTGTAGCCTTCAGACTTGCAGTTTCATTTAGGCAGTCAAGCAGGTGGAGAGCAGCCGTCTGGGATCAGCTCAGAGGCTTTTATGAGAGAGGTGAACTTGAAGATCCCAAGTTTATGATCATCAGAAGTGAAATTGAAGAACTTGAGGATACAAGGGAGGAACTTGAAAAGATGTTTGAAGGTCCTCCTCCACTACAGTGATGTCCATCTACCAATCAGGGTAGGTGAAGAATGGAAGCTGTCCATCAGTTGGACAGGCTTACCATTATCTGCTCCCAACGCATACAGTCCAAAAATATGTTGTACATTAGTTGTACTTTAATTACATTTGTTGTAATTTTTCTTTTACATTAGTTGTAATATACATTAGTACATTAGTTGTACTCTTGTAAAAACATGTGTTGTTTTATGTAATCAAGAATCAGTATATATATAAACTGATCTTTTACTTTACTTTGATGTTGTAATTTTATTTCAGCAAATGTATTGTAAAAATATATAGTGTTTTTTTTATAAGGCCAACTTAGACTGGTTATTGCAAATAGTGGGAGATTGTTAGGCACAAAAAGGCCTCAGTCAAACCTGTTCTGCATCTAAGGGGGAGATTCTTAATCAAACCTGTTGATGCACTTGAAAGGTATAATTTAAGGCCTGTTTATGCCTTAATGAAACCTGTAAAGTGATTTGCAATATCAGTTAAAGCTGTTCTATATGTTGCATGTGTTGCAACAAACGCAGTTTGTCCAAGCTGTTCAGTCTACTGAACAGGCTGGACATAAACTGTCTACGCTGCTCTACACTGGTGAGCAGCTTGGGCAGTTTACTAGCGTTCTGTTCTTTGTGAACAGAACCTGTTCTTTGTGAACAGGCTAAACACTTTATGGAATATGTTTCCAAGTCCTCATGTATTGTTTTTGGCTAGAAGATTAGTTTACAAAGTCAAATACAAAGTGGAAAACAGAACTACTCTGCCTGCCCAAGCTGTTCTGTTACATGAACACAAACGGTTATTTGAAAAAGGGTGACAGGCCTTTTTCTTATATCAAAATAGGCCTTGACAAAGGAAGAAAGACGCAAAGTTGACATTCCTTATTTAGTTAAAGCCAATGCAACAGTAGACAAAAAGAAAAGACAAAAGTTCTGCCCACATGAAGACAAGTCTGCTTTTCAGAATGTGCAGAAAAGTTTATGTTGTCTTTTCAACAAGACTTCACCTTTTTCCTTTCGTCCAATGAAGAAGCTTCACTTAGATCCTCCGAGTAAGTATAAAAGGAAACTACCAAGGATTGAATGACCAAGCCAAAAAAGCTAAGTGCTGAAGACAAGAGTGAACGTGCATTCAAGTGTATTTTTCATGCATGCAAGTCTGCTTGGATAAAACAGTATTCTGTGTCTAAGCTGTTCTTATCCAAGCTGTTCCTCTAAGTCTTGTAAACACAGTGAGTGACTCTTAGTGAGTGTATTCGTTGTAACTAGTTTAACTCTGCCTTAGACTAGTTAAACATACTGTTGTATCTGTCATCTCAGCTTTAACCTTTCCGCATTCAAGCTCGTTTGTAATTAACATTTGTTGATAATACATACAAACATTGAAAAAATTGTGTGTAGTTTTTAAATTGCTGTATTCACCCCCCCCCCCTATACAGCTTAAGGCTATATACTTGGGAAACCTTTCAGGACCTACAGGGTAACACTTCTAAATCTGTTCCTGGAAATTCCACTGCCTCTAGCAATAAAGGCAAACAGAGTTCCCAGAAACAGAAATCGCATACACAGTCTAGTAAATCTAACTCTCCTAAAGCTAACAAACATGTTCGTTTTCGTTTTTAATTCTTCAAAGTTTTCAATTTCCAATGTAATTAAAGACAAACGTGTGGTTGATTTAACTTCTAGTACTGTTTTGAATGATTGTAATGGTTTGAATGTTATTTCAGTTAATGCATACTCATTTGATCAGTTGTTTAAATTGTCCAAAACTCCACAAAGTTTGTCTAGACCTACATTGTTAAATTATGCTCCGATACTTAAACATAAACGCCGCCGCAAACCTAAACATAAGGTCAACAAGGAAACCAAAAGGCCTATGAGATATAAATCTATCTGGGTACCTAAAACCAGCATCTCTGCAAACAATGACATTAAGTGCACTGTCTCTAAGACCGATGGTGGTTCTCCCATTAAGAACCCTAACACAAACGTTAACCCATCAGGACTCAAATTCCGCACAATTTGGGTACCAAAAGTCACTTAACTTTCTTGCAAACAATGGCTTCTAATCACCTCGGATCAGGACCCGTTCTTCTTTTTCAACGGATTTTGAACACACAGTTCAAAACCCGCTCTTCATCTCTTCACACTGTCTTGTCCTTTGCCTTCAGGCAAACAGTGTGTGGATTATCGACTCTGGATGCTCATGGCACATGACTGGCCGACAAGATCTTCTGTCCAACTACACGTCAGCTGATGGTGGTTCGGTGAAATTCGGTAACAATGGTGTTGCTCGAATCTGCGGTTTTGGAGATCTCGAAATGGAAAATCTAAAGATAACTCAAGTCTCCTATGTCCAAGGTCTTGGCCACAATCTCTTTAGTATCGGCCAACTTTGTGATAAAGGACTTGACGTATTCTTCAAAGCCACACAATGCAGTATTCGATCTCCAACGGGTAAGGAAATACTCGCCGGCACTTGACGGTCAAACCTATACACCATCAATCTCTCGAGTGTTAAAGTCAACAAGATAATATGTCTCCTGTCCAAGGCCTCATCTCAACAGTCTTGGTTATGGCACAAGAGATTCTCTCATTTGAATTTCAAGAACATAACCAAACTCATATCCGGCAAACTCGTCAGAGGCCTACCAGATCTGAAGTTCGACAAAGATCAACTGTGTGCAGCCTATGGAAAGAGTAAGATCAAGAAAGCCTCACACAAACCGAAGCCAGTCCCAAACACCACAATACCTCTGGAGCTTATCCATACTGATTTGTGTGGTCCAATGCGCATTCAGAGCATCAATGCCAAGAACTACATACTGGTGATGGTCGATGATTTCTCACGTTACACTTGGGTAAAATTCCTACGCACGAAGGATGAGATGCCAGACCTGATCATCTCATTTCTGAAGCACACCCAAGTCAAGCTCCAACTTCAAGCCCAAACCATCTGTACAGACAACGGTACTGAGTTCAAAAACAAGGAGTTAACCGAATTCCTAGATTCCGTCGGTATTTCCCACCAATATTCCGCTGCCAGAACTCCTCAAAAGAATGGAGTTGTCAAACAACGGAATCGAACTCTAGTTGAAGCAGCTCGTTCCATGATCATATTCTCAAAGTTGCCTTATCATTTCTGGGCTGAAGCCGTGGACACCGCGTGTTACACTCAAAACCGATCCATCATTAACAAACGGTTTGGCAAAACACCCTATGAGATTATTAATAATCGCGCACCTAATGTCAAACACTTCCATGTTTTTGGTTGCAGGTGCTTCGTTCTCAACGACAAAGATAATCTCGGTAAGTTCGACGCCAAATGAGATGAAGCAGTATTCATTGGATACTCGAAGAACTCAGCGTCCTACTGGGTGTACAACAAATGGACTAGAACAGTTAATGAGAGTGTGAACATCACATTCGATGACTTAGCTGAGTCCGAGAACGTTTCTGAACACATCAGTTCAGAACCGGCTCCTCAACATTCTTCTGAACCAACTCAGACATCATCTGCATCCACCTCTTCTACGTCAAACGGAGAAGATGATCTAGACCTAGACTCCCTATTTGAATTACTATATCTGCACTCTAAGTGTAGTTCTAATTCTTCTCTTAAATCTAATGCAGATTCAAATGAGGTAAGTCCAAACTCACCTACCCTTGACACACCTGAGCCCACACCTACTGACTTCACACAAACATCTCCCAAATCCCCAACAGGTTCAATTATTCCTAACCCGAGCCCAAATATAGCCTCAGAACCTTCAACACCAGTTGATGTTCCTCAAACTGATTCAAACCCATCTGCATCACCTCAATCCGCATACGACCTCGTTATGCTTCTACGTAAGTGGACCTTATCCCACCCTGAAGATAAGCCCGCTCCGGTTCGAACCAGAAGAGCTACCAACGCTGAATGACTCTTCGTTGCTTTCCTGAGCAACATCGAACCGACAACCATAACCGAAGCTCTACAAGATCCAGACTGGGTGAATGTAACGCATGAAAAGCGAGACTCGAACGCCTACGCGTATGGAGGTTAGTTCCACGACCAAAGGATCGGTCCATCATCGGCACAAAATGGATTTTCAAGAAAAAACGAGACGAGAACGAAATTGTCATCCGAAACAAAGCCAGACTCATGGCTAAAGGGTATCGACAACAAGAAGGAATCGACTACAATGAGATATTCGCCCTAGTTGCCAGACTTGAAGCAATTCGCATATTCCTAGCGTACGCGGCCCACAAAGACTTCACAGTCTACCAGATGGACGTGAAGACGTCGTTTCTCAATGGGATTTTGAAGGAGGAGGTGTACGTTTCTCAACCTGAAGGTTTTGTCGATGTGTCCAGACCATCATATGTCTATGCTCTCGATAAAGCTCTATATGGTCTGAAACAAGCACCACGAGCATGGTATGATACTCTAACAGAATTCCTTCTCGATTCCGGTTTCTCAAAAGGTACGGTCGACACAACCCTCTTTATCCGACATAAAGGTAATGACATTCTCCATGTTCAAATTTACGTTGATGACATTATTTTCAGATCCACAAAACCTTCACTTTTTGAAGAATTTTCAAAATTAATGGAATCGAGGTTCGAGATGAGTATGACGGGGAAAATGACATTTTTCCTCGGATTACAAGTCAAACAATTTCCTGACGGGATTCTCATAAACCAGTCAAAGTACATCCATGATCTCCTAAAGAGGTTTAAGATGGAAAACTGTACGCTTATGAAAACTCCCATGTCCATTTCCTCAAAGCCATATGCCGATCCAATGGGTAAATCCACTAACATCACGACTTATCGAGGAATGATCGGTTCCTTATTATATTTAACTGCTAGTAGACCGGACATAATGTTTGCTACATGTCTTTATGCTCGATTTCAAGCCGACCCTAAAGAGTCACATTTGGCTGCCATAAAAAGAATCTTTCGTTATTTAAAAGGCACGTCTGACCTTGGTCTCTGGTATTCGAAAGGAACCAGTTTCGAACTAACCGCCTTCTCAGATGCAAATCATGCAGGTTGCAAACATGACAGAAAGAGTACCTTGGGACATATCCAGTTCCTCGGAGACAAACTGGTAAGTTGGGCATCGAAAAAACAATATAGTGTTTCTCTGGCCACCGCTGAGGCAGAATATGTTGCTACTGCAAGTTGCTGCTCACAACTGCTGTGGATGCGCACACAACTCCGAGACTATGGATTCAGACTTAGTCGGATTGCCATCTATTGCGACTCCGTGACCGCAATAGCCATTACTGGTAACCCTGTACAACACTCTCACGTTAAAGACATTGATATACGGTATCATTTTATAAAACATCATGTTGAGGAAGGTACCGTAGAATTACATTTTTTAAACACTGAAAAATCAGATCGCTGACTTGTTCACAAAACCTTTGGATGAAAAACGTTTTAATTTTCTGGTGAACAAGTTAGGTATGCTGAATTTGTTAACATAATTTAATTTAAAATGAAATATGAAAAGTTTATCTGCCTTCTCGAAAGACGGATTTTCTTTTCACTAATGTTACATTTTCTAATAAATTATGTTTAGTGTTTATTTTATTTTATTCTAATCGTTGTGTTACTTTTTTTTCTGCCAAGCTTTATCGGAAGGCAATCAGGTAAGTATCTGAGTGTTTTAAATTGTTATCTATGCACACTCGGAGGGGGAGAAACAATGTTGCTAGTTGGTGTAATTTTCACTTTATTTAGTAATTTTTTTTATTTTCGTAAATTATTATTTATTTCAGAAACTCCAAAAATATTTTCTTTTCCGTGGTTAATTTTAATTTAGTGTGTTTTTAAGTTTATTAATTTTAAAGTTTACAAAAAGATTTTATTTTTGTGTGTGTTTAATTTATTAAGTCTTTATCTATAAAGAAAAACCAAAAATATTTTATTTTTTTTTTTATTTATTTATTTGTGTTGATTTAAGTTATATAAGAAAATCCAAAAAGAGTTTAATTTTTTTCTTATTTAATCTCATCTTAATTTTAATTATTATAATAATTAAGATATTTTTTTGATGTTAGATAGTTTCTGGCTTGGGTCGGGTTCTCTAAATCGGGTTTGGGGGGAACTAGTTTTTCAAGTTTATAAATACCGCCAAATTCTTTTTGTCAAGAACTCGAAAAGGATTTCAACTGTTTCATCAAATAAATCAGTCATTTGGAAGTGTTTAAAGCGATTTCATTTCTACAAGTGAGTTACATTAAAGTTTTCTCACATCTTCTTACACTTCCGTGCATCTATCAGTCCACATAATTGAGTTTAAAAAGGGTTTTAAGGCTGAAAATGGTGTTTTCTTCGTGAATAAGAAACCTAACGATTTTTTGAAAAACCAGCTTTTTGATCCATAATGACAATCTAAAAAGTTATTTGTGGGATTTCAAATAATTTGCACAAGTCCTAAGTTAAACTTGCGAATAATGTTTTGTCCGCATGTTTCAACTTGCGGACTACTCATAATCCGCACAAATGGACCAAATTTTACTAGGTTAAAATCAAGTCCTGCATTATCCGCAAGTCTCAACTCGCGGATAACACCTCACCCGCATGATGCACCTCAAATTTTCCTAAGTCACAGGGACATGATAGTTAAATCCGCAAGTTGCAACTTGCGGATAACACTCAATGTTAGAATTTTTAAAAAGCCACTAAAATGACTATGTAATACATGCGAACACAACTTAATCCTCGAGTCACAACTCGCGGATAATACTCCAACCGCAAGTCACGAACAAAGACTGAAATTTCTAAGTTAAACCTGCGGCCAAAGGCTCATCCGCAAGTTCCAACTTGCGGATAACACTTCAACCACAGGTTGGGGTCCATCTTGCCTTAGAATTATTTTCAAAACCTATCTTTCACTCATAGTTTCATCTGAGAGTTACAACTCTCGGATGACACTACATCCGCAGGTTTTGTTAAAAAAAATTTCTAAGTCTGGTATGTCAAAAGTGTTGAGCTCACTTGAAAGTTCACTTGTACAGGGGTTTCAAATCTTGTTTTAAGGCTGTTTCTTGTGAATTAATCTAAGTTGGGACTGGTCTTGTAGATTTTGGTTCTACAAACGGACTTTCTTACCAAGAAGCCTTCTGTAGAAGCCCTTTAACAAATCAGTTTAATTCTATCAAACGCCCAAAACAAGAAACACTTCTAAACAAGTCGTATATTCCATGAAAATGCATATCGGACTTTTAAAATCGCTTGACAGGTACAATGACATCTCATTCCCAATTAGGAGAAAATGCACCTATCCAGAGCCCCCAACACTCAAACCCTAACAAAAACTCTGATGACGAAATAACCTCCAGATCTGTAGCCCTACCACCCAGACGTTCAAAGCAAATACTCCCAAAACAAATGTGGCTACCAATCATACCCAACAACTTTCTGGACCCATCCTTCCAAAATAAAACAGAGGAAGACCTAACCATCAAACTATCTAATCGGGTCGTCAAAGAAATCCTAATGGGCCATCAAATTTCCTATGCCCTAACAAGTTGACCTAGACCACGTCCACCCCAAGTATATGTGCAACAATTCTGGCATACCCTCTCCTATCTCAGTGAACCAAACCAGATCACTGGCGACATAGAGGATAACACCATCGAGATACCATTCCCTATGTTTCGCCACATCCTTCGCCTTCCCCGACACCGCAATTTCCAAGGACGTCCTCAGTACGACGACGAATTGCCTGAGGAACAAATCTGCCAGGAAATCGTACAGCTTGGTTAGGATGGAAACTTTCACAAGGCATCCGAATCCTTCCGCCGCAAGCTGTTGGGACATTGGTACTATATGTATTCCATTCTGGACCGCTGCTTGACTGTCAAAGCCTCCGAAGCCGACAGAGCAAGTTTGAGAATCCTTCGAATATTCCACAGCATTGCATCATCACAACTACGCATGGACCTTGTGGCAAGAACTGATAGAAGTTATCCAAGCAAAAGGAACAAAAAGGGCAAGAAAATTTGTTCCAGCTCAGCGTTTTCTACAGCTTATCATTTCTCATTGCCTGGTTTAGATTCCAGAAATCAGTCGCAGAGAACATGAAGTCGGGGTCAAAGCTTTCCAAATCAAATACTTTCATGATCCAGTTTCTCCTCCCAGAATCCAAGTGAGGCCTCTACCAGAAGAGCTGCTCGCCTACGCCGATCAGGATTCTCAGGCTATTAGGCAATATAGAGACATAGAGAGACAGAGAGAGACAGAGAGAGAGAAGCTCCAATGGCATAGCCAGGACCGGCTGCGCCTGCCCAAGGAGCAAACCCCGAGGTGTTAGGTCTAGGGTGAGCGCAGAGAGAAAATAGAAATGAGAGGGGCAATGAGGGTAGAGAGCCTGAGATTGCATAAGCAGGAGATAGGGAAAGTGAGGAGACGCATACTGCTCATCTATCACCCCTGAATATTCCCTCTCCTGATGATGACAATGATGATGAAAATAATGACGATGATGATGATGATGTCACTCCCCCCGCCCGACCTCCTATGTGCTATCTCGCTGCTATGCGAGAATATATCAAGAGTCGAGGGGGAGTTATGAGAATTCCGAGAGATTTCGAGCCACATATAAGCCGGGCTACCACATCTGCTACTGGCGCTCATGTGTTGGGCGCCGGTATTGAAATAGACACCACTAGCCCAGTGGTGCAAGCACAAACCCCACCCACCAACTCACCAACTTCTCAACAAGTCGGTGTTTCACATTCTTACCACATAATCTATCTGCGGCTCATTTGGAGTCCGCGGATATTGAACAAGGCTGACAACAGCCCCAGTCGCCGCAATCAATTCCTGCACAATCGAGTCTAGAGCCCATTGAAAATGAACAATCCTTGGCTAAGACACTCGAGTCGATCCAAACACAACGCCTAAGTGGCGTTGTCGGAACACTTGGAGCTGTGCGTACTGAAAGTATGCCTGCAATGATGAGTGGAAGTCCTGTCATGGCCACATTAATTTCATCCATGAGCACAGGCCATCAAGGGACCTCTTCGGAGACTCCCGAGATACAAACGGAGAGCCTAAGTGGCCCCGGGGTACACCCGGACTCTGTGTCCAAAACCGAGTTTGTTGAGTTTAAGGCGCTCATGTCATAACAATTAAGTGACATGTTCACCTTTATGACTCAGCAACCGGTTGTTCCACGAGCCCCCACCCTTGATGAAGCCAAACGCATGTTCCGTTCACTACTTAAAGCTTCATCCAATTTATGGTCAACAAATGCCTTGCTGCTAGAGATATTAAACAACGAAGCCTCTGGTTCGTCATCTTCCACCACAGCGATTCCCTGGGTTACTCAAATAGGTGAGCGACTTAAAGTTATTGCTGAATCATGTCAAGTAGCCACCCAGGGTACCAAATGTAAGCATGATGATAATGAGGATCCTGATCACCATGAGGGGGAGAAAAGGGCCAGAGCCGCTGGCAAAGCTCTCATGGTCTTTGAAGAATCAGCTCCACCAAGTCCAAAGCAAACCACTCCTTCTCATCAAGCCGGGCCACAGCAAACAGAAACAGAACTTCAAGATGAGTCCCTTGAGGAATCTATCTCAAGAGCTCATCTACCTCTTATCATCTGGGAGGAACCCGAAAACTTTAATGAATTCATGCATCAAGAAGAAATATTAACTGCAGTTCCTCTGAGGATATTCGATCCCACTGACATCATCATAATTGAATCCGATGAAGAGGAACAGGAAGCTCGAGAAGTTCAACTGAATGAGTCTCTACGCATAGAATATGCTGGTAAAGAAGGAGTTGAACCACAAGAAATTGATTTTGAGCTCCTTTCTGATGATCCAGTATTACCATCACCTTCTCTGTCTCCAGTTCAAGTGCCATCGCCTATTCCATCTCCAGCTCCACCTCCATCAGTCCAACCTGCCTCCGAATGCCCATTGGTCATTCAAGTTATCCCTGATCAAACTTTCGAGCTGACAGAATCTACGAGAGTATTTCCGATCTTCCAAGAGTGTTCAGATGTCTCACCTCTTACCTCTGCTGCCCCATATGTACTTAAAGAGATCACAAGCTTGCAAGTGGGAACGTCTGGAGGTGCAAGTTCCTCTAAAAAATGAGAAGAATGACACACTGAAAGGCTAACTGCCAAAAACCATTAACTTGGTAAAGAAAATGGTAAGAAGCCCATACATGGAAGAGAAGTACAAGAAGATGTTGCAATGATTGGGTATCTAAGAAAAAGTAAAGATTCAGTTAGAAGCCAGTCTCCTATTGTCAAAGTATTGAAGATTAAGTTCGATAAATTTTTTAGCATATTCTATCCTATCTTTGAAGTAGAGAGGGAAGACCGAACGACGTCTACATTCACTAAGGCCGACTTTCCTAACTTGTTTTTGCAGGATCTTGAGTTCTTATATCTACATCTGCTACACAAAAAGAGCATAGATCCAGTTCACATGAATGCTCAACGATGTATCATCAAGTTTCTTCGCCGTAATCTCACACTGTCTATCTTATATGATTTCCAAATGGCGTTGGAAGCGAGACAAATAAAAGTGAATCTACTTGCATCAAATCAGGATACTCTAGGCCTTGATCGTTTTTCAGTCTCAAGAATTCTTACATCGCCAACTGTCGGAGTAGTATTTCTAAATTCGCAAAGAAAGAAAGAACTGATGAGAATAGATGAATTAGAGAAATATTGCGATGGGACTCTGTACATGGTCAGAAAAATGCTTATGATCAGAATCAACAATCTCAAGGAAGCATTAAAGCTTGGAACAAGAATCTGGGAACTCAAATCCGTACTTCAAGGTGTTGAAGACTTCCAACACGATGTTCGAGACAAGTTGGAGTATAGGATGACTATCAGACGTCTTGACCGATATTTTTACCAAAAAAACTGATCACCAACTTGAAACCAACATTTGAAAGCTAATCACAAAGGGGGAGAATGTTAGATCTAAAAATTGTGATAGTTTTAGGGTTTAAATTGTAATAAATGAAACTTAGTTTTGTGTTCAATTTGTAAGGTTTCAAAGTTCATTGTAACTGGGTTAAAAGACCAAAAGGTCAACCCATGGGTATGAATAGTTTAGATCCATTTGTTTGCTTATCAATAGTTTGTTTAGGTTTCAAATTTTTGTTGTTGAAAGCTTTTGTATGTACGTGGAATTGGAAAAATTTAAGGTTTATCTAAACTTGAATATTCATATTGGTCTTCATTATATTCATAGTGTTCTTCATGCTCATTATGTTATTGATCTAATGAATGTATGATTGAATGAATGCTTCTATATGGGAATTACAGGGTCACTCTTCGATTTCATTCCCTCTTTGCTCGAATGGATTTGATTCTCTGTTACGCTTACATATTGTTGCAGGTGAGATTTGATTCTCTATTCTTTGCTCGAATGGATTATTAATACGGGGCTAAGCGGAAAGGTGAAAGAACTCTTGAGGTTGTATGGCAGGGATCTAGGTCTCTTGGTTCATCATCGCAGGTGTGTGTCGACAAACAGCATGTTATGTTAAAAAGCATATGGCCTTACCAGTTACCTCTCTTTCTCCATGGCGACTTGCAGTTTTTTACTGATATATTTCCAGACATTATGATGAACCTGATGGTTTCACATTTGAAAGAGATATTGTATCTCCTCCTATTCAAGTAAAGACACAGAACCCAAATCTTGATATATTTGATTTCCAGGTATGGTTCTTTTGTTTTGTTTGGTAACTAATTCTGTTTTAAAGGATCATGTTGACCTCTTTGACTACAATGTTCAAGAGAGGGTAAACAATTTTGTAGTTCTTGCCATGGCTCAGGCTGTTACATCTATCAACTTTTAGATGTGCCCAACCCACTTATTTTTTGTTATTAGTAGTTTTAAACGATAATATAACAGGGTGTTCCTAATTCAATCTTATCTCATATGCATTTCCCCATTAATCTCAACAAAAGCATGTGAATAGACTTTCTTGTGTCATTTCATTCAACAAAAGTAATGTTTCTTTAACCCTACACCCCTCAGTTTATTTCTACTCTCCTAATTATGTTTCTGAATCTGTTGAAGGCTAATGTAACAAGGACTAACCATATAATGTCGGCAATGGGAACTAATTTCCGGTATCAATAAGCATTGTCATGGTTCAGGAATATGGACAAATTTATTCATTATGTTAATCTGGTATTTGCCTTCGCATGTGTTTCAGTGGGCCCTTCAGTCTAAACCTAATTATGCTATGGATTTTGGTGATTAGTGTTCTATTTTGTACCTACCTTCTATATACCCAAAATATATACTTTGATTACATATGTTTTAAAATAGTGAGATATTGAGTTATACCTTGAATAGTAATGAACCTTCTTCATGGTTACTCTTAGCCTTAGGGGTGTGCAAAACACAGATCGTCAAACTGAATTTGGTATTCTTCTCTTTAGAAGATGGGGAATAAAGGGGAACGTACTGGAAATAGTATGCATGTTGATTGGTAGTTTTCAGGCCAAATAGTATATTTTTTGACCATACCTAAAAGGGCAATGATAACATTCTGCGATGTCACTTTGGTTCCAATTTGCTTTGTATAATTGATGCCGCGTGTAATTTAGGTCATTATGCTCTTAAAGAAAATTGTTCACATGAAAGGGAATTTGAGGTCAATAGACTATTAAAGTGACCCACCAAGTTCATAAAAAATCTAAATAACTTTTAAATCCCTTTTCTCAAATTAATACAGTCGCAGTGCAATCATATTTATTTTTACATCAATCAAGGATCTAGCTAGCATATATTATGAACAAGGTAACTTGGAGATGGCCATTAGTCACTATAAACTGGCAATTGCTCGTGATACTGGATTTTTAGAGGCATATCACAATCTCGTGAGTCGTGAGTTTATTTTCTGATTTCCAGCTCAACACAAATGGTTCTTCTCTCACTTCTCACTCAAAGCGACATGAGGAACATATATAATTTGAATTTAGGATCTGATTTGAATTATCAAATTTTTTTGTTTTCCACATTTTGATTCCTATTTATTGCAAAGTATGTGTTTTTATTATCTATGGAAAAGTTATCATTTTCGTTTGATATAATTTTTTTGCACTCACTTGAGTATCTATCTCTATTATTACATATGACCAAGTTTATTTGAATCACCCTTAACTTGGGTCAACTTGTAGCAGGAGTTAAATGGATAGACTTGGTTAAGAAAAGTATACAATGATTCGAGAAATTTGGTCGTTATCCCTTGAAGCCTAACCTTGTGCTGCCCATTTTTGAAAGGTAGAGGTTCATTTTCAGTTCCATTTTTTATCATCTAATATAGTTGTCCATTACTTGCGTTCATGTATGAAACCAAATGTTTGTTTGTTACTTAAGTTTACCGTTTTAACACAGTGGATCACATCTTTTTTGATTTTTTTTAATTTTTATCACGTAACCAAGTTCCAAAGTGCAAGGAAACCGACTTTTGAGGTAAACTGCACACATAACTATTGAAATAGTAATGGAAAAGTACTATTGGTTGATCATCTTAAAAAATATTTAATACCTGATGAAAAAATTTATGCCATCTTTTAATTGTGGTGGTGTCATCTTTCTCTTCTAAGCATGCTTGTTTGTCGGTAGATCAAATTATAGTCCATGAGGAGCAGAACTTTTCAAATATTGATGTAATGTAACTTATCTTAGAGAAATAAGAGGATGCTAATTTTAATTGGAATTATAGACCAGAGAAATCACATGGGACAGATCATGCTTTCTTGAACTAAAATTTAGTTAACGATAAGTTCATATTTTTTTTCCTCTTTTATTTAGCAGTAATTTATATCCTCCAATGTATTCTTTTATCTTTAATTATAAGTGGTCAATAGTTCATTATGACTTATGACTATATAATTTCAAGGACCCTAAACTACTAGAAGCATTAATAGAAATCTTGAATCATCTTATCCACAACTATACTAGCATATCAATTTACGACTGTTTCTCTTTGCTTAATATTAATGATTCTACAGGTCACACCCAAAACACTGGCCGATGTGAAGAGAGGCACTCTAATTTCATATGAGGGAAAAGTGCAGGATTGTATAAATTAAATGTGAGACTTGAAAAGAACTTAAAAGGATAACTGAGAAAAAATATGTTAGCTCTTGGTTGACTAACTGAATACCTCAAAATTATGTATGTGACTTGAAAATAGATGTCATTATTTGAATTCAAGGTGAGTTTGTTAATCTGCATGGTATGTGACAATCCTCTTAATGAGAACTACATGGGATCGATTAGCACTTCGTAGTTTTTTGTTTCTTTCACTCCATATGTAGTGGGTATACTCTATCTTGTATCTTTGTATTGGAGATTTCAGATTTAGTTGAAATCTGATCCGAACATAACTTAAATTTTCACCACTACATGATATTGCACTATTATTTATTTCTGTTTCTCTAACAGATAAAGTCAGCTTAAACGTCTTGAGATTGCATTTTACTCTATCGATATGTTTGAAAACTTGGACCAAAGCTTTGATGAAATCCTCATTATTGGAGGAACTCAGCCTAGCTATATGTAATAGAAATCTCAAAAGAAACTATTGGAACTGTTGGACCTTGTTGTCCCATGCTGAAAACACCCAAAGATAATTAAGAAATGTATGTGTTATGGTGGAGGGAACATACGAAGGAAGAGTCCTTTCGGATCCGTAACAAAAAAGCCATAGTTATTGGGGAACACTTTTATGAGTTAAGGCACCTTGAACTCATTGGAAACCAAATGACAAATATTGGGTTGTAGGCTATTCTTGATGATTGTTATCACCTTGAATCACTTGACTTGCGTATGTCCATGTACATTGATCTCGCGTGAAAGAGATTTTAGGAAAAGATGTTCAGAACAGATTAAATATCTAAAACTCCCCAATGATTCTCTACTCTCTTATTTGGTAGATTATAGCGATT
Source organism: Centrapalus pauciflorus (assembly GCA_020465985.1). Taxonomy (NCBI): domain Eukaryota; kingdom Viridiplantae; phylum Streptophyta; class Magnoliopsida; order Asterales; family Asteraceae; genus Centrapalus; species Centrapalus pauciflorus. The sequence continues at coordinate 362,669 of JAANYP010008217.1, forward strand.
AGCCGATTAGTGCCCAGACTATGAAGATTACACTGCTTTGTGATGACCAAGTTGATTATCGACATAAATGTGAAATTATCTATCTATCCGTCCCTTCATCTCTTTAAGCACTAATGATTTGATGTTAATTCTTGAAATTTCCATAATCACTTAAAAAACGCACATCTAAACATGAAACGCCCTGTTCTAATAACGCGGCGCTTTTACTAAAATCTGCAACATAAACCTCGAAGTAATACAATAAAACTTCTAAGTTCAAACCACAACCATCAGAGTACACTAAAATTTAAATGTAGTTATTACAACCAAATCGAAGTATAGGGATCTACCCATCCCAAGTACAGGATAAAATAAATCAGAGTAAATGCGGAAGTCTTTTCTGAAACCACGAGTCATCAAACTCTAGATCCTGAAGCTGGTGCCTTTCCCTTGTCAACTAAACCTGAAGAGTTCTCCCCACAACTGGGGTAAGCCGTCGCCTAGCGAGTAATAGATTTAAAAGCACAAACAAACATATATATAACATGATCAACACAAATATTGGCTCAAATTCAACATGTGTAGCATTACGACTCGCTTGGTTTAGCATACACGAATAGAGTGTTGTTATCGGCTCGCCCGATAACAAGTACACACCGTACGACTCGTTCGGTTAACACGTGTACAAATCATGCGGCTCGCCCGACATGCAACTCGGAAGCACACAACAACCTCATTTAATCAACATAATACACAGTATGCATACCAGGGAAAAGTTCTCAGATATTGGCTCATGGCAATTAAATACTTAACAGCATTTAAGGCTAAGCATGGTAGTTAAACAATGATCATGACAATAGAAACGAACGAGATATCCAGTGCAAACATATCATGTATGATCATTTGTGAAATTATTTCAATTACTCATTGTGCTTGCAATCCGTACTCGCCAAACGACAACTCGATCTCAACTGAAAGCACTACTGAGACTCACACGTCTCAACTGAACCACTAGAGTCCTGGTATAAAAGTACATTGCCTATTTATCATTATCATTACCTTTATATTTAACTAGGTCCGTTATGTATATAATTTAAATAAAGTTATAATTTAACTTTAATTATTCCGCCAACTATTACAAAATTATTAATTGATGTTGAATGAATAATTCATCAATTTAATTAAAACTACTAAATTATTTTATATATAGAGTATTTAATTCCATCTATTTAGATGCTATTTCAATTTATTAAAAAGTTCAACCCATATAATAATTCTTAGATCCAAACTAATTTATTAAATTAATTAAGTGAATCATCAAATTATAAATCCATTTTTAAAATCCCCAATTCATTTGTGCATATAATAGCCCAACCAAAATTAACTTAGCCCATATTGATTTATTAAAATCACCCAACATCAATCCATTTAAATTATAAACTACATATAGCCCCATTTAAATCTAAATTGGAAAAGCCTAATTAAATAATAAGATTGCAACCCATTTAAATTTTAAAACCCAAAACAAATTTCTAAATTAAAAGGCCCACACAATAATAAAAATGACAGCCCATTTTTTAATTTTGAGAAAGCACAACTAATCTTTTTAACCTAATTGAATTTAAAGAAATTAAAAACAAATAAAATAAAATAAAATAAAAAAACCCTAACTCTCATTCTCTCCTCACTCTCTCGGTGCAGACACAAGAAAGGGACAGACACCCCTTGGACAGCCAGAAAAAGGAAAAAGGGGCGGTGGCCACCGGCCACGTCGACGGCGCCGACCAATCGCCCACACGACACACACACCCACTGCTTCTCCCTCATTCCTCTTGGTGAACGAAAACAGAAAGGGAGCAGGAAAGGCAGGCGCAACTATGGCTGCTGCTTCACCCTCGACAGCCGCCGTAGCTGGCAGTGCCGCCACAGTCGCAAGCCTCTCCGGCCGGTTCCCACACAACTCACACCCCCTATTTCTACTTCTATTTACTACTTCGATTACATATTTCCAGGTTATTAACTTGTTCAATATCACTCTCAAAAAAATCAAAATATTATTTGAACTCACTCAAAATTCCTTAAATCTGAATTTCCTATTCAAATAACATTCAAATCTGATTTTTAATCACAACTCTAGTGTTTTTATATAGATTTTCAGATTAAAACTCAAAACCCACCTAAACCACCATTGATGTTCTTTTGAAGCTTTTAAATCAAGAATGATAAACGTTAGGATAATAAACATTGTTTGGTTATTCATTTTCAGTTTATTATACCATATTTAAACTCATATTTACGTATTCTATCATAAACCAAAACTACATACAGGAATTTGAGTATAGGTTAGATATGTTTTTTACCTCAAAATTAGCAATGGTGTGTGGTGATTTGATGACGATGATGAAAGTTGTTGATCCAACATAAATTTTCCAGCCCAGAAAAATATCAGATTCAACAATGTATGTGTGTGTTTGTGGTTATCAAAATATTAACAGGATTTCATATGTATATATACATGAAAATGTTGGATGATGATGATGATGGTGAGGCAATTCATGCATAACCTTTTTATTTATTTATATATTTATTTATTACATACATACATTACATTCATATCTATAAACGAAAATTTCTTTTATACCTTTTCAAAATTCTAGAATATGATGAAATTGGCTTCTATACATGTGTGTGTGTGTGTCTATATATATATATATATATATATATATATATATATATATATATATATATATATATATATATATATATATATATATATATATATATATATATAATGGTTTTGTAATTATTTCCAAATTCTAAAAATCACAAAACTCAACATTTTAAATGCCACCGATGGAATTTGATAATTAATATCCGTTTTTCTCGAATTAATAATTAAATTAATTTACTCAAAATCGAAATTAATGGGTGTTACAATCTCCTGTAAGTTGGATTGATCTCGTCCTTGAGATCATACAGATGTGAACAAGCCGGGGTACTTTGTCATCATCTTCGTCTTCGGCTCCCACGTCTGATTCAGTCCACGATGGTTCTCACTATGACCATCTTTATCTGCTGATTCCTCAACTTGCTCACTATCTGCTCGGGCTCTTGACAAATCTAAGTTGCTGATCAATCTGAATATCCTGAGTTGGCACCATCTCCTCGGTATTCTTTAGACATTTCCGTAAATTGCTAACATGAAAAATATCATGCACCCCGGCCAACTCCGGTGGCAAATATAATCGATATGTTTAAAATCTAAATAATATAGTAGCTTTAAATCATAGCAATTCTCATTAATATTCTTTCAAAAATTATTATTTATTTACGCGAACAAATTGAAATTTTCATAATGTTGTGAATTGAGTAATTCGTTCCGTGCAATCGCACTTGTATGTTATAGTAAGGTTTACATAGTAATTGTTTAATTATTCATTAAAACCTTCTTAGACAGTAACAATTATACACTTATTTGAGTTCAAGACCATTTTATAATTCCCATTGTACCATTCTCGTTTTATTTCCCACAACACCTTCAAGATATTTATTTGATCTTGTATAAAGACCCAATTAAATCAAGCAAATTTCATTCGACCTAGCAAGATTTTAATATCCGCACACTGCTATGTGGTGAATGAGATTATAAACTATGATGCTTCTTATTTGTAATATATATCATCAAACATAAAACCAATAAAATTATATAAAATTCGGTATCTATTTGTTATTTGTATTTCTAATTGAAACTTTAATACTATCTCAGTTTAAATATTAACTAAATATCAAGAATTATTATTGAAATCTTTAATACATATTTAAAGGTCATCATTCATTCCAATTTTTTTTCTTCAAGCTTAATATCTTTGATCACTGCATCAAATCTATGATTCCTCACAAATGAGTTAAGGTAGTGTATTAGTTACAAATCAATCATACATTATCGGTTACAATCAGACTGACAGAAGCACTCATTATTGTGTACATCATGTTAGGTTATATCATATTAGTTCTAGTGTTCTTATATACGTTTTTGCATCCCTAACCTATTATGCCCCTCTTTATCGTCTTGATTCACATTACACTCTTTTAAATCCATTACAGGTTGAGTATTACTTTGAGTTTGTCATATTCTTTAAGCCAATTTATGTTTCTGGTCTTCTGCTTCTTTTGGTTGTAATTCTGTGTTTTGTGAAGGTACTAGTGTGGCTATTTAAAGTTTAATTTTTTTTTTTTAGTTTTATCTTTTTTGGGTGTTAGGTTTGAGAGGTGAGTTTTCTTTTCTCTTTTGTAGTGGGATTTTTGGTGGTGCATTCATAGTTTTGGTGGTTATTTGGTTTGATGTTCGGTCTCTTTTCTACAGCTTGCAAAAGGGTTTGTATTATTGTTTTGCTTTATATGTGTGTCTATATACATACGTGTGTGTATATATATATATATATATATATATATATATATATATATATATGCATATATGTATGTGTGTGTGTGTCTATATACATACATATATGTATGTAGACACACACATATATATATGTATGTATGTACATACATACATACATACATACATACATACATACATACATACATACATACATACATACATACATACATACATACATACATACATATATATATATATATATATATATATATATATATATATATATATATATGACCTTTTTTATTGCTTGGCTCATGATTGACCTTTTTAATGATTTGTTGATTAACATCTGTGATTGATTTCTAAATTTGGACAATACATTGTCGATTAAAACATATGTTTTTTTTTGTTATAAACCACAACTTTAACTCTAGTTTGAAAAAGATAAGTGCATAATTCTTTGTGTTTTGTTCTATTGTTTTTAGTTGACATTTATATTTGATTTGTAGCAATTTGTCTTTTAGGATGCATTTGAACTCAGGTCCAATGTTTGCACAATTGCAATCAAGTACAACAAAGTATTTGTTGATACCTTGAATTTTAGAAGTAATTTCCTTCCAAGTTTGTATTAGTTTAATTTCTTTTTTTCTTTTCCGAATTGAATTAGGTTATGACATCTTAGACTACAAATCATTAACCTTGAGTTTCATTCAACGTTTTCAATAAAGTTTTGAGTTAGCTTTTAAATGGTTAGTTAGTGGCTATAGAAGTAGTGTGGTTAAAATTTTGCAATTATCACATTGTCAATCTTGAATTTTTGTTGCACTTATTTAGAGGGCTCCTTTTTATTTTCTGCCCCGGGCCTTGAAAATTGTTGGACCAGCCCTGTACAAATACCAAGAAGAAACGAATAACACCACCCGAGGGTGCAACTACAAAGATATCGAATAGACACTTTTAGTTGCTTGAGTGAACGGATCAATCGACTCATGCCAAGTGCGTGCAATGAACTCTATGTTAAATGTGTATGGAAGTAAAATACTGACACAGAAGCACATTCATGACTACCTGTTGTGTCACACACAGTAACACTGATAGCACGATAATGTATGGCCATGGATCCATGAAATAGATATAATCAAGAGTAACGAACAATCAAGTTATTGACGACAAATTAAGAATAATAACACTATGATATAGTTGTATCTTGAAAGTTGAACGAGATTAGTATCGTGTACATGCGACAATCAGAAAATTTGACAACTCTTAATTAAGGTTGAAGTTCAAATCGTGTATGAGAAGCGCCTTTTATATATACAATAACGTTAACTCGTCTTATGTGATCATTTCAATTCGATTATTTAATTATTTGACGATTTATGCGTATATAATGTATCCACTACAAGCCCACAACCTACTCCACCATATAACTTCCCCAAATAGTAGCGCAGACGAAATGTCTTCTCAGAACATTCTAGCTAATCCAGAGCCTTCACAGGCTCCATAGTGTTGAATAACGTGGTCTCGTCTTCATCCATAGCGCGGAAATTAAATTTATGAATTTAGTTACCAATTTTTTATATGTTCTTACATGATTTGTTTATGGTCTTGCTCATAAGGGTATATGTTTATATTTATATATATATATATATATATATATATATATATATATATATATATATATATATATATATATATATATATATACACACACACACACACATATATATATATATACACACACACACACATATATATATATATTTATGAAGGTTACGGTTAAATTCTATCTTAACCGTACCCAATTTCCTAAGGCCATCAGGGTAGAGTTGAACTCGTAAAATCATAACTTAAGCTAATAGTGATCATGCATCCTACGGTTTAAGACTAAGTAACTAAAAGATACTTAATTCACTAAAACCAAACCTGGCTCTGATATTGAAACGCCCATTTCTAATAACGCGACGCTTTAACTAAAATCTGCAATATAAACCTCGGAGTAATAAAATAAAACATTCTAAGTTCAAACCACAACCATCAGAGTACGCTATAATTTAAATATAGTTATTACAACCAAATCGAAGTTTAGGGATCTACCCATCCCAAGTACAGCAAAAAATAAATCAGAGTAAATGCGGAAGTCTTTTCTGATACCACGAGTCATCAAACTCTAGATCCTGAAGCTGGTGCCTTCCCTTGTCAACTAAACCTGAAGAGTTGTCCCCACAACTGGGGTAAGCCATCGCCTAGCGAGTAACAGATTTAAAAGCACAGACAAACATATATAACATGATTAACACAAATATCGCCTCAAATTCAACATGTGTAGCATTACGACACGCTCGGTTTAGCATACACGAATAGGGTGATGTTATCGGCTCGCCCGATAACAAGTACAGGACGTACGACTCGCTCGGTTAGCACGTGTACAAAGCATGCGGCTCGCCCGACATGCAACTCGGAAGCACACTAACCTCATTTAATCCACATAATACACAGTATGCATATCGGGGAAAAGTTCTTAGATATCGGCTCACGGAAATGAAATAATTAACAACATTAAACAATGATCATGACAATAGAAACGAACGAGATATCCAGTGCAAACATATCATGTATGATCATTTGTGTTTTTAAATCAATTACTCACAGTGCTTGCGATCCGTACCCGCCAAACGACAACTTGATCTCAACTGAAAGCACTATCGAGAGTCACACGTCTCAACTGAACCACTAGAGTCCTGGTATAAAAGTACATTGTCTATTTATCATTATCCTTACCTTTATATTTTACTAGGTCCGTTATGTATATAATTTAATTAAAGTTATAATTTAACTTTAATTATTCTGCCAACTATTAAAAAATTATTAATTGAAGTTGAATGAATAATTCATCAATTTAATTAAAACTACTAAATTATTTTATATATAGAGTATTTAATTCCATCTATTTAGATCCTATTTCAATTTATTAAAAAGTTCAACCCAGATAATAAATCTTAAATCCAAACTAATTAATTAAATTAATTAAGTGAATCATCAGATTATAAATCCATTTTTAATATCCCCAATTCATTTGTGGATATAATAGCCCTACCAAAATTAACTTAGCCCATATTGATTTATTAAAATCACCCAACATCAGTCCATTTAAATTATAAACTACATATAGCCCCATTTAAATCTAAATTGGAAAAGCTCAATTAAATAATAAGAATGCAACCCATTTAAATTTTAAAACCCAAAACAAATTTCTAATTTAAAAGGCCCACACAATAATAAAAACGATAGCCCATTTTTTAATTTTGAGAAATCCCAGCTACATCTTTTTAACCTAATTGAATTTAAAAAAATAAAATAATATAATATAAAAAAACCCTAACTCTCATTCTCTCCTAACTCTCTCGGTGCAGACACAAGAAAGGGACAGACACCCCTTGGCGAGACGGAAAAAGGAAAAAGGGGCGGTGGCCACCGGCCACGTCGTCGGCGCCGACCAATTGCCCACACGACACACACAACCACCGCTTCTCCCTCATTCCTCTTGGTGAACGAAAACAGAAAGGGAGAAGGCAAGGCAGGCGCAACCATGGCTGCTGTTTCACCCTCGACAGCCGCCGTCGCCGGCGCCGCCGCAGCCGAAGCCCTCTCCGGCCGGTTCCCACACAACTCTCAAACAAATCAAAATATTATTTGAACTCACTCAATATTTTTTAAATCCAAATTCTTATTCAAATAACATTCAAATCTGATTTCTAATCACATTTCTAGTGGTTTTATATAGATTTTCAGATTAAAACTCAAAACCCACCTAAACCACCATTGATGTTCTTTTGAAGCTTTTAAATCAAGAATGATAAAGGTGATGATAATAAACATTGTTTGGTTATTCAATTTCAGTTTATTATACCATATTTAAACTCATATTTATGTATTCTATCATAAACCAAAACTACATACGGGAATTTGAGTATAGGTTAGATATGTTGTTTACCTCAAAATTAGCAATGGTGTGTGGTGATTTGATGATGATGATGAAAGTTGTTGATCCAACATAAATTTTCCAGCCCAGAAAAATATGAGATTCAACAATGTATGTGTGTGTTTGTGGTGATCAAAATATTAACAGGATTTCATATGTATATATACATGAAAATGTTGGATGATGATGATGATGGTGAGGCAATTCATGCATAACATTTTTATTTATTTATATATTTATTTATTACATACATACATTACATTCAAATCTATAAACAAAAATTTCTTTTATACCTTTTCAAAATTCTAGAATATGATGAAATTTGCTTCTATACATGTGTGTGTGTGTGTCTACATATATATATATATATATATATATATATATATATATATATATATATATATATATATATATATATATATATATATAGAATATGGTTCGTGTGAGTACCTAAAAAATGCAGAGTACCGTAAGTACCTGTGAACACACGGGTTTCGGATGTGAGCTTGCTCCGAAAAAAAGTTTTTTTTTTTGAACTGTTTTTCATATTTATTTAGATACAAATAAAATAAGGCTATTCGTAAAAAATTATATACATTCACACTTTCTAGCATCTTAAAAGTCATGTGAACGTGCTTAGTTGTGAACAACAATACAGTTCATGTGAACACACACATTTCACATAGTTCTAGTGTGTGTTTATGTGTGATTTTTTGCAAGTAGTCTTGTATTATTAATTTAAACAAGATTATGAAAAATAAATTCAAAAAAATGGTTTTAAGCGAGGTACCTCCGGTTCTCCGCAAAACTAGTGGTACTCATTTGAACCCAAATATATATATATATATATATATATATATATATATATATATATATATATATATATATATATATATATATATATATATATATATATATATATATATATATATACCTCCGGTACTCCGCAAAACTAGTGGTACTCATTTGAACCCAAATATATATATACCACTAGTTTTGCGGAGTACCGGAGGTATATATATATATATAATCAGGTTCATCAGCGTACCTATGAGAATCCAGCGTACCCTAATGTGAATGGTCATTCACATATATTTTTATTGAATAGACATGTATAAGACGACATTATAAGACTTTTTTTCAAAAGAAGTAACATCATAAATCTTGTGAGTGGTAAAAAAAGATCATGTGAATGGTCATTCACACCATACACATTGGTATGGATGACCATTCACATAAATATGCATTGAACATTCACATTTTTAAGGACACCAAAAGTTTGAATCTTTGTGAAATTCATATATCATGCGTATCACATTAATTTAAACATGGTAATGTGAAAAAAAATATTTTAAAAAGTTTTTTAAGGTTGGTACCTTCGGGTGCACTTGATTTCGATAAGTACTTATTTGAACCTGACTATATATATATATATATATATATATATATATATATATATATATATATATATATATATATATATATATATATATATATATATATATATATATATATATATATGGTTTGTAATTATTTCCATATTCTAAAAATCCCAAAACTCAACACTTTAAATGCCACCGATGGAATTTGATAATTAATATCCTATTTTCTCGAATTAATAATTAAATTAAATGACTCGAAATTAATAAATTATCTCGAAATTAACGGGTGTTACAAAACACCCAAGCATTCATGTAATACTTTCGCAGAAAGATTTGGTCTTTTATCTATCTTAATAGCAAACTAACTGAATCGTTGCGTTTAAGGGGGATGTTTTCTCATGGCACTCGAAGAGTTGTTTCATCCGATCAAGTCCCCTAATTTCTACACAAATAACTACTTCTATATATCTATTAGGTAGAGTATCATATAGTTTTTTTTTTAAACGGCAAACTATCCTACTCCTACTCCTAAACTAATAAAAATATATAAATTATTAAATTATGAAGGAACGAATCAGTGGATTGAAGAATTCAAGCTCGAAGACAAAGAGAAGCGGAAGAGACAGAAGCGGGGGCCACCAGGATTGAAAGCTCCCATGATCTCCATTTAACACCAGACTCACTTACTCCACCTAAATATCAACTTGCCTCCGACGGGGATCGAACCCGTGACCTCTCACTTACAACTCCCCACTCTTACCGCCAGGCCAAAGGCCTTTTTGGTGAGTATCATATAGTTGGCGATTTGGCTTACCCAGTACCTTTCTACTATTTATACCTTTCTACTCTATAAATAGGTACTGGCCAATGTAATACATTATTCTTAATTACCTATGGGCTTTTCATTATTTTACATTATCTTCCCTAACATTGTTATGACTCTCTCAAAGTTTAACGTTCAAAATGGTTAATTTTTTTCACTTCACTTGGTTGTGTTTTCTAACGTCTCTGTTTTCCATTTACCAGGAGTCCATTTCCACTGAACATTTGTTTGAGTTCACGAGGGCTGAAGCTTTTGAATCCATGTAAATTATTTTTGTTGTTGAATATTGCTTTATTTAAATTGAAGGTACCTAAAGGAAATCCATATCACACTGCTACGTCTAGAGAAATGGCAATTTATCGAGCGAACAACATGATTCTAAGAAAGGTATTGTTAGTACACTTGAGTGCTACCAGGAAGTAATCCTGTCCCCAACCAACTTCTTGGAAGTTATCTGGCATTGAATTTCTCTTATTTTCTCTCATATCCCAAGTCATCTTGTATGTGTTTCTATATAGATAAGAGTATACATATATGTTTGATGTTTTAGTTTTAATTAATAGCTCAAATATGTAAAGCAAACAGAAAAAGGAGTTGTGTGTGTTTCGTTGATGCTGTTGTTCACATCACACACACACACACACACACACAATGTTTCTTTTCTGTGTTATGTTTAATTGTTGTTGCTATCCTTTCTGTTTTGCAGCTCAAATACACACACATACCCTACACACAACCATCTGAGACACACAAAATTCTGAGTCTTGGAATACACACACCCATCCTCACTTCTTGTTTTTTAGTTTAAATGTTAAGGTGTTGTTGTGTTTTCTGTTTTTCATCCACAAACACACACATACTACTCAATTCAATTAGTTTACAGATTCATTTTGAGGTTTGGCTATGTGCTATTGTGTATTCTGAATGGCTAACATGAAATGACCTTGCTTTATGGGCTATGCATTTTTTGCTATGTGTGATTGTTGTCTTTCCGGTTGTCGTTTAATGGGCTTGCTTTATGATCCATTAGAAGCCTTTTGAGTTTTTACAGATTCATTGTTTTTTTCCAAAAGCATAGTTATTGTTGGGAAAATGGTCCCGAAAACACTAATAAACTTTCACAGGAATTTGCACAGGATCGAAATAATCAAACTAATATTCTTTTATTGATCAAACTGAATTCACACAAAATACAATCTTGAAATATGGTTCCTATTTACTCAGTGTTGATTCCTTCTTCTTCTTGTACTTCTTTATCGTCTTTAAAATCTTGTAAACTTGAACTTGCAAACAAGAGAGTTGGTTCTAAATCTTCTTCAACCAAATTCGTCTCTTCTTGTCTTTGAGATCTTCGAGTTCCTTCACGGCAATGTGAGGCATAATGTCCATATTTATTGCAGTTGTAGCATTTTATTTTGCTGAAGTCTCTTGTGTATCTCTTCTCTTCATTATAATCCTTCAGCGTGGGTTTTCCTTGCTTTTGACTGTTGTAATGACGTTCACGACCAGTATTGTTGTCGTGTGTCAACAAGAGCTTGTCTAGACTTTCGGCATGCTAGTTTTTCTTGAATTTCACCCTTTATTCAAATGTTTTCAATCTTCCAATAGTCTCATCCAGTGTCATTGTGTCTAGATCAGAGAATTGTTCGATTGACGCAACAATTTGTATAAACTTTTCTGGTACAGAATTTAGAACCTTCCGCACAAGGGTTTGATTATCAATTGTTGTTCCGAGTCTAGTCATTCTTGATATAATACTTGTCAATTTTGTGGTGAATGAATCAATAGACTCTTCTTCCTCCATTTGTAGTGCTTCAAATTCTGATCTAAGGGTTTGTAGTCTTGCCTTTTGAACTTGATCTATGCCGATATTTCTAATCTTCAACGTATCCCACATTTCTTTTGCAGTTTTGCAATTTGCTACTTGTAGTATTAGATCTTCAGGTAAAGCTTGAAACAGATATGCAATCGTAATCTTGTCTCTTTTATCATCCGGTTGAGTTTGAGGGGTAGGTTCAACCATATCCCAGAGACTATTTGCTTGTAGTATGGTTCTCATTCTAATGGACCATATGGTATAGTTTGTTGAATTTAATAACGGACATTGAAAAACTGTTAAGGATCCTGGATCCTTAACTTGATTACTTTGATCATCTTTTGGATTTTCCCCCATAATCTTTTTCTCAAAAAAACTTAAACTTTTATGAAAATTTAGAACTTTAAACACTAATATCTTTAAAACTTTAAACTTTATAAAACTGTAAATACTTTGAATCTTAAAACCTTAAAAACTTTAAAACTTTAAAAACTTGAAATCTTTAAAACTTTAGTTTTTCAACTTCTATAAAAAAACTTGAAATGAAACTTAAAACTTAATAAACTTGTATATGTGTCAAACCTTGTATATACTTAAAAACTTTTAAAACTTGTATGTGTGTCAAACCTTACACATATAAATACTTAAAACTTGTATATGTGTTAAACCTCACGTATACTTAAAAACTTATAAAACTTTATGTGTGTCAAACCTTACACATAAAAACACTTAAAACTTGTATACTTAAAACTTAAAATTATGTGCTTCAATCCTCACACACACATTAAACTTAAAAACACTTTAATAAACTTTTATAAGTTATAAAAACATAAACCAATAATAAACTATAAGTTACGTTATAATTTATTTTCTGAAACCTAATTTTATTATAAGTTACGTTATAATAAAATTAAAAACTAAGGTTTTTTTTATCTAATTTTATTTTCTAATAATAAAATTAAAACAAGGTATTAAGAATACCTAACCTCTTTGGACTTGGGCTTATGCTTGTGGGCTGTCCGGCTGGGCTCCTCCTTTTATTGGGTCCGGTTTCTGCCTTTTGTACCAATTCTCTCCCTTTTTTTTGGCTAAACTCGTCTTGGGCTTGGTCTCTTTCTGTGAAACATTACTGCTGTTGCCTTCTTTACCGTTTCAGTTTGATCTATCCCCTTGTTCTACGAACCGGTGTTACTATCTCTTCTAATCGCTGCCTCTTGTATGAATCGTTGTAACCCTCTTTGAATCGGTGCATTGTCTCTTCTATAACCGCTCGAACTTCTTAATCGATGGCTAGGGTTTCTTCTAATTTGTTGCTTTCAGTATCTTACGGTGTCAGATATGGTGGCAAGTCGTAAAAACCCTAATTGTTGCCTAAGATTTCTGCTCAATCGCTGGTGGTTGATGGGTTTGGATTTGAACCCTAATCGTTGCTTCTATTTTGGATAGTTTGGATAGTGGCGATCGGTGGTTGTATGGTTGCGATTGGTGGTTCCGTTGGTGGCGATTGGTGGTTCTGGATTTCTGTCTGTGGGTATCTCCTACGACTGTGGCACTTCTCTGTGGGTATTTTCTACGGTGGTGCCTCTGAAATCAGGTTCTATCTCTCTGATTTCTTGTTGCCTTCGATTAAGTATGCTATTTTTGTTGGATTCTAGGGTTTGCTTAATATCTATGAAATGCGATAGGACTTACTGTTACTTCTCTCAACAAAATCGTTGCTTTGATTTTTGCCTTCAGTTCTGTGGGTTTGCCTACTGTTGGGAATTTTGATTTCAATTCCTATTGAAATCTGGAACAAAACTTGATGAATTGGTGCCGGGTGTTTGTAGAACTAATCCTCTGTTCTGCCGCCCTTGGTACTGATGATGATTCTTCCGTGAATCACCTTCTGGTGTAATTCATTTGATCGACTGGTAAATGATGAAATCCGAATGGTTTGATTAAACCTGGCGCTCTGATACCAAATGTTGGGAAAATGGTCCCGAAAACACTAATAAACTTTCACAGGAATTTGCACAGGATCGAAATAATCAAACTAATATTCTTTTATTGATCAAACTGAATTCACACAAAATACAATCTTGAAATACGGTTCCTATTTATACTAGTCTAAGAGGTGCGACGAAAGGTTGCAACTCTTCATGGAACCCTTTCACGAACGGTTATTGTTAGATATATTATTTCGATCATAGGAGTTGTTTTGTAATAATTATTGTCTTTGTATTTTGTCTTGTATTAATTTCCATGTAGTTTGTTTCTTTGTAATAGTCAAGGGGCCAAAGTTGCCATTGTGTAAAACTTAATTAAAGGAGCCTAGAAATAGGCTCCTAGGGTTTCTTTATTCAAATAAAACACGGTTGACATTGAGAAAAATACAGCCGCCACTTTGCATTCATATTCTCCCAACATTCTCTTTGTCTTCTTCATCATTTCACAATTATTGAGCATTGATTCTTCTTGTGATTGATAAGAAACATGAAAGGTGCTGAAATATTAACGGGATTACATATTACAATTGGTATCAGAGCTCAGAGAGGTGGATTTCAACTATAAGATTCGGATTCTGCTGGGTTTTTAGTGTGTTCTTCGTGTTCTTCCTTTCTACCCGGTTAGATCTTCCTTTACCTCTGTTTTCCGTGTTTCTTGTGTTATAATAGTCATATAATCACCACAATATCATCCTCTACTGATTTTAAGCTCACTCAGTTCCATATCTCTGTTAAAATCATCAAGAATCGGACATTTTATTAAGTTTGAAAATATGGGTTTTTAGTGGGTTTTTAAACTTGTTCTATGCTGTTTTTACGTGTTTTTAGGTTATTGTAAATCACCAAAAGTGTTTAAAATAGTTTATAAATCATTTAGAACTGTTTTTTAGGCCTTAAAACTGAAAAAAATTGAATTCTGCTCAGTTCTGCCTTAGAAAACTTAAAAAACCTGCTGTATTTCGGATCCCTTACTGTAGCATTTCGGACCACTTAGGCACCAAATTCGGACCACTCATCACCATAATTCGGACCTCACTTCGGTCCAATTCGGACCATATTTAGGTGCATTTCGGACCCCCCCATCAGCCTATTTCGGACCCCACTTCGGTCCCATCCGAACTTCGGACCATCCGAAGTTCAGATCAGGCTTTTCCTTTTTCCATTTGGGACTTGTATTTAAATTTTCCATCTTTCGGACCATATCAATTTCGGACCATCCACTGTTCATCCGAATTCGTTCCATCCGAATTCGGTCCCTTAGCTCCATCCGAAACCAAGTTCATCCGAAATTGCAGTTCATCCGAATTAGTTCCCCACCCGCATCACTGTTCATCCGAAATAGGACTCCATCCGAACTAGGCACCCGTCCGTCTTAGCACCTCATCCGGACCATAGACCATCCGAAGTACTGTTTACCCGAAGTAGGTAGACATCCGAATTGCTTCATCCATCCGAATTCATCCCATCCGAATTCGGTTCCACCATCCGAAATTCAACCTACCCGAATTCGATCTTGCCATCCGAAACACTGTTCATCCGGACCCATTTCATCCGAATTCATCTACCATCCGAATTCAGATCTATCTGTCTTAAGTCCAGCCCATCCGTGTCCAGTTTCCACCTCTAAGATCTTCATTTTTCAATCAGCACCCATCATCATGTCTCGCGAAGCTCTCGTACTCAGATCTGAGAACAGACCACCAGTTCTCTATCCCGATGAGTATGAACAATGGAAATCCCGGTTCCTTATGTTCGTTGGAATGCAACCGCTCGGGAATTTGATGCTCCAGTCCATATCCAGAGGACCCGTAATCTACTATCGGGAGATAGCAGCCCGACCTGAGGCTGACCCCCCTGTCCAAGCTTCTAAGGTTGAAAGAGAACCGGCAAATGACGCCGAGAGAGACCGACAGCACGCTGACAAGAGGGCAGAATATCTGATCTATCAAGCCCTCCCCACTGATATTCTGGTTGGTGTAGACAGCAAAATGTCTGCAAAAGAAATGTGGGACGAGCTGGAAGTCCAAATGCTGGGGGCAGATCTCGATGATCGTGCCAAAATCAAGGAGGCAAAGCCTAAGTTTACGGAATTCCGCGCCAAAGACGGGGAATCTCTGCAAGCCACTTTCACCAGGTTTTGTGCAGTCCTTAACGAGTTGAACAAACTGCACATCAAGAAGGATAGGGATGACATCAACATCCAATTCTTTGCAGCCATAGCCCCCGAGTGGCAGCTTGCATGTCGGGCCACGAAAAGAGTCCTGAATATTCCTGAGGTATCCATTAATGTCGTCTTTAAGGAGCTTAAAAAGTATCAAGGGGATGTGGATCAACAGAAGCTGATGGCAAATCAATTGGCCTCTCTACTGCTATCAGCCAACACCGGGTTGAAACCAAATGATTCTCTAGCCTTGATCACTAACACGCAGATTCCGACACCATCCTTTGCTCCAGGTTCTTCGTCGTCTCAGTACAGGTATGCTTCTCCTCCGCGTGAGGTCTATGATGAGGAGGAAGCTTCGATACAGGAACAGATAGCCTTGTGGACCAACCGTCTCCAACAGCGACGGTTTTCCAACAAGACTAGCAACGAACTCCGTTATGACACCGGTCCTCGGAGGTACTCAGATGACAGACGGGATGAACGACGCGATGATTATCGCCAGGATGAATACCGAAGGGATGATAGGGATGATCGCAGATATGACGATAGACGCGACTATCGAGATGATCGCCGTTATGAAAGGCGAGATGATAGGCGTGATGATCGCAGGGACGACAGGCGGGAC
Organism: Centrapalus pauciflorus; assembly: GCA_020465985.1. Lineage (NCBI taxonomy): Eukaryota > Viridiplantae > Streptophyta > Magnoliopsida > Asterales > Asteraceae > Centrapalus > Centrapalus pauciflorus. The sequence goes on from JAANYP010008217.1 coordinate 379,812, forward strand.
GATCGAAGGGATGATCGTCGGGATGACCGCAGGGATGAGAGGAGAGAGCCCGAACGAAGGGACAGGAGGCGTGATGACAGCCGAGAGCATCGCCGGGCCGATAAGAGGCCGGCGAAAGAAGAGAGGAAAGGCCGAGAGCAGATGAGCCGAAGGCCGCGGATGAACGTCTCTGCTACAAGTGTGGCAAACCGGGCCACTTTGCTAGGGAATGCAAGAACAATTTCGACAGAGACGTCGCATACTACGAGAGAAAGCTCGAGGCAGCCAAGAAGAGAACGGATGCATTAGCCCTCGTCGCCCAGGAGGACTACTGGGATGCTGAAGATTCTGAAGACGAGGATGACAAGGGCAAGAACTGTTACATGGTTGATCGTATGGGGTTGGAGAACTGTGCTGTTTTCACTGCTGACAATTCAGATCATGCTGCTGAGGGGGAGACACTGAAAAATCCACCAGCATGTCTGATGGCTACAACCAACGATCCCGAATGCTCCACATCCGGTTCTGAGTCCAATGAGGTATATTCCTGTTACATTCCTGCACATGTAAATAAATTATCTGTAGATAATGAATGTACACTGCACACACATATACTTAATCTACAAGCTAGATTAAATGCTGAAACTGCAAGGTGTGTACAGGCTGAACATCAAGCTGAAACTCTGAAAGAATCATCTGAATTATATCATTCAAAGTGGTTAACTAATCATAATGTTATAAAACAGATGTTAATAGAAAAAGTAGATGTTCAGGATAGGAATATATATCTTGAATCTTGCATGGACACGCTTTCAAAAGAAAAACTCTCTCTAAAAGAAGAAATTTCTGTTCTTACAAAACAATTAGATGTGGTAAATATGGAAAATATAGACAGTTTAGAAAAATACAAAATGATTGAAGAAGAAAGGATAAGTTTATACTCAAGAATAAAGACCCTTGACGATGCATTTTTGAAAAGGGGTCAAACAGAACAAACTATCCATTTAAATCAGCCCAAAGAAACTAGGTTTTACCATTCTAAACAAGGAATTGGTTTTAAAAATCCTAAATATTTGGAAAAAGCACAAAAGGTTTTATTTGTATTTTATGACATGAATTATATGGGAGCCGGTCTTAAATCTTTCTTTTTTGAGTCATCAAAAGAAGTTTTAAACCAAGAAAATGAGAAACGTGTCGCTCGTAAAGATAAAGAAATTTCTTTTAAATATGAAGAACTTAACGAGAGTTATTCTTCTAGAGTACCCACTTTAGAGGAAGATCTCTTGTCAACTTATTCAGAAGCTGAATTGAAAACTGAAACCGTAAAATCAACTCCTCAACTTTATATTCCTGCAAAAGTTCTTCAACAACAAATCACTGTTTTAGAAAAGGAATTGAAGTCGTCTCAAGAGAAAGCACTTGATCTTCAAGATGCTCTTCTTAAGAGAGAAGAAGAATTGGTAAATCAATCTTTTCAACAATCTGTGGAAGTTACTATCTACAGAGAAAATTTTGAAATGGTTTCAAAAAAATTGAAAGATCTTTCAAAAGAACAAACACTTTCTCATTCCATAAAAATTCCATGTGTGTCATCAGATAAAGGTAAGGCTAAAGCTGAAACTTAATATGTCATTTTCAAAGGTAAGTGTTCAAAAGTTTTCAAAAATGAGGTTCCTAAAAAGACTCAGATCAAATCCAAGTCTTTTAAGAAACCCAATCACCACCAAAAAGAAAAGTCTGTCAAGTCTAAATCTTCCATGCTTACTGACTCTAATCGTTTTGTTCCTACAGATCATATAAAGAGAGTCCCAAAACCCACCATGCTGGATTTTACAAGTTTTTTTGTGAAGAAGGCTTTAATGCCAAATGAATTTGTTACTAGAGATAGGATGTCTGTAATCTCTAAAGACAATTTATGTAACAATGTGTGTGACAATGCTTGTAATGTTGTACCAAATTCTGTTGTTCCGTTAAAGTACTCTTTCAGTGATTTATTTAATCTGTGTCCAACTCGATATAGACGACAGGTTCCTGAAATGAATGCTTTCGTGCCATATCCAGTTAAACGTATTCGGAAAAAGAAAACAAAAAATAGTGCATCGTCGGCCACAAACAAAATTGAGATGTGTCCGTTGCCAAGGCCCAAAACCAAAGCAACGGTCAAAAAGGTCTCAAAAAGACAAAAACCAAAGGCAATTTCAGCGCCTAAGCTTCCAAAACCCAATATATCCAATCTTCAATGGATTCCAAAGGGTTGTGCATTCGGACCACACATAAATGCTAATTGGGATTCTAAAACTGTACACGTGCCATATAAAACTGGAAATCCTAACAAAAAGGGACCCATATTGAGGTGGGTACCCAAGGTTGTGTGATCTTAATGCAGATGGTTCTTGGTTACTTCTGATCAAGACCCGTGCTTCAAAGAAATGGCTTCTAGTTACCTTAGACTAGGACCCGTTCTTTTGCTTGTCGGTTGTGCTTAAACCGACACGTTTGGCTTCTGTGCACACAGCCCAGGACCCGGTCTTAACTCATCATGTTTTCTGAACATCTCGGTTCAGAACACGGTTTGATTGTGAATTAAAAATGGATGTGTTTGAATGCATATAGTTTTTCATTATATGAATTTATGTGTTTTTCAGGCTAAGTCCATTTGGTATATGGATTCGGATTGCTCCAAGCACATGACTGGAAGAAGTGAAATTCGGGAACAACCATCAGGCTCACATCAAAGGATACGGGAACTTAGTTCTAAATAATCTGGTCATCAAGGATGTTGACTATGTTGAGGGGTTATCACATAATCTTTTTAGCATAGGACAGTTCTGCGACAAAGGCCTAGAGGTAACGTTTAGGGCTAAGAACTGCAGTGTTAAGAGTATGGATGGAAAAGAAATCCTAACAGATTCCCGAATCTCTAACCTCTACACCATTGACGTAGCTAAGCTAATAGTGAAGGATAACATTTGTCTACTATCAAAAGCCTCGTCAAAAGACTCTTGGTTGTGGCATCGAAGATTATCCCATTTGAACTTTGATAATATCAACAAGCTTGCTGCGAAACAATTGGTTAAAGGACTTCCTGAATTGCGCTACGAAAAGGACCATCTGTGTGGAGCTTGTGAGAAAGGAAAAATGAAACGATCATCTCACAAACCAAAGCCCGAACCATCAACAAAAAGAGTATTGGAGTTACTTCATATGGATTTATGCGGGCCAATGAGGACTCAAAGCATAAATGGAAAACGATATGTGTTGGTTATCGTTGATGATTACTCTCGATATACCTGGGTCAGGTTCTTGCGTTCCAAGGACGAGACAGCTCAAGAAATCATTGATTTTATCAAGAGTGTCGAGACCCAACAGCAGCTGTCAGTGCAATCAATCAGATCAGATAACGGCACGGAGTTCAAGAACTCGGTAGTTGAGGGCTTCCTTCGATCCAAAGGTATTCAGCATCAATACTCTGCTGCTCGAACACCTCAACAAAATGGGGTCATGGAAAGGCGTAACCGTACGCTTGTGGAAGCCGCTCGTACAATGCTCACATACTCGAAGCTACCTCCGTTCTTGTGGGCCGAAGCCGTATCAACAGCATGCTACACACAAAATCGCTCCATCATCCATAAGCGCTTTAACAAAACTCCTTACCAACTCTTTTTGAATAAAGTACCATTTATCAAGTACTTACGTGTATTTGGTTGCAGGTGCTATGTGCTGAACGACAAAGACAACCACGGGAAATTTAACGAAAAGGCGGATGAAGCGATCTTCATTGGATACTCATCCAACTCGAAGGCGTATCGCGCATTCAATACCCGAACCAGAACAGTCAATGAAAGTGTGCACGTCACATTTGGTGAGTTGGCTGAACTGGAACCCGAAGTTGATCAATCAGGACCACGGATTACTCAAATGCCTGGAGACTCTTCCAATAACCCCATTTCTTTTTCTTCTTCTGATTTGATTTATTTATTTGATCCTTTTTATGTTGAATTTTTCGGTCCTAACGCTAGTGTTTCTAATGTTGTCAATAATGTAGGTGATCCTTCCAGTTCAACTGCGCCTCAAAGTTTCTTTGCTCCATCTTCATCAACATACCCTCATCCATCTACATCATCCACCGACACATCCGCAGTTGAATCTACTCCTATAATACCCTCACATATAATACCAACAATTCTTCCTTCACCTGAACACTCGGGAATCGAACCTGAACCAGTGGTACCATCATTTGAAACCATTGACCATGAATCCTCATCCATCCCCACATTAACTACAGAGGTTCCATCCCAAGCACCCCTTCCACACGAGATCAAATGGACCCGAAGTCAGCTAACAGATCAAATCGTTGGTGATGTATCAACAGGAGTCCAAACTCGTAGGGCATCTGCTAATGAATGCCTCTTCGCATCATTCTTGAGTATGATAGAGCCCGCTCGTGTGGATGAAGCCCTGACAGATCCAGATTGGATAGTTGTAATGCAAGAGGAACTCAACCAATTTGAACAGCCAAGAGTATGGCGGTTAGTTCCCAAACCAAAAGACCGTACAGTCATCGGAACAAAGTGGATCTTTAAGAACAAACGAGATGAGAACGGCATTGTGATAAGGAATAAAGCAAGACTTGTTGCCAAAGGCTACCGACAACAAGAAGGGATAGATTATGACGAGACCTTCGCTCCAGTTGCACGGCTCGAAGCAATCAGAATCTTCTTGGCGTACGCGGCACACAAAGACTTCAAAGTGTACCAAATGGACTTCAAGACTGCCTTTCTAACCGGTGAACTTAACGAGGAGGTCTATGTTGAACAACCACAAGGCTTTGTTGATGCACATAAACCCGACCATGTTTATGTGCTAGATAAAGCCCTCTATGGTTTAAAACAAGCACCTCGAGCATGGTATGATAGTCTTTCAAATTTCCTTATTTCTGCCGGTTTCTATAAAGGTGTGGTGGACACAACTCTGTTCACTAAAAGGGAAGGCCCACATATAATGCTAGTACAAATTTATGTCGACGATATTATATTTGGATCTACTGACAGTAATTTTTGTAAGGATTTTTCAGCCCTAATGGAGTCCAGGTTCGAGATGAGTATGATGGGGGAAATGAACTTTTTCCTCGGATTACAAGTCAAACAACTTGAGGATGGGATTTTTGTGAACCAGTCGAAATATACTCTTGACATTCTCAAGAAGTATAAGTTAGACTCTTGCACGAGTATCGCAACTCCCATGGCCTCCAACTGTAAGTTAGACACCGATCCTTCCGGGAAAAGTGTTGATAATACAACTTACAGAGGGATGATAGGATCCTTACTATACTTGACTGCCAGTAGGCCGGATATAATGTTTTCAACATGTCTGTGTGCTAGATTTTAGGCCGACCCAAAAGAATCACACCTAACTGCGGTAAAACGCATTTTTCGTTATCTTAAGGGTACACCCGAACTTGGTCTATGGTATCCAAAGGGAACCGATTTCGATCTTACCGCATTTTCAGATGCTGATTTTGCAGGTTGTAGAGTTGACAGAAAAAGCACGTCGGGAGGAATTCAGTTTTTAGGAGATAGACCGGTGAGTTGGTCTTCCAAAAAGCAGAATTGTGTTTCCACATCTACAGCTGAGGCTGAGTATGTAGCAGCTGCAAGCTGTTGCTCTCAAGTGCTGTGGATGAGAACACAATTACGCGATTATGGATTCTCACTCACCAATATCCCAATTTACTGTGATTCTTGAAGTGCAATTGCCATCTCTTGCAATCCCGTGCAGCACTCTCGAACAAAACACATAGATATCAGATATCATTTTGTTAAAGATCACGTAGAAACGGGAACCATTGAGTTGTATTTTGTTGGCACGGAATATCAACTTGCGGATATATTTACTAAAGCTTTAGACGAACCTCGTTTTCAGTTTTTAGTATCCCATATCGGCATATTGAATCCGCCTTCCAATTAAATATCAGATATTGTCTTAAATAATTCTATTTCAATCTATCATGCTTTTATTTTAGAAAATATCTGTTATTTAAATTTAAGGATTGTGTCACAAATTGAAACTCAATATTTCCTTATCTGTGTATATCTTTAATAATTAATGATACTGACAAGTTGCTGTGTGAATTGTTCATCACGGAGTGGGATGCAAACAATATCCAGGTTTGTCTGTGTTTGTAAGGCTAAAAAGGGTTGTCGCGTTTAAAATTTGAAAAAGAAAAGGAAAAGAACCGGTATTTATTTGAGGGGGAGTATAGTTAGAATTGTAAATTTTATAATTCCGTGTATCTCTTTAATTTTTGTAGTTAAATTTTAAATTTTAGGTTGGTTTTATTTTTTAAGTTTAATTTAATAGGTCAGAAAATCACAAAAAGATTTTAACTTTTAAATTTATCAAAAAGCCAAAAATATTTTAGTTTACTTTATTTAATTTTATTTATTTAATTTTATTTCATTTTATCTTAATTTAAAAAAAAAAAGATCAAAGAAAATACCAAAAAATATTTTATTTTGGAGTCTCATAGAAAAACTCAAAAGATTTAACAAAATTGGGCCAAAAGTTTTTTTTTGTTTAATTCTTGTTTCATTTTTTGTTTTGTTAATAGCCCAAAGTTGGGCCAAAAGTGTGTGTGGTGTGTGATGAAACCGCCGGCCCAAATGTTCTTTGGGCGCGGATCCTTTGACCCGGACCCGACCCGGTCGACTTTAAAAGGGTTAGTCAACCGGTCAATATCTTCATCACCAAGATATTTTCTTCCTTCTTTCTTCCATTGCTCCCGTCGTCTCCCACCGCCAACACCACCATTAAAGCCGATTCAAAGCTTTTGGACCACCATCTTCTTCCGTTTTTCTTGCATCATTCATCTTCGGCACTTCAAGGTAACATCATTTAAACTTTATTTTAGCTTTTAATGTCTTATATTGTGTGTTTGATTCTTCCTTTTTTTTCTTCATTTTTCTTCTCGGTTTTTGCTAGATTTAGGTATTTTAATGTGTTCTTTTTACTTAGTAGTAGTTAGATAAAATGTTCCTTAGGTTGTTTTTGCTAGATTTAGGTATTCGGACCAAGCACTGAATTCGGATGTGTCCCTTAGAAATTTTTCAAAAATTTGACAACTGTTTATCCGAATTCGGACACTGTGCATCCGAACTCGGATCACTGTGCATCCGAATTCGGATCTTCAAAAGTTGTTCAACTTTGTTCATTATTTTTTATAAGTTGCATTTTTCATCCACTGTTCATCCGAATTCGGATGATATCCGAATTCTGGGTACTATCCGAAATCAGGATCTATCCATATCATTGCATACATTTGCCTAAGTCCTCATCCGAATTCGGATCATGTTTCATGAACCATCCGAATTCGGACCACCACCATTCATTCCATGCTATGTACTTCGGACCATCATCCGAATTCGGTCCTTATTTTCACCTCATCCGCATTCGGATCCCCACTCACCATTCATGCATCATCCGGATTTCAGCCTGATCCGAATTCAGTGACACTGTTCATCCGAATTCGGACCATCCGAAATCCAACTCTTAGCATTTTTTTATAAAATTTTTCATTTTTCCATTTTTGCAATTTTATATCACTTAAAAAAATATATATACAAAAATATTTTCATCACAGTGCACCATTGATTAGAGTTAGGATTAGTGTTTGAGTGAAAAGGTCTTATCTAACATCGGTCTCTTAACGATTGACTTTGGACTTTCTTAGTAGAATTTTATTCTACTAATAAAGACCCGATGCTAAACAGATCAGACAGTTTCTATTTCACACTCATCTAGACTTCACATCAATGCCTTATCATTTCAAGTCTTATTATTCTAACTCTGATGCATTTTGCAGGATGATGGAACCCGCAGTTGTTCTAACCGTACCCCATTCCCCCATCCCAAACAACAACGCCCAACTCCTAGAAGAATCCATTCTCCCCAGCGCCGAGTTTGTCGAGTTCATTCCACATAACTGGCAACTCGACGTTTCCATCCTCACCAAAGAACCCCAAACCCTAGCTTTCGACATCCTCACTCGCCATCCCATCTACTATGCCTTATCCACTGCCATAACTGTTCCCCAGATATATCTTCAACAATTCTGGAACAGGCTGAAATATGTGTCTGACCCCGAACCTCATTTCACATCCACAATAGACTGTGTTCCAGTCAAAGTCACTATACCAGCCATCCGCCACATCCTTCATCTACCCGCTGAATTCTGCCTTCCCACCCGCGAATTTTTCGATCCAAACCCATCCGTCACTGAAACCCTAGCTGAGATTCAAACTCTGGGTTATGACGAACCTCTTTCTAAACCATCAGACATTCGCACAAAGAACCTTCAATCCCACTGGCGGATACTATTTGATGTGATTAACAAATGCTTCACCGCCAAGCATTCCGGACATGACTCAGCGTCGGCTCAGGTACTAGCCATGTTCACAGGCTTTGCCTTTGACCGACATGTGGACTATGCTGCTTTCTTATTCGAAGAATTACGAAGAGTCCATGTTGAGAGGAGCACAAAGAAAGGCAGAAAGTATATTCCTCTACAGCGGTTTCTGCAACTCATTATACAGTACACAATGGACCAAGACGATGATATCCATGAGCGTCCGGAGGCAGACGTCTACCCCACAGTGGCAATTCAGAAGTAAACTCTGCCAAAGGGGGCCCCGACAGTGCCAGTAATGAAAATACCTCTGTCTCTACTAATGAGGTCAAGGGGCATGGAGCGGGTAAGGGCGTATATTAAGGAGAGTTATCCGGATGAGTCTCAGTCGGAATCGTCTGAGACTAGCCAATCCGAAGGTGAGGCAAGTTTGAGTGAGCATGAGGGAGTTAGGGTGGATGTTCAGCAACCTCTGGGTATAGGTGAGGGGGAGACTGTAATTGTAAGGGAGGAAGCAGGAGGTGAGCCGGCAGAGACGGTGGATTCAGAAAGAACCGTCTCTGTCGTGAGAGCGAGGGAGGTACAATCTGAGGGTGAACTAAGCCCTATAAGCCAGACTCCTCACTATAAGACCGTCCGTCCAACGGTCGAACTCACCCCCACCACCCACTTGGTTTCCCCTCAAAGGGAAACCACTTTATTCCACGGGGTTCTACCACATACTCCATCGCCCTCTCATTCGGAGAGTGGCGGTGTTGAAAGAGGTCACACTCCTCCCCAAGTGACCGCCCTTCATTCCATCACGATTCCATCCCCCATAACACTGACACAGCACGATGCCTCCGTGGCATTCCCAAGAGCTGCCTTCGTGGCGGCTCATCAAACTTCCGGATCTGCGCATCCTATTCAGGAGCCAGAGACGGAAGGAAGACCAGAAGTGGCTCCATCAACGCCATCCACTTCCGGCCATCTCCTAATCAATTTGGAGATGCTAACGGCAGCTTTACGTGCTGCAGGCGTGATTACCCGGGCTGACCTGGACGACACACCGCCCTACTCTCACTAATCAAGGGTAAGGGTGTCGCTTCCGAAGCTGGCCCCCCACCAGGTTCCTATTCAGTTCAACATCAGATCTCGGAGCTGTCGAATAAAATAGATGCACTTAACCGCCTCATTCTGCAAGTCCAAGAACAGCTGAATTCAAGAATGGATCGCCTAGAGTCGGCAGTTATAGAACTCCAGTGCCGCACTCAAGCAGAGGCACCAAAGCGAAAACATGACGATCAGGACGACCCTGATCGTCATGAGGGGGAGAAGAGGCGAAAGGTTCAGTTTGAGGACCCCATGCTGGGTATAGGGGGAGCAGAGACCGCTGAGGGGTCAGAATTTCAGGGGTCAAGGGAAAAGAGTCAGGAGGCTCAGGAATACCTCTTAATAGAAGACGAGCCCATGGTCGAGGGTCCAGCTCCACTAGATCCGATGACAGCTATGGTAGAATTCGAGGAGCCTCACGAAAAAGTTGAAATCATTTTGGTCTCTGATTCAGATTCCAATAACGACGACAACGAACCATTATTGATTCCTAAGCCTGAACCTGAATCCCCAACGAAAAAATCCTCATCCTCTTCCTTTGACTTCCTGAATTCACCACCACCAGCCCATCAAGAAGAAATCATTTCATCCATCCAAGCTCCCCAGTCACTAAAAGAATCCCATATTATCCTTAGCCCTCCAAGATCTCCAAGCCCTCCTCCAGTCCAACAAACCCAACTTACAGGTCCCTCCCAAACAAAAAGGGTCGATTGCTTGGATGAAACTCCGGAGGGCCCTGGCGTTTATAGAAAAGATGATTTATTCTGGGTGGACCATTATACAAAAGGAAAGGTTCAAACACTGCCTCAGGAAGAAAAGGAGAAAATGCGACAAGAACGGCGGGGGACTATCATAAAGCTTCTTGAAGCTAAAAAGGACGAAATCGAAGAACCCCCCGTTCAAGGCCTTAAAGAATTCCTGCAGAAATTTCCCCCGGAGCGGTTTCAGAATCCATACCTAGAAGAAAGATTCAAGATGGTATTCAGAAAGAAGCCTGGATCCTTCAGCAGACGCCTACTTATGGAACTTACAAATGTCTCCAAAGCTGAACAGGCCGAATACTACCAACTGATGCTCCGGGAAAGAAGGTCAAAGGTGCAAAATCAAAGATTAAAAAGCTTAAAACAGTTGCCATGTGCAAAAGAGCCAGAGTCTTCTATCCCTCCTACCAAGTAGAAAGAGAAGATGGGACGGGAGATGACATCTTCGAATATGACCTGGACTTCATAAGTGTGGATGACGTTGAGTTCCTTCACAACAGTTTGAAAAATCGCATCAGAAAACGTCTAACCCACATGACCGCTGTAGGTGCCCTAGTACGAAGCATGAACAGCCGATCGATCATAATGTGCCTAAGAGACTTCCAGATGGCGATCGAGAGTGCTATGGTTAAGGTGGGCCTACGAGCACCGGAACAGGAAAGTTTTCTTCTAGCCCACCACTCGGCTTACAGAGTTGTACTTTCTGGAGATCCGGGTGTCATTTTTGTAAACTACAAGGGCTACAAAAGGTATATGCGCTTTGAGGATCTTCTTTGCTACTCCGATGGTACACTTCGATTGGTTTGAGCTGCTCTTACAAAGAAAGTACAAGATTATGATGCTCAACCAGATCCTGAACAAAGATGCTCACCAAAGGAGATACAGGATACACTCAGCGGTATAGACTTCCTGAACGAACGGCTTCATACGAGACAAGTGACCAGACGCTTCGACGTCATCCTTGGACTCCGAGAATCAACGGACCACGCCAGAGTTCCAGGACCACCTAAATGATCGAAAAGGTGGAGATTGTTAGATATATTATTTCGATCATAGGAGTTGTTTTGTAATAATTATTGTCTTTGTATTTTGTCTTGTATTAATTTCCATGTAGTTTGTTTCTTTGTAATAGTCAAGGGGCCAAAGTTGCCATTGTGTAAAACTTAATTAAAGGAGCCTAGAAATAGGCTCCTAGGGTTTCTATATTCAAAAAAACACGGTTGACATTGAGAAAAATACAGCCGCCACTTTGCATTCATATTCTCCCAACATTCTCTTTGTCTTCTTCATCATTTCGCAATTATTGAGCATTGATTCTTCTTGTGATTGATAAGAAACATTAAAGGTGCTGAAATATTAACGGGATTACATATTACAGTTATGTCTTTTCGAATAGACACACCCTTTCGGTTTTAACAAAGTGCTATTTTGGTCCATGCATTTTCTATACTTACATAATCAATACAATACTTCAAACTATTTACATAATAAATCCTATACTTTATGTTTTTGTCATTATTTCCAATAGTTATGTCTATCCTGCCTTTATTGAGAAACCAAAAACTCCTTCCCCTTCTTCCTTTTCCCCATACGTCCTATTGTTTACTCAATTCTTTAACGTCTACCTTAAAAAAACAACACACACCATTCATTTCTCTACCAATCTTCTCTACATCCGGCTAAAGAAATATGAGCGTATTACTGTCATAACGAATGTCAAGTCCCTCCGCGAACAACACACACACAATTCTGGAAACATAGATAACACCAATTGGTCCCTTCGTTGCTGCTCAATATTGTCAAAACACACACATATTCTCCTACGCGCAATGTATATCGATTCGGATATGGTTTTGTTTCAAATTACAAAATTTGAGAGAGAGTTTTTGTTTAAGGTCTGTATTTTTGTGTATGTTTCGGCTCTTATTGTTTTTTTTTTTCAATAGGATTCCAAGGTATTGACATTCCTTTATTAACTATGTGATATTATCATTCTCAGTTACAAATTAGTAGGTTTTGGAATGAAATATGCATATACTTGTTGAAGGTATAATATTTGGTTCAAAATCTTTCATTATTTTAATTGCTTGCTATCATATATTTTCTCAATCCTCATTGTCAATAGTTTGATATATGTAAGGTATTACCTGTTGTAATAAATTATAAAACAGCTATAAATTAATGTAAGAATCACACATGGGGTAAGAAATCAATGAGTGAAAAGTTTCTTCTTGTCCTTATTCAACACTTGAATTTTGCAGCTACAGCGGATGTTGATGAAATCATGACTGTTATTGGCAATGGGACTACTCATGATGCAGTTCATGAACCATTTGCTAACTACAAAGATGACGATAACTCCGTGGGAATCATAGCCAAGATTCCCAATAATAATTCTAAAAGCAAAGAAGGAAATGAGAATTCTATGGAATCTTTGCTGAAGAAGTCAAAGAAAGCAACAATCTTTATGCTTTTAAGGTACTAAAAACATATGTGTTGTAAGTCATTTGCCAATTTGTGTTTACAATCACTTTTGAGTTTTGTCAATTTGTCAAATATTTTTATCTTCATTTTCTTGTTAACTATTCCAACATAACTTATCACCAAAACCTGCAATAGTTCAAGTTAAGGCACATCTTTCTAAGGTATGCTAGGTTCTTTACAAAAATTTGTGTTGGTTTCTGTGGAGTATCTTTTATGCACCTTTATTGTTGTTTGCACAACGAGTTCTTGAATAATGAACAGAGCCCGTACTCCATACTCTGCATATAATAGTCATTTGGTGATAAAAAAAAAATGGCCTCATGGGACATTTGCTGTGATATGAGAGCTGCTACTTTGTGTCGAATACGAGCTTACTTCCATTATTCTTGTGTATTTGTCAATTAACTAAAGTTTCTCTTGAGTATGTCAATTGGTTTTATTCATCAACCTGGAAGTCGGAATCTGGAACGAATGCTGTACATGTGGTGCAACATGAAGGTGTCAAGTACGTTCTATTTACTCATAAACTATCGCTTCAACTTTTAGTCTACCAAGTTGTTTGCCGTTTTCCGAGGATTATGAAGTTACTTACTTGATACAGGGAGAAGACTAAGGTGAAGTCGATCAAAACAGTTCATGGAAGTACAACAGAAGGAAAGCACATTATTTTGAGTATCCTACTAGTCTTAGCTTAGCTCGTATGAGAAGCATATCAGTCTCACTTTCCTTTTAGTTTAATCCAACATTGCAGATACATTTGACTTTTGAGGTCAAATATATATCTTTTCATGTTTCAAATTGATATGGTTTTTGTCACAAATATACAATCTCTAGGGTTCTATGTAGCTGTTAAATATTTCTCCCTAACTTTGAAACAATCCATTTACTTTATTTGCATGTTATTAGTCAAGAACCATTGATCTTGAATGTCAAATTTGTATTTACCACAAATTTCAATTAATTATTTTTTCTTATAGTTTTCACATTGGTTCTTCAACGACTTGTAATATAATTTATTCTCAGATTTTGATATTGATTGTTTCTAAAAAGGTTAAATGTAATCATATCAATTTTGAGTTTTAAATTAGTTTGATTGATACTCAAAAATCCAAAATAATTAGAGAAGACCACTAACAAAGAATGCAACGAGGACTCTATGATCATCTTGATATTCGTTTTGATCTTAGTACTTAAATAGAAGCTCTACAACAGGAGATGTGAAGCCGCATAGGCTTGCCACACTGCCATCCTATAGTTTTAGGTGTAATGAAAGAGTCGAAAAACGATAATAGTTGTCTTTCGTTGAGGTCAACTAACCCACTAAGTTTTTTTATTGTGTAAAGTTCAATAATAAAAAGTTGTCTTTCGTTGAGGCAACTAACCCAAAAAAATTTTGAATTCTATCTTATTAATTTTTATGTTTTATAACACTTTCACCAATAATATAATTCTCTACATATAAATTTTATTATTGTTATGAACATTTATTACTTTGAAATACTGAGCATATAATAATATATTTTGATAAGTGTACTTTTGATTTCACAAAAGTTCTTTTTTGAATAACTGAATTACGTTTTATTTTTCTATTATACATTGCCGCCGCCGCTTTGCGCGGGTACAATACTAGTATATATATGTATGTATGTGTGTATGTGTATGTGTATGTGTATGTAAATGTATGTGATTATTGCAGAACCAAAATTTGATGTAGATTTGTAAAACCAATCATTGTTGAATATTCAAATTTTCTAATATTGAATTGCATGTCGAATATTCAATATATGTCGAATATTCGGTAGTGAATATTCAAAGTTGAATATAAAAAAAAATTAAAATTGTATTATCTTTCACGTTTTGAGGAGGATTAAATTCTTTTTATAATGTTATAATTTTTTTTTAAAAATTTTTAGTTCTTTCATTATTTGATTTTAAAGTTGGTTCCGAAGTTTTGCATCAATTTTAAGTTCAACAATTATTTTGCATGTACGTGTGTTTATGTATACACACACAGATACATACATATATATATATATATATATATATATATATATATATATATATATATATATATATATATATATATATATATATATATATATATATATATATATATATATATATATATATATATATATATATAGGGTCAAGATCCATGGAAAACTATATTAGACTGGAAACCATATCAAATGCACATGTTCATTATGATAAAATATTAAATTTCATGTAAAATTATAATATACATATGTTCAAAATTGCATTATGATTAACTAATTCATATCATCTACATGTTCGTTAAGACAAAATGTTTAATTTAATGCAAAAATGCGTAGTATACACATGTTCGTGCATATTGCACATTTGAACATGTGCATATTGTTATTTTGCATGAAGTGGAACATTTTATCCTAATGAACATGTAAATTATGTAAAATAGTCAATAATAATGCACATTTGAACATATGTATATTGTAGTTGTGCATTAAATTTAACATTTTACCGTAATAAATATGTGCATTTAATATGGTTTTCCAGTGTTCCAATCAAAGATGGTTTTCCATAGATCTTGAACCTATATATATATATATATATATATATATATATATATATATATATATATATATATATATATATATATATATATATATATATATATATATATATGTTGGGAAATAGTTTAAGTACATTCAAGCTGTTAGTTAGACTTCTCAGACTGTTAGTAGATTTTTCATGTAAATACAAAGTTCATGCTGCTAGTTGAAGAAACTCGAGCTGCCAGTGCAAAAGTTCAAGCTGCCAGAGCAAAGCAACTCAAGCTGCTCAGTTCATGCTGTCAAGAGATTCAAGCTGCTCAACAGTTTCATAAACAGAAAGTGCTGATTTTCAGGAAAGATATCTACACGAAGATTCCAGCATATCTACTATCAGAGAAGTCATAGTCCTTCAAGGAAACAAGTCCAAAAAGCAATATAAATAGACAGAATATTGTATAGAAGTTCATAGAAGTTTTCTGCGTATTTTTGAGTCTGTAATTGCTTTATTGTTTAAGTTTTCTTAAGCCTCTAAGGTTGTAAAACCCTAAGAACAGTCTGTGTTCTTCGTCTAATCAAACAGATTAGAGGTGATTGTAATCATTGAATTCAGCAATACAAACAGTCTTGATTACTTCTTATGTTTTATGCTTCATTGGTTCTGAAAGTTTTTGTTAAAATAATTAAGTGTTATTCCGCAAACTTCTTAATTAAACTTTGATTCAAAGCAAGATTATTGATTTATACTCTGATAAATTTCAAATCAGTTAATCTTGGTTATTCATATTTTAGATCCTGACAAGTGGTATCAGAGCCACAGGTCGTTCTTTGTTTTTCAAAGTCGAAAACTTTCTTCAAAATTTTTAATCTTTTACAATGGAATTTGAAAATAGCAGCAGTGGATCTGGGCAAGGACTCAAAGTGCCTATGCTCAAGCCCACTGAGTTTGAGATGTGGAAACTCAGGATTCAACAGCATATTCAATTCATTGATTATGCCATATGGGAAGCTGTTGAATTCCCTCCTGTAGTTGATCCAGAACTTGATGCTGAGGGAAAACCAGTCAAAACTCCTCCAAAAACTGAACTTGAAAGGAAGGCTAGAATGAATGAAGTGAAAGCACTCACACTATTACAAATAGCCATTCCTAATGCTTATCAACATCAGTTCAAAAAGTTTTATACTGCTCACTCTCTTTGGAATGCCTTAGAGAAGAGGTTTGCTGGTAATGCAAGTACCAAGAGAAATCAAAAAGACCTCTTGAAACAGCAGTATGAAAACTTTTCTGGTGGCAAGAATGAAAACCTCACTCAAATCTTTGACAGGTTTCAACAAACTGATAAGTGAACTGGAAAGTGCAAAGGTCAATCTGGATCAAGATGAAGTCAACAGAAAGTTTCTCAGATCTCTTGGAGAAGAATGGACAGTCTATGCTGCACAGTGGAGAACAAAAGACACACTTGATGAGATAGAATTGGATGATCTGTATAACAGTTTAAGAGTGTTTGAGACTGAGATTGATGCTAAAAAGAAATCCTTTTCTTATAATCACAATACTGCTCTTCTGTCTTCTGAAAAATCTAATAACTGTGATTCTTTTTAAGGTGGTGATGGCAATTCTGCTGAAACTCATTATGAAGCTTTTGTTGCCAATGATGGATTATTTGCTCTAAATGTTGAAGACTTAGAACAAATTCATCCAGATGATCTTGAAGAGATGGATTTAAAGTGGCAACATGCAATGCTGACCATGAGAGCCAAAAGATTTCTGAAAAGAACTGGTAGGACCAACTTTCAAGCCAAAACAGAAGGCAAACCATCTTTTGATAAATCAAAAGTGGAATGCTATAAATGCCATAAGCTTGGTCACTTTGCCAGAGAATGTAGATCTCAAGGTCAACAGCCATCAAGGACTTCACAGCCCATCCAAGCTTCCTCATCAACAGCACTTGTCTCTCAAGAAGACAATGTGTTTGACTGGAGTGATCAGACAGAGGAAGAATTCCAAAATCAAGCACTTATGGCAGAAACATCAAATGTCTCCTCCACTGAACTACCATCTGAGGTAAATTCTAAACTCTGCTCTCAATCATGCAAAAATATGGTTAAAAAGTACAGAGATCATAATGAGAGCATGTGCAAAACTCTAGCTAAGATGGAAGAAAGGAGATATGAATATATGCAAGCCATAGAAGATCTGGAAAAACAGATCAATGATTATAAGGATAATGAGATTCAAATGGGGTATGATAGAAACTATCATGAATGGGAGAAAAAGGAACTCAATAAGAAAATAGAATCTCTGAATAAAAAGGTAGAAGAAACTGAACAGAAGGTGTTAGAGGCTAATGAGAAACTGGAATCTGTTAACATAGATCTAGGTAACTTCAAGTTAGCAAATCAAAAGCTAGAACACCTAATGGAAGTTCAATTCAAAGATAGAGTCAAATCTCAGGTCAATCCCAAAGAAGGAATAGGATACAGAGCTACTCCACCTCCATATAATAACAAGTACATTCATCCAATGAGTGAAGTTGCTGATAGACTTGTCAATGAACCACTAGATGAGTCTATGACTATTGTAGATCCTATCCTTGATAACAGTCCTGAATTAAAAGAAGATAAGAGTCAAAATAGAGACTGTGACACAAAGAGTGCACCCATAGAAGTCCAAGTTCCCAGTAAGAAAGGAAAAGAGAAGATGAGTGTATGCAATGCTACTCCACAAGTTTCTGTACATTCTAACTGTAACACTGCATCTTCATCAAAAGGAACTAAAAGAGGTAAAACTGTTTCTATCTGCACATGCCAAAAGCATGGTGTTCAAAAGTTTCCTAAACAACAGCAGGTAAGAGGAAACCAGAGAAACAAGAACCAGAAATTGACAGAAAAGTCTGGTGTTCCAATTCAAACTGTCAAAAGATGCTTTCACTGTGGAAGGAAGAATCACTTAGCCAAGGATTGTTTTTACAAACCAGCTGTTGCAAAACAGACTGTGCATCACACAAAATCAAATCCTAAACAGGCAAAGCACTCAAAAGTGAAACCTTCCACAGCAGCTCCAAAGAGAACAGTTGATCACAGATTCTCAAAAGTTAATAAAAAACAGTCCACACATCAAAAACAAGTTTTGGCAAAGCCTAAATCAAGTTTTAAACAAATATGGTGTGTCAAGGACAAATCTGTTGCTCAAACTGCTAATGCAAAAGATCAGACTGCTAAGTCAAAATCTGATGCTGTTAGTGCAAAAACTGAAACTGTTAGCACTACAAACACAGCTCAAGCTGCTGGGCATCAAACTGGAGCTGCTAGTGAATCATCTGAGACTGTCAGAAGAAAAGATGATCAAAATAGTTGGATACCTCATATTATCACTAAATACTCTCCAAAGACTCCATCAGTAGATCTCACCAAATATAAGAAGTCAAAAACAGTTTTTAGTTATGTCAATGTACAAGGCCAACCCAAAACCAATTTGGTTTGGGTTTACTCCACTACTAACTAAGCTGTTATTTGTGCAGGGCAACCACAGGTCTCCTCATAGAACAAGATGGCATCTGGACAGTGGATGCTCTAGGCACATGACAGGCAATTCTGAATGCTTGTCAAATTTCAAAGGTTTTGATGGAGGTTTTGTTGCATTTGGAGGCAACTCAAAGGGAGGTAAGGTTACAGGTAAAGGTACTGTTAATGCAGGCAACATGACATTCCATGATGTTCTGTATGTTGAACAGCTTAAGTACAATTTATTGAGTGTCTCTCAAATCTGTGACAAACAAAACATTGTTCTGTTCACAGATTCTGAGTGCATTGTTCTTTCAAAGGATTTCAAAATTCCTGAAAATCTTGTTTTACTTAGAACACCAAGAAAGGACAATGTTTACTGCCTGGACACAGCTCTCTTGACTAAATCAAATACTTTAAGCTGTTTAATATCCAAAGCATCATCAAATGAGTCTGCTCTTTGGCATAGAAGGATGTGTCACATGAACTTCAAGTCCATGAATGATTTAGTTAAAAAGAATCTGGTAAGAGGATTACCACAAAAGGAGTTCATTTGTGATGATCATTGTGTAGCATGTCTTAAAGGTAAGCAACACAAAACTTCTCATAAGGCCAAAGAAGTAAATTCAATCTCATCTGTTCTTCAGTTGTTACATATGGATCTATTTGGTCCAACATCTGTTTTGAGTTTGAATAAAAGGGCATACTGTTTAGTCATTGTTGATGATTTCACCAGATTTACTTGGGTTTACTTTCTTAGGTCCAAAGATGAAACTGCTGAGCTAGTTAAGTCTTTTATCCTTAAGATAGAAAACCAATCCAATTCCAAAGTTAAGGTGATAAGATCAGACAATGGAACTGAATTTAAAAATCAAATTCTAAACAGTTTCTGTGAGTCCAAAGGCATTGCTAGACAATATAGTGCACCAAGAACACCACAGCAAAATGGTGTAGCTGAAAGAAAGAATAGAACATTAATTGAGGCTGATAGAACAATGCTAGCTGATTCAAATCTGCCAATGACTTTCTGGGCAGAAGCTGTTAATACAGCCTGTTATGTTCTAAATAGGGTTCAAGTTGTCCAATCTCAAGGAAAAACTCCCTATGAGTTATTCCATAACAGAAGTCCCTTAATAGCTTTCTTCAAGCCTTTTGGATGCCCATGTACTATTCTTCACACTAAGACTCACTTAGGGAAGTTTGAGAGTAAGGCTGAAGAAGGATTCTTTGTAGGATACTCAACTCAAAGCAAAGCCTATAGAGTATACAACAGTGTGTCTAAAACAATTGAAGAAAGTGCCAATGTTGAATTTAATGAAAATACTGCTAATATCAAAGGCACTGGTCCTGAGTGGTTGTTTGATTTAGATTCACTAACAAATTCTCTGAGCTTTGTTGAGTATACTGCAGAAGCTGATGCATACAGGGTTGAAGCTGCTAACACAAATTCTCATGCTGCCAATACAATTTCTCATGCTGTTGGCACAAAGTCTCAGACTGCTGCAGATTCAACAAGTTGGGATGATTTCACCACTCTACCACTTCTGTCTTGTGATCCTCCAGGGGTCCTGAATGATGCAAATCCAGACACTGAAGTGCCATTCTCAAGCCCTGACAGCACAGCTCCAACACAACAGGAAACAGTCCCAGATTCAAGTCAAGCTGTTTCAGAAACTGAACCACTCACTGGTTCTGATGGAGATGATACAAACCTTGGAACTTCCTTTCAAACAGAGAGAGAGCCCACACTAAGAGTTCACAAGTATCACCCTCTCAATCAAATACTGGGTGATCCAAGCACTCCTGTTCAAACAAGAAAGATGGTTCACAATGAGACTGCTGCTGCTGAACAAGCAGTTACTGAATTCAGTCTAGCTGCTTTTGAACATGCCTGTTTCATGTCTCAATTGGAACCTAAAAAGGCATCAGAAGCATTAAAAGATTCATCCTGGATTGAAGCTATGCAAGAAGAGCTTTTACAGTTCAAAATTCAGAATGTATGGACTCTAGTGGATCTTCCTAAAGGTAAGAGAGCAATAGGTACAAGATGGGTGTTCAGAAACAAGAAGGATGAGCGAGGGATAGTCATCAAGAACAAAGCAATACTAGTAGCACAAGGGTACACTCAAGAAGAAGGAATAGATTATGATGATGTCTTTGCTCCAGTAGCAAGAATTGAAGCCATCAGACTATTTCTAGCATATGCAAGTTTCAAAGGCTTTAAAGTGTATCAAATGGATGTTAAGTCTGCTTTCTTGTATGGGACAATTGAAGAGGAAGTGTATGTGTGTCAACCTTTTGAAGACTACAAGTATCCAGACAGGGTGTACAAGCTAGACAAAGCTCTCTATGGTCTTCACCAAGCACCCAGAGCATGGTATGACACACTGTCATCATATCTTCTACAGAATGGATTCAAGAGAGGCACTCTGGACAAAA
The DNA here is from genome assembly GCA_020465985.1 of Centrapalus pauciflorus. Classification (NCBI taxonomy): domain Eukaryota; kingdom Viridiplantae; phylum Streptophyta; class Magnoliopsida; order Asterales; family Asteraceae; genus Centrapalus; species Centrapalus pauciflorus. The sequence goes on from JAANYP010008217.1 coordinate 401,006, forward strand.
CACTCTTCACTAAGACCATCAAAGCTGAGATTCTACTTGTCCAAATCTATGTTGATGACATCATCTTTGGCTCAACTAATGACAGTTTGTGCAAAGAATTTGAGGCCCTAATGCACAAAAAGTTTCAAATGAGTTCAATGGGGGAACTCACATTCTTTCTAGGGCTGCAGGTTAAACAGAAGCCTACTGGTCTATTCATAAGTCAATCAAAGTATGTCAAAGACATACTGGAAAAGTTTGGCTATCAAGACACAAATGTTGCAAGCACTCCAATGGATCCTCATAAACAGCTCCATACAGACAAAGATGGCATAGATGTGGACATTCATCTATACAGATCCCTTATAGGATCTCTCATGTATCTAACATCTTCTAGACCTGATATAATGTTTGCTGTCTGTGTGTGTGCTAGGTTTTAATGCTCTCCAAAGGATTCTCACTTGGTTGCTGTTAAGAGAATCTTCAGATACCTTAAAGGCCAACCACATTTAGGCCTATGGTATCCTAAAGACTCTCCTTTTGAACTAACTGCTTATTCTGACAGTGACTATGGTGGATGCAACATTGACAGAAAATCCACAACTGGTGGATGTCAATACTTAGGAGCAAGACTGGTCTCTTGGCAATGCAAAAAGCAAACAACTGTCTCCACATCATCCACTGAAGCAGAATACGTAGCAGCTGCAAGCTCCTGCTCCCAGGTAATGTGGATTCAAAATCAGCTAAGAGACTATGGTATGAATTTCTTATCCACTCCTATTTATATTGACAATTCAAGTGCAATTAGCATTGTGCAAAACCCAGTGAAATTCCCAAAAACCAAGCATATAGAAATCAGGTTTCACTTCATCAGAGATTGTAATGAAAAGAAATTAATCCAAGTTACCAAAATACATACAGATGATCAGCTAGCTGATCTATTTACAAAACCTTTTGATGTGGGAAGGTTCACTTTCTTAATATCAAATATTGGTATGGTAAACATGGATTAATTGGATTTCATTATTATCGACTCAGTATGCTAATTTAAGGGGGAGACACTGTTACATTGAAAAGTTGCACAATTTTACACTAACAGCATGAGTATTTTCTCATGCTGCTAGTTCCTTTTCTCGGACTGCTAGTTATTTTCACTTGATCTGTCAAAGTGTGCAGCGTATTTGGGTAATTTTTCAAATGTGTGCGCGGGACCCAACCTTTTCGAAACCTTTAAAGGTCCCAGTTTCGTTCAGTTGTAACTACCAGTTACATATTCTTCTTCCACGGCCTTCTACTTTCTCTCTGAACGAATCACACATTCTTCTTTCAAACCCTACAACCATCGTTTGTTCATCCATGGAGTTCGTAAAAGAGCATAACTGCCTCCCATACACCCTAAAACACTCTGAACTTCAACCGTTTCATACAATGATGGATTTCCTCAGGCACTCCCATATTCATTATGCCCTAACTATAAACCCTACTATATACATCTCCCATATAGAACAGTTTTGGAACCATACATCTGTTCAAACCATCAATGGAGTGCCTACCCTCCTTTCCAAGATTGATGGAACTACTATCCATATCACTGAGGAATCCATCAGACGTCACTTGCATCTTCAAGATGCCTCAGGTATAACCGACCTATCCCTTCAAGCTTTACATTTTGGTCTTCAAAACTTTGGTTATAGGGGCCCTGCTGATTCTTTTACTTTTCTTAAGGCACATTTTTCTCCTAAATGGAAATACCTTGTGCACATTGTTCAGCAATGTTTAAGCCCCAAAAGAACTGGTTGGTCTGAGTTTTCTTCAAATATTGCCACTGCCTTAGTGTGTTTTTCTACTGGCCAACAGTTCAATTTTTCAAACATGATTTTTCAGGGGATGTTAAGGCATCATTCCCTAAAGAATGGGAAATTTTTGATGTATCCTAGGTTTTTGGCAGAAATAATTGCACACACCTGCACCACTTTACATAAACGGATACATGTTTCCCATAGGCACTCATTGTCTTCAATCAAAAGGCTGATAAAGCCAAGTGCCAATTTTGTCAGTGTAGATGTTCCATTGCCCTCTGCAATGATGAACATCATTTCAGGAAACAGAGGAGAGGGTCTTGAGCAGGCTCAGCCTAACATTACTGCTACAACCCCAAGACCCCAACCCACTCCTCATGATACAAATATTCCCTCTGATCCTTTTGTACAGCCAACACGCCCACTCAGATACCTATACAAAAGAAAAAGGGGACCAGGAGCTCCTTCCTCCTCCTCTCATCAGCAAGAGCCATATATCCCTGTGCAGGAGGATACTCCTGCACAGCATATCCAAAGGGAACCAGTTGAGGACACTCTCATCCTCTCTCAGGAGGTGAACATCTCTTCAGAGATGATTCATATGGGTTCTGTGGCTGGCACTACTGATGTCTCTGCAAAAGAGGCACAGGACAGTGCCAACATAGCTAAGACCACGCCCATGGCAACAACAAGTGTGCAAACACAAGCTAGAAGTCCCTAGAACCAAGAAAAGAGGGGCCCAGAAGTTTCTACTTCTGGTTTCAATGTCAGTGATAGATCACAAGCACCTCAGCTGTTCTCTGATCTTGAGGCTAGTCTGCAACAAATGCTTTTAACGGATCCCAGGCTCAAACCTGTTGTAGCCATGTTGGACTATCAAATGTCCATCATTGCTGCACAGGGAGCCCAAATTTTTGCTCTCAAGCAGGCAGAAGCTGCTCAGAATAAGAGAATGGATTATCTTCACAGAGGCTTCACTCTCTGTGGAAATAAAATTGTGAAATTAGAGCAGATGATTCAAACCCAAGGGGCAAAGGTTGTAGGTCCTTCTGACCAAACCAATGCTTCCAAAAAGGGGGAGAATCAGGAGGTCCCAACAACAGTCCAAGCAGCACCAACAGTCCCAGTTTCTAGGCTAGCAGTCCCAACAGCTTCTCAAGCTGTTAGCCTAGAAACTCAAGCTGCTCCTTCAAAAGTCACTGGAGTTGTGATCAGAGAAGGAATTCAAGCTCCAACAAGCACAGTCCAAGCTACAACATCTGCTACAAAAGACAAAGGCAAGGGCATTCTCATAGAGTCTCCAAAGCATAAATTTTCTTCAAAAGAAGCCCAAATTGCCTTTGATGCTGAAGTTGCCAGAAAAATAGCAGAAGAACAAGACAAAGAATTAGAGCAGCAAGCCCAAACCCCTATGGATGATGATGAAACTTTAGGTGATTACTTAAAGGGGTTTGTGGTTAAGCAAGGAGCAAGGAAGAGAAAGATGCCAACAGGGCACTCCAAGGCTGAGCATAGAAGATTTCTTATCAATTTTGCCTTTGCAGCTGGTATTCCGAAGAAAATGGCTCAGTCCATGGCTACTGAAAGGCTGCAGGAGATTCATGATAAGGAGATGGACAAAAGACAGAGAACAAAAGTCTCTCCAGAATCAAATAGTCCCAGTTTCTAGGCTAGCAGTCCCAACAGCTTCTCAAGCTGTTAGCCTAGAAACTCAAGCTGCTCCTTCAAAAGTCACTGGAGTTGTGATCAGAGAAGGAATTCAAGCTCCAACAAGCACAGTCCAAGCTACAACATCTGCTACAAAAGACAAAGGCAAGGGCATTCTCATAGAGTCTCCAAAGCATAAATTTTCTTCAAAAGAAGCCCAAATTGCCTTTGATGCTGAAGTTGCCAGAAAATTAGCAGAAGAACAAGACAAAGAATTAGAGCAGCAAGCCCAAACCCCTATGGATGATGATGAAACTTTAGGTGATTACTTAAAGGGGTTTGTGGTTAAGCAAGGAGCAAGGAAGAGAAAGATGCCAACAGGGCACTCCAAGGCTGAGCATAGAAGATTTCTTATCAATTTTGCCTTTGCAGCTGGTATTCCGAAGAAAATGGCTCAGTCCATGGCTACTGAAAGGCTGCAGGAGATTCATGATAAGGAGATGGACAAAAGACAGAGAACAAAAGTCTCTCCAGAAGCTCAACCATCCCAAGAAGTCCAACCATCAACCCAATCAGTCCAAGCTGAAGCTGGTGCCAGTGCACCTGCTCCCTCTGATCAAGCAGTTATCTCTATTCCATCATCAGTTAAAAGGATTATCTTTGAGCAACATTTACAAAAGGCTATGGAGATAGAAAGGCTGATTGATCAGCATGATTTTACAAAGCCTCAAATCAACTACTGGTTTGCTAAGTCACTGGATGACCGTGACTTAAGAATAAAGTTTGTGATCAGAAGAGAGTCTGGACCTGAAGAGGAGTATGATACTTTTTGGCAGATAGTACAGAAGCTGACCAGAGAAGAATTAATAAAGATGTACCATATAGGGTCAGTTAAACAAGTAAGGTCTGCTCTTCCACAGGTCAAGCAGCTCATTAAAGATCTAAGTACAGTGGTTGATCCTGATTTTGCAAGACAAGAGATAGAAGATGCTGAAAAGAAAGGGAAAAAGATCAAGCAGATTGATCTGTTTGTCAAGTCAAAGACATTCAGAATCAAATTCACAGATGGGACTGGTATCTTCTTCAATTTTGAGTTTTATAATTTTTCAAAAGATATGCTACTGAAAATTAAGTCAGCTAGAATATCTTGTGACAAAGAAGAGTTGAAGAAAGAATTTTTGAAGGCTATAGATCATAAACTTACACAGTTGTGAGTTTTTGTAAGCCTTGGTTTGTAAATAACAGTTTACTTATTCATTTCCAATTCTTGTATAGAACTTAAAGTCTTGTGTAAAGAATTTAAGTTAGGGGGAGATTGTTGGGAAATAGTTTAAGTACATTCAAGCTGTTAGTTAGACTTCTCAGACTGTTAGTAGATTTTTCATGTAAATACAAAATTCATGCTGCTAGTTGAAGAAACTCGAGCTGCCAGTGTAAAAGTTCAAGCTGCCAGAGCAAAACAACTCAAGCTGCTCAGTTCATGCTGTCAAGAGATTCAAGCTGCTCAACAGTTTCATAAACAGAAAGTGCTGATTTTCAGGAAAGATATCTACACGAAGATTCCAGCATATCTACTATCAGAGAAGTCATAGTCCTTCAAGGAAACAAGTCCAAAAAGCAATATAAATAGACAGAATATTGTATAGAAGTTCATAGAAGTTTTCTGCGTATTTTTGAGTCTGTAATTGCTTTATTGTTTAAGTTTTCATAAGCCTCTAAGGTTGTAAAACCCTAAGAACAGTCTGTGTTCTTCGTCTAATCAAAACAGATTAGAGGTGATTGTAATCATTGAATTCAGCAATACAAACAGTCTTGATTACTTCTTATGTTTTATGCTTCATTGGTTCTGAAAGTTTTTGTTAAAATAATTAAGTGTTATTCCGCAAACTTCTTAATTAAACTTTGATTCAAAGCAAGATTATTGATTTATACTCTGATAAATTTCAAATCAGTTAATCTTGGTTATTCATATTTTAGATCCTGTCAGCCCAATCAATCAGACATATTAAAACACACGCAGAAAACCAACAACCACAACTAACTTGAAAAAAAGATTAATAAGAAAATAATATCCTTCTTTTAACAATATATAGTTAAATTAATATATGTTTCTTTTTTTTTAGTAGGTGTCAAAACGTTAATAATAGTTTAAGTACCTAACTATTTGATGTTATTTTCCTTGATAAAACCATCCTCGTAAACATGGTAACCTATTGTCCTGTTGGTGCCGGTTTTCAGGTCCCTCAACTACCTAATTGAAACATTTTAAAATTTTGATTGCCAAATGTGCAAAAAAAAAATTACACTACATAAATATGTACAAACTCAAAACAACATAACTATATCTATTTGGCGTCATTTTCCCTATAAATATATACAAACTTTGTTTCTAAAAATAGATAAAAGTTGCAAAAGTTATAATTGGTGGATTCAGGAATATTTTTCATAGGAGTCAAAAATTAACAACGCTACAAGAGTACAAGTGTCAGCCATCTTTAAATATTTTCAGACCCTAAAAATTTGGGTCTGTTCACCTTGATTAAATATAATGCAAATAATTAAAAGTTACAATGTCATTAGTTGTTACATTCTATGGTTGCTCTTTACGTGTTTTAATCTTTTAAGAATAAGTTATTAAATTATCGTCTAAAACATTGACAAATAACTCTTTATCTATGGTGCAAAATGCAACCGTCATCCAAAAAAACATCACCTACTGAATTGCACAAACCCGATTTCACAAGCTCCATTACAATGCTTATGTTAATATATAAATCAAAATTTTACGACAAAACAAATCATAACGTAACTTAATGTTAAACTTAAACAACTAACAAAATGACAATCTTATATTCTATATTATAAAATTTGGACATAATAATTTATAAAATGAAGTATAATTAAGATCGAGAAGGTGGAAACATTTATCCTAATTCTTGAGTCATACGTTGTTTTAAACATAACAACGAGATCAAACTTTAAAATTCATCAGGGTCAAAAAAATTTGTCGGGCTCATTTGACCCCATACCCAAAACATGAATCCGCCCATGAACGTTCAAAACTAAAAAACAAACCAACACGCTATATTTTAACAACACATATTGCAACCGCTACTTATTTGTTTACTAATTTTGGAAACTCATAAACTATTTTACGCTTTTTGACCCTTTTTGTTTGAGTGGGTTAAATCTATCTAATATTGTTTTTTTTTTTAAATTCGTTGCTATATCTTTTTTGAATATGAAATCGATTTTAATGTTATAGTTACTACTACCATGAATTTATCACTCATTTAAAAATAAATCTCCGAGGTTGAATAGAGCTGTATGTAGGGGTGTTCAAAAAATTCTGAAACCGAAAAACCGATACGAAAAACTGAAATACCGTTCCGATTTTGAGGTTAACCGAACCGGAGTTTTATATTATCTTTGGTTTGGTTAACTGAACCGGAAAAAAACGTTCGGTTTCGGTTTAGATTCACGATTTCGGTGACGGACGGTTAACCGAAAGACCGAAATAAATTTAATTTTTCTATTTTAACTTTTATGCCTATAAATATTAACATTTATCCCAACAATAATTTAAAATTATAACTTATTGTTTAGTGTAAATAAATTTTTAAATTCAAAACAACAAAACATTACACTAGAACAAATTTAGAAAGATTATAGAATTGGTTTTTTTGTTTTCATTAGATTTTTAAAGATAATGTTCAATCATTTGAAGATATTAATTACACAGAGATATAATTTGTAATTTTATTTATTGCTTTTATTAGCTTGGACATTTGAAGTTTGTAGAAACTAATTATTAAAGTTTTTTAATTTAAAATTAATTATTTAAATAAATAAATGGTTAATTGGTTAACCGAATAACCGAACCGAAAAAACCGGTTAACTGAGTGTCGGTTAACCGGTTTTTTAGGTTTAGGTATAGGTTTACGAAATCCTCGAACCGCTAACTCCGGTTAACCATCCGAAGTCTAATTTGTGTTGGGTCAACCATCCGAAATCTGATTTTTGTTCGGTTAATCATCCATGAACAACCCTTAGCTGTATAGTGGTGAATGTGCAGTCCAAATCATTTTGTTTTTCCAATGATATTGCATTAGATTTTTATTAATTAATTCTTCGTAAAAGTCTCATGTACTCACTTGCATCGTACGGGTAAAACCTGTTAGGAATCTTCGTAAGAAAAGAATGAACAAGAACAAGGTTAGGATAAATCAAGGACGTGATTAATCTCTGTCCTAAAGGATATTTAGTCCCACTTGTCGTTGATAGTTTCCCGACTAAATTCCTCCCAGGATTTCCTTGACTTGAGAAATCATAGGCAACGATCCATGATAACTCTTACGAACATGATTGCAGGATTTTGTTGTGCATAAAAAGAGACGAAAAATTAGAGAGATCTAAAATTGGACATTGCACTCAATTTATAGGCTTGAAAAAAAAAACAGTTATTTGCGGTTGAATCTGCCGAAAATTTTTCTTCCAAAAAATTGAAGTATATTCCCGCCAAAATCAACTACAAAGGTAGTCATATAGCACATGCACGTGCAAAGATGCCAATAAGTCTTGATTTTATAATTAATATATATATATATATATATATATATATATATATATATATATATATATATATATATATATATATATATATATATATATATATATATATCCAAAATTAACTGCAAATATGGTCATAAAATGTATTTAGACTTATAAACATGCTAATTTTTTATGTCCTTCTACGTGGGACAACCAAAACTAGTGAAGCAAAACAGAGACCATCCAATAAAACCAATCTCATGTCACTGTCATATACACAATCCAAATAATCAATGATAAAATGTAATGTACGTACATCTATGTGGCTCGAACATGGAATTAGACCATATTGTAATTCATCATCTTATTTAAATCCAATGATCCTCAGACCTTTCAACAAACAAACTCTTTGTGGAAGATAACGTATGCCTGTGCGATTAATATACAAAAATGATAAACTTTCTACGTCTCCAAGTTCGTCTGGCAATTTCACAAGCTGCTCGCATTTGAAAAGATCCAACCATCGGAGATATTTCAACATGCCAATGCTGCTCGGAATATTTCTTATATTGCAACAAGATAGATCTAACCTCTCCAAAGATTCTAAATCGCCAACATCCTCCGGTAAGTGTTCAAGAGCTGAATGAGTAAGATTGAGCATTCTCAAATGTTTCAACATACAAATGCTATTAGGGAGGTGTTTAACATTTGTATGTCCAACATATAACTCTTCTAAGCATTCTAAATCCCCTACTTTATCGGGTAAACTCTCAAGATTCTTACAGCGGTTATGTTAGACACAAAAAGGCCTCAGTCAAACCTGTTCTACATCTGAGGGGGAGATTGATAATCAAACCTGTTGATGCATTTGAAGGTTGAATTTAAGGCCTGTTATATGCCTTATTGAAGCCTGAAAATGATTTGCAATATTAGTCATAAGCTGTTCTATGTGTTGCATGTGTTGCAACTAAGACAGTTTGTCCAAGCTGCTCTGTCTGCTGAACAGGCTGGACATAAACTGTCTACGCTGCTCTACACTGGTGAGCAGCTTGGGCACTTTTAAAGTGTTCTGTTCTTTGTGAACAGAACCTGTTCTTTGTGAACAGGCTAAACACTTTATGGAATATGTTTCCAAGTCATCATGTATTGTTTTTTACTACAAGATCAGTTTACAAAGTCGAAGACAAAGTGGAAAACAGAACTGCTCAGCCTGCCCAAGCTGTTCTGTCACATGAAGACAAAAAGGTTATTTGAAAAAGGGTGACAGACCTTTTTCTTATATCAAAATAGGCCTTTACAAGGAAGAAAGACGCAAAGTTGACATTCCTAAATTAGTTAAAGGCAATACAACAGTAGACAAAGTAAAAAGACAAAAGTTCTGCACATGTGAAGACAAGTCTGCTTTTCAGAAAGGTGCAGAAAAGGTTATGCTGTCTTTTTCAACAAGACTTCTCCTTTTCATTCCGTCCAATGAAGATGTTTCTCTTAGATCCTCTGAGTGAGTATAAAAGGAAGCTTCTAAGGACAGAAAGAAGTGTGAAGAAAGCTAAGTGCTGAAACCAAGAGTGAATGTGCAAGTGTGATTTTCATGCATGCAAGCCTTCTGTGTAAATCAGTATCTGTGTGTCTAAGCTGTTTTACATAAGCTGTTCCCTTAAGTCTTGTAAACACAGTGAGTGCTTCATAGTGAGTGTATTCATTGTATTCTAGTTTGAGTTTGTCTTAGACTAGTTAACATACTGTTGTATCTGTCATCTCAGCTTGAACTATTCCGCATTCAAGCTTGTTTGTAATTAACAAATTGTTGATAATACATACAAACATTGAGAAAATAGTGTGTCGTTTTTAAATAGCTGTATTCACCCCCCCCCCCTCTAAGCTTAAGCTATTATACTTGGAACCGCTCGGGACCTACAACTGGTATCAGACAGTTTGTGTGTGTCATTCTAGATCTCTTTCCATTCTCCCAAGTTTCCATGGACAACAGTGCTGCAAATTCTTCTTACTACGACAATGGCTCTATGGGCAAACCTCCAAAATTTAATCATCAAAACTTCTCTGGTTGGAAGTGCAGAATGATGCTCTATTTAGAGAATCTGGATGTACAACTGCCAGAGATAGTGATGGAGGGTCCCTATGAGCCAACCTCTGTTACTACCATAACTCCAGCGGTTGAAGGAGCTGCTCCTGAAATCAGGACATTTGAGAAAGCTAAAGCTCAATGGTCTGATGAAGACAAGAGACTGGTGGCTCTGGATGCAAAAGCCAGAAACAATCTGGTCATTTCTCTTCCTGATGATGTGTTCAAACAGGTTGAGAAAATGAAGACAGCAAAAGAAATGTGGGATACTTTGTGTACCGTCTATGATGGACCCACAATCACACTGGACAACAGGATCAACAATCTTGTTAGACAGTATGAACTTTTCTTTGCTAAACCAAAGGAGACTCTCACT
>JAANYP010008219.1:0-27277 GCA_020465985.1 Centrapalus pauciflorus
TTAGTTAATCATCCAAACCATTCAAGACAAACAGGGACGATGAATACAGGGTTAAGTTCCTAATGGCCATGGCTAAGCTGAAGAAGTTGGAAGACTCAGTGGCTTTCAACAAGCAAAAGGGACTCATGGCTGAGACATATGATTGGGAGGAATTTGACATATCTTCAGATGAAGAAGATAACAACTGTCTGATGGCCAACACTAATTTCCCATCAACAAGTAACTTCGAACAAGACCTGGCTGAAGCTGAAGCCCTCAGCAGCTTAGAGAACTGGAATCCAACAATGATGTACAAGGTACAAAACTTTATGGCTTACAGTTCTGATGAAAAAGTCAAAATGTTTGAATATCTACTTGTTGATCTAAAAGCTGCTATTGAGAAGCACATTGTGTTGTTGTCTGAAATCTCCAAGCTAAAAACTGATCTTGAAATAAAAACTAGTAAACTGGACAGCTTCCATAAGTTGGAAACTGAACTTGATGAATTAAAACACATCAATTCCATTTTATTAGAAGAAAAGAGAGAAACAGACACAAACCATGCAAAGCCTCAAAAGATTGTTGACTCTTGGTGCCAATCTGCACAAAAGGTCAACCATTGTATCAGTCAACAAATCCTTGCTCAAATCCAAGTCTATCTTGGAGGGGATCTTGACAAAGCAGCTTCAATTGTTGAGATAAATAATCTGAAAAATGACTTATCCACTCTTGGTGAGCTTCCAAGAACTTTCATCCAGAAAGTGAATGGTAAGCTAGTCTCAACAATTAGGTTTGTCAGACCTCAAAATATTGACAGCTTGTGTGTCACACCCTGCTACCTCGGTTGGCAGCGAGACGTGACGAGTGCGGAAGCGTAACCATAATTATAACGAACGACTACTATATGGACGTTTTCGAAATATTACATCATTAAAATTTAAAAATGTAATAATGTTTTACAGAATGAAAAGGAATGAAGTTCGCGTAATACAGAGATTCTAATACGTAATTAATGCGTCCAAAAATAATGCAGTCAAATCTCCGTTAGTTTCGAAATATGCATGCGACTCCATGAAATGCGGAAGCTTCAAAGTTGGTGTATCCGAAGGCACACTTGCCTTAATTACCTGAAAATACATGCTAAAATACGTCAGCAAAATTGTTGGTGAGTTCATAGGTTTACACGAAAAGACCAGTTGTATGGACATTATCAGATGCGTTGAATTTATAAAATCATAAATTCCATGAGATGTATTACATAAACCATCATGTCACCGAAGCTTAATTAGAATGAGTTTGCCCCGAGCAGTATTCCCATACGTAATACCGTGTGTTGAATATATATGCACCCGCAGTTAGCTAAACCACTAACTCGAGTGGGGGACATGACTCCCAATAGATCTATTCACAATATATTCGCGCTTGCAAACAAATGCAACTAACGATTTCATGATATAAGGGCGGAAATCACATATGTAATACATAATAGAATCGAGAAGTTTTTGTGTCCATATAAAAACGAAGCATGCATTCCATCCCAAAACATAATAATGTGAAAAATGGGACTATGAAGACTCACCTTGTTGATTTTTGATGATGTTTTTGGATCTGAGTTGAACATTTGATTGTATAGTTGAGACTCGTCCTAATATTTTTTTACGAGTTCGGGTCAATATCATCATAATACGTGTTTGAATATTTTATGTACTTGGGGGTGATGTATAAATAATGTTGATAATGATTTGCAGTTATGTTCAAGTAATTTATTTAAAAATATAATTTGTTGTATTAATTCCGATTTACAAAAATGATTTTAAGTAGTTTATTTCCAAGGACATTTTAATGCATGCATGCATACGTATGTACATATGTATTTATATATATACGATAATGCATACATATATATACGAGCATGTGCATCATTATGAAAGGGTATTCATATATTTTGCATGGAAAATTTCACGAGTATTATGAAAACCGAGTGGTAAATAAAAAGTATTATATTTTAATTTTTCATGTTTTATAAATTTTTAAGGTGGGAAATAAAGTAAATAAGAAAAACTTACAAAAGTTGAGGAATGCTTGAATTTTGGCCGATTTGCTTTGAGAGAGTTTGTGAGTTGGTGTGTTTTTGTGAAATGGGTTTGTCTTCTATTTATAGAAGAAAAAGGGTTATTAAAAATAATGATAAACTAATTAAAATTTAGTGAAATGATGAAAAGAAAAGGTGTTTTCGGTTGAGTGTTGGACAAAATAAGTGTGGCCGATTTCATGATTGTATGTTGCATGGAGTTTAATATTAAAATAATACAAAAGTACAAGCTAGTTGTCCTTTAAAGGACAACTTACTTTTTAGAGTGATAAGTAGTATGGGTTTTCAAATTTTATATCAATAAAAGTACAAAAGTATGCACGAAAAGGTGGTAGTAATAAGTACTGATATATATATATATATATATATATATATATATATATATATATATATATATATATATATATATATATATATATATATATATATATATACATACTTAGAAAATTTTTCTGGAATGTTAAACTCGATTCAAGTGTGAATCGAGTTTGTTGCAGTGTCAATCGAGTTTTATAACATTATGCCCGAGTTTTATCACACTTTGATCGAGATTTATGCCTTTGTCATTCGAGTTTCATATGGCTATAGTCGAGTTTCATACAACATTGCCCGAGTTTCTTGCTTCTTTAATCGAGTTTCTTTGTTTAACTGTTCGAGTTTTACGTAGTTTTATTCGAGTTTTATGTTTCTTTATTCGAGTTTCACCCCTTAGGAATCGAGATTTGTATCTTCATCATTCGAGTTTTATACTGCATCATCCGAGAAAATTGTTTCTTTATTCGAGTTTCATCAAAGTGTTATTCGAGTTTAGATCTTTACTAATCGAGTTTCATTATATCATTATTCGAGTTTATTACTTCTTTCATCGAGATTCATACAACACCATTCGAGTTTATTGATTATATGATGCGAGATTCATATAACTTCATTCGAGTTTATTACTTCATTATTCGATTTTTATATTAGTTTAATTTTTGAGTTTCATACCTTATTTTTAGGCCAGTTGTTACAGTCTCCCCCTGTTGAATGAATTTCGTCCCGAAATTAGCTCGTGTTCTCCTCCGCTTGGACTTTTGAGAACAGCTGGGGGTACTTCTCTCGGAATTGATCTTCGCGTTCCCAAGTAAACTCAGGACCTCGTTTAGAGTTCCATCGGACCTTTATTATTGGAATTCGACTGTGCTTGAGTTTCTTGACTTCTCGGTCCATTATTTCCACCGGTTGCTCAATGAAATTTAATTTATCGTCTATCTCCTGCTCGTCCATGGGTATCACGAGTGATTCATCAGCCAGACATTTCTTAAGATTGGATACGTGGAAGGTATTGTGCATGCTGCTAAGTTCTGGTGGTAACTCTAAACGATAAGCTACGAGTCCAATTCCCTTTAAGACTTTGCATTGCCAATGTATCGAGGGTTTAATTATCCTTGTTTCCCAAACCGTATCACGCCCTTCCATGGCGAGACTCTCATCAGTACTCGTTCTCCTAATTAGAACTCAAGGGATTTTCTATTTTCATCTGCATAACTTTCTTACAATCGCAGGCAACTTTTAGTCAGTTTCGTATCTGTACTATCCTTTCGGTTGTTTCGTGAATGATCTTAACGCCATTGATTTGGCCATTTCCCACTTCTTCCCAATAAATCGGTGATCGACACTTTTGCCCGTAGAGGGCTTCAAACGAAGCAGCTCAATACTTGAGTGATAGCTATTGTAGTACGATAATTTCACTAAGGTAATTGAGTATCCATTACATAGGCCCTTAATGTGTGTTCTAGGGTTTCGATCATTCTATTATTCTGACCATCGGTCTGAGGGTGATATGTGGTACTTCATGTCTTAGTTTGTATCCAAAGCTTGAAGTAATAATTGCCAAAAACTTAGATGTAGATCTGCTATCCATTTCTGAAATGATTATAATAGGCACTACGTGTCCGGAGACAACTTCCTTGAGGTACGTTTGGACTAGCTTATTCATCCTGATGTTCTTCTTGATTGTTAGGAATGCGCGGATTTTGTTAGGTTGTCGACTATTGCCCAAATGGTTTCAGATGGTTTATCTTAACTTTGGAGCGTGTTAGGAATTTTCTGACCGATTTGGCAATGTCATTCTTCATGATAGGCCACCCGTATAGTTTCTTAAGGTCATGATACATTTTTTTGGATCCGGGGTAAACGACATATCTTAATTTGTGTCCTTCATCCATAGCCAGCTTTCTTATTCCACCAAACAGAGTAATCAGATTCTATTCATGAGATACCGATTTTTATTAGCCCTTATTCTAAACTATTTATCCACTTGTACTCTTAACGGCTTAGCTCCTTAGTTTTCCTCAGGTGATAACGAATTTTCACGGTTGCCATTACTTATTAGTTCCATCCAACGGTACTACTTCGTATTCGACTCTTTCTGGTTCAAGACGTGTTGGAGGCTCTTAGGGTCCGTGAGTGTAATACACTTCTTACCGTACAACTAATGTCTTCAAGTCTTAAGGGTAAAGACTACTGTTCCAAGATCTAGATCATGCGTTGTGTAATTCACCTCGTGACCCTTAAGTTTTCATGAAGTATAAGCTATGACCTTATCTTTCTACATCAGCCCATTGTGTGAAGTGTCATAGTAATCTATAAATTTCTCGTTCCTCTTAGGTGTGGACAAAATAGGCGCGCTGCACAGTTTGTGCCTTAATAACTGAAATGATATCTCCTGATCCTTGCTCCAATCATACTTAATGTCTTTTCGGGTCAGTTTTGTTAGAGTTCTGGTGATCTTTGAGAAAATTGCTTATAATAAGTGGCAAGTCGTAAGGACTGTCGTATCTCTATGGGGGTTCTAAGAGTTGACCAATTCCCGATAGCCTCGATCTTTGCGGGGTCGACTTGGATTCCTTTACTATTGTTCACGTGACCGAGGGATTTCACCTCTCCTAACCAAAAGTCAAATTTAGAAAGCTTAGCATATAGTTGTTCTTTCTCCGATAATTCCAGAATCAGTCTTAAATGTTGCTCGTGCTCCTTCTCGTTTCGCGAGTAGATTAAAAGTCATTCATGAATACAATCACGAATTTGTCTAAATAAGGTTTGCACACCCGATGAGGTCCATGAGTACCGTTGGGGACACTGGTTAATCCAAACGGCATTAATAGGAATTTATGATGACCGAGACGGAATCTGAAAGCTGTCTTTGGAATATCTTTCTTGTGAACTCTAACCTGATGATAACCAGACCTTAGGTCGATCTTCGAATATAAGCTTAATTCTTGGAGTTTTGTCAAACAAGTTTTTAGCTTATTTAATTTCTCGGTAAATGCTGCACATCCCGAAAGTTCCATCCTTCTCCTTTATGAACAAAACTGGAGCTCCTCCAAAGCGAGGAACTCGGTTTGATAGACCATTTATCTAAGAGCTCCTACAGTTGGTTGGACGATTCTTACACTATTGATGGGGCTAATCGGCATGGTGCCCGAGCCATTGGTACCGCACCTGATACTAGGCCAAATTTTGAATTTGAATTGCCTCGATGTTGGGTGTTCAGGTAAGTGTTCTGGAAAAAAAAAACTTTGGGTAACCATAAATAATAAGGATATTTTCGAGCCGCTTTTCCTTTGGCTCCCTCTCTGTCAACATTTCAGGGTCCTAATGCTAGGAATGATGCTCACTTTGGTAATTCTTGTTTTGCCTTGAACAGTAAGGACCTTCTTATTAGCTAAAGGTATATGAACCGTCTTCTTGTGGCACACTATTTCCGCACGATTTTTCGATAGTCAATCCATGCCTGTGACCACGTCAAAACTTCCTAGTTTGACGGGCATCAAGTCTTTTACAAAGAGTTGGCCTACTAATTCTAAGGAGCATCCTCGACTTATATTATTTGTCTTAAGCCTCTTACTGTCATCAATTTCAAGGGCATAAGTGACACTTAATGGTGTAAGAATGGAATTTATCTGCTTAGTGAACTTAATGGATATAAAGCTCCTATCAGCACCAGTATCAAATAGTAGAAATGCATAAGTGGTATCTAATGGGGTAAGAGGATAAGTCTACGAGTTTGAAATTTCTTAGGCAGGTGGTCACATCTTTATCTTTTCCTACGCAGAGTTGTAGTTAACACTTAGTTCCTCATAAAAGTTCTTGATACTTAATCTTTGTATAAGATGTGGTCAAAATTTTCTGATAAATTCTTAAGCCTTATTTACCCTAAGATATATCAGATAGTAAAGCCTAGAGAAAATACTATAAAGAGACGCCTCTGGGGTTTCCTCGTACTCTAGAGCGTTAAGTCGTTGGGTTAGTTCTGCATCACGGGCTTTGCGCTCTGCTAGGTGCTGACACAATTTGTCTATTCTTTCTTTGTTGAATCGCCTGGGTATTCTGGTTGGTCTAAGGTTTATTGGTGGTTTGCATTGCCTCCTGCTTAATCTTTGCAAAGATCTCACCGACCTCTTGGTGGATTTTGTTGAAATTGGAGGTCGTGTCTGGCGGCCCTTGCCACCAACAGAGGTACCGTTCGTTGCGTAGGTTCCTGGGTAAGTGTCGGTACTTGAGAAGAAGATGGCGTTTCTAACTGGCTTGGGATCCCTTCCTTGTTTCTCCACTCTTGGAGAGTGTGAGGCATCCATCCCCACTGTCTTACGTTCGCCCATCGTTACAGCGGCGGGCTTGGCTGATGAGGGGGGGTACCGGGATAGACTCCCGTAGTGCTAACACACCCTTTTCCTAGGGGTGAACTTTCTTAATGGTTCATTGGGATGGTTTCAGTGGTGGTGATGGTGTAGCAATTTATGCTGCAGGGTCACAGTTGCCCTCCTTGTGTTTTGACGAGTCCATTACATCGTCATTGATTTGGGTCTGGGTGGGTCTCTGATCCCAAGTACATCTTAGTGTCACCTTGGTTTGTGAGAGTTCCTCCTCAGGGCCAAAGAGGACAATAACCGTATTGTTCGACATGTTATTGTCATATATGTGTGTTGGTACATCCCGTGTGACGATAGCAGTCTAAGTTGTCTTACATTGTGATTTTGCATATGTTTGGTATATATATATATTATATATGATTGATGTTTATCAGTGTTTGTATGTTTGAACTTGATGTAACGTACTACAAGAAGTTCAAACATAAAACTCAAAGATAAATCAATCATAAGGTAATATTATAAGTTTCATCACTTAAGTGTTTAAGTGTATTGGCTAGATTCGAATAGGTTAAGGAAGGCATTCGAATCTGTGATAGATTCGAATAGGTTAGATTCGAATCTGTCAGATGGACAGATTCGAATGAGGCCTTAGGCCAGATTCGAGGTTGGCCCACAACAGACTCGAATCAGGGTCTATAATTAGGGATAGACTCGAATGATTAGCAGACCTTTGGCAGAATTCGTGAGGAATTAAGCAATAGGCGATCTCGAGTTTATCAGCTAGGTGAGTCCCGTTTCGGAGAGAATTAGTACGTAGGATCGTTCGTGTGTCGTTCGTTCAGCGTCTAATAGTCTCCGTGTTTCCGTTGGTTGAGAGTTGTCCGTCTGACCGTCAACGAGGATTCCGCACTCGTTAACGGATCCGCGTCTAGATAGATCTGTCAGTGGTAGACCTTACAAGTGGTATCAGAGCCTACGGAGTGTTCGTGGTGTTCTTCGTGTTCATCAGATACATTCTAGGTTTCTTGACGCTAGTTGGACGGTTTTTCTCTCAAAAACGTGTTTTTGAGCTTAGCAAATTCATATTCGGGAAACATTTTGTCGTTTTTCACGTTTTTGGTCGAAATCATTGTTTTTTCATTTGAAAATTAGTGATTTAATCCATAAAACGTCAAAAAATCAAAGTGTTAGCCGTTTTTCGAGTTTGCGGCGCTCGAATCTATAGGGGTAATTAGGGTTTTACTTTATTTTCGAGTCTAACCAAAATACGCTCCTTTCGAGTCAATTTCAGTCAGTTTCGAGTCTGTGGTGTTTCGAATCTGTTATTACATTCGAATTGGATCTCGAGTCTATACTGTTTCGAGTTTGTTTCGAGTCTATACTGTTTCGATTCTGTGCTTCGATTCTGCTGAATTTCGATTCTATTGTGCCTTCGATTCTAAGGGTGTTCGAATCTATAGAGTCCTTCGAATCTGTCATATCTTCGAATCTAGGGAGTTCCTCGAATCTGACATTATTTCGAATCTACTTGACTTTTAAGATTTAATCGAATTTAATTTCAAAAGATTAAATATTAATTAGATTCGAATCTATCTAGATTCGAATAAATTAATTTAAATCATTTTCTAATTAAATTAATTAAGTTCAAATTCAAATTCTTTCAGAAAAGATGTCAAACCTTCAGAAATTCCTTGAGATGGATCACGAAGTTGGGAAGGCCAATGCACCACCTAAGCTGATGAAAGTTGAGGATTACTACTGGTGGAAGGATAGATTTACGGATTTTGTACGATTCAATGATATGCGCATGTGGGTGTGCATTGATGAAGGGTACATTCCACCAGTTTCTGAGGTTGAAGGCCGTCAAAAGGTCTTGTCATATCAAATGATGAAAGAAGATGACAAGAAATTATTTGAAGCCGAAAACAAAGCTTTCTCCATTATCCGAATGGCTTTACCTCAAGATATCTTGCACACATTTCGGACTCAAAGGACGTCGAAAGAACTTTGGGAGTCTCTGCAGAAAAGGTGTGAGGGTAATCCACGGGTACGTAGAAAGCGTACAGAGCTGTTGACCCAACAGTTTGCAATTTTCAAGGCTCTTAAGGATGAACAGTTGGATGATATTATCACACGATTTTATCATCTGATAACAGAGCTTGAAAGTCATGGTATTGAGTATTCTGACACTGACAAGAACAATAAGCTTCTTGATGCCCTACCAGCCAAATGGGCTATGTACGTGGCAATGATTAAGCTGAATGAAGATAAATACTATGCTCAATCACTGGATGACATCGTGGGAACGTTGAGGGCATATCACTTCGAAATGATAAAGGCTGAGACTGATTACGAGCAAGTCCAAAATCCGGCTATGTATTTTGGAAAGTCATCTAAATCATCAGTGACAGCTGATCAGAAGAGTGCTACAGCGTTTTTCACCGGAGAAACGTCATCGCCACCAGAGTCCGAAGACTCACTGAATCGCGCGTTCTTAGGGTTAGGAAGATCGGAAGAACCGCAACCTCAAGTCCAACAGGCATCGACCAGTCAGAGCTATTCGAAGATGCCAATGAGCGCAAAGTCGGCGGAAGAACATCTGAATCTGCTTGCTTCGTTTGTGGCCGCATACGGAAATTGCGTTCAAGGGAAGATCAACGATCCGGCTCTTTGGGATGAAGATTACGATCAGGTCGACCCTGATGACTTAGAGGAAATGGATCTGAAATGGCAACTGGCCATGGTAACCCAACGGGTTAAGAGATTCATAAAGAGAACTGGGAGGAATCTACAGATGAATAACAAGGGGATAGGATTTGATAAGTCCAAGGTGAAATGCTACAACTGTCAGGGATTGGGACACTTCGCCAGGGAGTGTCAAAGACCGAAGGTAGAGACATACCAGGGGCAGAGTCAGCATCAAGGACAGTACCAAAGTCAGTCCCAACAGAGATACCTTCCGAGTTCCTCATCTGGTCAGGCCAATCTAGCGGGTCTGATATCCAATGTCACTTCTGACAGACAGCTAGATGGTTCCTATGACTGGAGTTCACATCCGGAGTCCAATGCTAGAGCTTTCATGGCTGAAGTTACGGAGAATGGTTGTGATGAAGATGAGCAGACCACAAGGGAAAACAGTCCGATGTGGGTAGAGAAAGCGAATGATCAGACCGTGCTGGAGTTTGCTGCTCAGATGGCCAACGTGGAATCTGATAACTCTAAGGTTAGTCTTTCTTATTCTCTATTTCGTGATTTATGTGCTTTATGTGTTAGTTCTAACGATAGGTTAAATCTAGTCTTAGACTCACATAAGACCATAGCTGCTCAAAATGAAAACTTAAAAATAGAAAATGCTAGCCTAAATGATATAAAACAAGATTTAAAAGAAAAGCTTAAGGCTGATGCTCAAGATGTAATCGTTCTAAAAGACAAACTGAGTGAGCAGTGTGTTAGGATAGAACTTATGTATGAGCACGTAGAGGCCTTGACCAAAAGTCTGAAAGACAAGGACATAGAGCTAGCCGAGACCAAGGTTAAGGTAGCAGAGGCAAATAGCAAGCTGGAAAAGTTTAGGAATTCGAGCCTAAACCTAGGGAAAGTCTTAGATGCCCAAAGACAGTCTAAGAAGCCTGTAGGTCTAGGTTTTCACGAAATTCCTCCACCGTTCAATGCAAACTATGTGACTCAGCCTCAGGAGAAAACTGACAAGTCAGTAGTTTTAGAGGACCTACCTGAACCTACACCTGAGACTAAAGTTGAAGATACACCTAAGGTGACTGACTCAACCGTCAAGGTCAAGAAAGTGAAATTTGTGTCTTCCTCAAGTGAAACACCTGCAGGAAAACAGAAGATTTCATGGGCTGACCAGGTCGAAGAGTCAGACACAATAGATGTACCAAAGGAAGTAGACACCAGTGAGACACCTAGATCTAAGGGACCAACCAAAAAGTCCATGGATAAGATGTCTTGCTTTAGATGTCACGAGAAAGGGCATGTTGCTTCTCACTGTCCAAATAGGAAAGCTGATGTTACACCTAAGACAGTGAATTCAACACCTGTTAAGCCCTCACCAAGTGCGACGAGCAGCAGTAGTTCTCAACCTACCGAGAAAACTGTGCAGGCCGCACCAAAACCTGTTGTGAAACAAACACCGGTTAAGGTTGGACCAAAAGAAGTGGTTAGGACAAATTCACCGAATCGTGTCTTTAATCAATCTAGGTCAGCACCTCAACAAGTCTATAGGAGCACCACACCTAGCAGGTCACACACTCCAGTTAGGTCACATACTCCTGTTAGACAATATGTTCCGGTAAAAGCTCAGGGATCACAGTCTGAAATGCATTATAATAAGACTTATTCTAGAGCACCACAACAAATGCCTACTCAAAGGCAAAGAGTGAATCTAAATCACTCGGCACCAC
Organism: Centrapalus pauciflorus; assembly: GCA_020465985.1. Classification (NCBI taxonomy): domain Eukaryota; kingdom Viridiplantae; phylum Streptophyta; class Magnoliopsida; order Asterales; family Asteraceae; genus Centrapalus; species Centrapalus pauciflorus. The sequence continues at coordinate 11,127 of JAANYP010008219.1, forward strand.
AACAGAATTCAGTTCAAAGGCCCAAGTCACCTGAAAGGCGAGATGGGTACTTGAAAGAGTTCAAGTATGTGGACGAGAATGGTATTACCAAGTCAGTCATGGCTTGGGTTCCCCGTGATAACTAACCTATTTTCTTTCATGTGCAGGAGATAACTACCGGTCCAAACAACAAGTGGTTCGTCGACAGTGGTTGCTCCAGGCATATGACAGGGGAAAGAAGTCTTCTCACAGACTTCAAGGGGGGTAATAGGGGATTCGTATCATTCGCGGGTAACAAGGGTGGAAATATCACTGGAACTGGAAAAGTCACTAATGGGACGATTACATTGGATCAAGTTTATCACGTTGATAAACTGGTTCATAATCTCATTAGTGTATCTCAAATCTGTGATAAGAAGAACTCGGTGTTATTTACTGACACTGAGGCGTTAGTGCTAAAGCCGGGATTCAAAATACCTGAAGATTGGATATTGATGCGGGCTCCAAGGAAGAATGACTTGTACATGCTCGATATGAACAAGCCAGATAATTCGATGGGTCCGATCTGCTTACTATCAAAAGCTTCAGAGACGGAATCGGTTTTGTGGCACAGACGCATGGCTCACTTGCACCTAAGGAAAATGAACTACATAACGAAGAATGGTCTGGTGCAAGGTGTGCCTCTGAAGAGCTTTCAGTTTGAGGATAAGTGTCTACCGTGCATGAAGGGCAAGCAACATAAAAAGACACACAAGTCCAAGAAGCTGAACTCCATAACCTCGACATTCGATTTGTTGCATATGGACCTTTTTGGCCCTATCAACAAAAGGAGTATAGGAGGTAGTTGGTTTTGCTTAGTTATCACTGACGATTACTCACGGTTTTCATGGGTTTTCTTTTTAGGTACGAAGGACGAGACGACTACAAAGCTCATCGGGTTCTTAGACCAAGTGGAGAATTCCTATGGAACAAGGGTTAAAAATATACGTAGTGATAATGGGACTGAATTTAAAAACTCTGTAATTGGTGTATATTGCCTATCAAAGGGCATCGTGCATCAATTCAGTGCACCATATGAACCTCAACAGAATGGGGTGGCCGAACGTAAAAACAGAACTTTGATTGAGGCTGCAAGGACCATGCTTTCGGATTCAAAGCTTCCTACCATGTTTTGGGGGGAGGCAGTGAATACCGCGTGCCATATTTTAAATAGAGCCCTTACAGTCAAATCATTGAACAAAACATGTTATGAAATTTTGAATAAACGGCCACCTAACTTAACTGGATTCGAACCGTTTGGAGTACCATGCACACTTTTAAGAACAAAACATCAACCGAAGTTTGGTGAAAAGGCTGACGAAGGATATTTCCTAGGTTATGTGCCAAACTCACCAAACAAACGGGTTTTTAACAAAAAGAGTGGTACTGTGGAGATTGTGTATAATATTGAAGTCACAAGTTATACACATGAACCCAAACTGGTCCGGAATGGATTTTTGACTATGATAAGTTATTTGAGTCATTTAACATTCCTTTGGATGATACTGCAGGTACAATCGATAAAGACATGGCGACGTTGCACCTAAATGACGATGGCCATATTTTTCCAAGGACCACGTTTGAATCTACGTCCGAGCCTACTGCGACTGTAGATGGGTCTCCAGAAGTTGCTAATCCAGAAGAACCTAACACTGAGAATCAGACTCAAGCATCAAGTTCTGCCTCTGAGGAAAACGTCCGTGAGGAAGAGAATGTGGAAGCTGAGCCTGTTCCCTCTTTAGGTGAAATAGGATCCAACTTAGGAGATAATCTAAGGGTAGACGAAATAGAGACCTCTAGGATTAACAAGAACCATCCTATAGATAGCATCATAGGAAATCCTAACGAGGGTGTGAGGACTCGGAGTAGTGTAAATAACAACACTGTGTTGTTGTCGATGATAAACGACTCCGAGGCATATCACACATGTCTATATTCATGTTTCATATCGCAAGTAGAGCCCAAAAAATGTGCAAATGGCACTTAAGGACAACTCCTGGGTTGAAGCGATGCAGGAAGAACTTTCACAATTTTGGAAACTAGAAGTGTGGGAGTTAGTTCCGTTACCTCGAGGGGAGATTGCAATAGGAACCAAATGGGTTTTTAAGTGCAAAAGAGACGATCGGGGTATAGTCACGCGCAACAAGGCAAGATTAGTTGTAAAGGGTTTCAACCAAGAGGAGGGAATCGATTACAACGAAGTGTTTGCACCAGTAGCAAGGTTAGAAGCAATTAGGTTGTTTTTAGCTTTTGCCTCCTTCAAGGGATTTAAGGTATATCAGTTAGATGTTAAGAGTGCTTTCCTGTATGGGAAAGTGAAGGAGTTGGTGTATGTAGAACAACCGCCCGGGTTTACAGATCCTAAATATCCTGATAGAGTATATCGCTTAGATAAGGCTCTTTATGGATTACATCAGGCACCTAGGGCATGGTATGAGACTCTATCCAACCATCTTTTAGAAAATGGCTTTGAGAGGGGTAGGATAGATAGTACTCTTTTTGTGAAGAGAAAGGGAGATCATTTTATCTTGGTACAAGTGTACGTAGATGATATCATTTTTGGATCATCAGACGAACAGATGTGCAAAGATTTCGAGAAGGTTATGAAGTCTTAGTTCGAGATGAGTGCTATGGGGGAGTTGAATTTCTTTTTGGGGTTACAAGTTGACCAGAAGAAGGAAGGCATGTTTATCCATCAGACCAAGTATGTCTATGACATATTGGAACGGTTTGGGATGGAAGGAACAAAGTTGACTGCCCATTTCAGCACGCCGATTCAAGTGAATCACAATCTCGGGCCGGGTACTGAAAGTGATTCCGATGTGGATCCGACTTTATATCGGGCCATGATTGGGTCACTTATGTATTTAACTGCTTCAAGACCTGACATAATGTTTGCTGTGTGTATTTGTGCTAGGTTTCAAGCGAATCCGAAGGAGATGCATATGAAAGCTGTGAAGCGGATTTTACGATACCTCAAGTCGAAACCGAAGCTGGGACTTTGGTATCACGCGGAGGGAGATCTAGAGTTGGAGGCCTTCACGGATTCAGACTACGGAGGATGCAGCTTGACGCGCAAATCAACGACTGGAGGTTGTCAGTTCCTCGGAGGGAGACTGGTATCCTGGCAATGCAAGAAACAAACATCGGTAGCCGTGTCAACGTGCGAGGCCGAGTATGTAGCTGCTGGTAGTTGCTGTTCACAGGTTCTGTGGATACAACAACAATTGCGGGATTACGGTTTGGCTTACACTCAAACTCCAATTAGGATAGACAATCAATCTACTATTGCGATAACAAATAATCCAGTTAAACACAGTAAAACAAAGCACATAGACATAAGGCATCATTTTATTCGTGATTGTGCTGAAAAGAATTTAATCAAACTGGTAAAGGTGGCGACTGAAGATAATAATGCTGATTTATTTACCAAAGCGTTTGATAAGTCACGATTTGAGTATTTAATTCAACTTAATGGAATGCGCAACCCAGAGTAAATTGACCTTAGTAGTATTTTATTTCCTTTTATAGTTGTTATATTTCTTTCTTTTTACTGTAGTCTGCTAATTTAGGAAAGTTTCTAATTTAGGAAAGTTTCTATTTTTAGTAAGTTTCTATTTTTAGTAAGTCAGTAGATTAGCTTAGTTTAATGCGTTTTGCTATGAAAAACAAAAGAAAAAAGAGAGAAAATTACAAAAATACAAAAAAAGAGAATATCAGAAAAGGAGTTAAGTCTTAGATACATAGGATCAAAGTGACGAAAATTAGCACCGTCGTTACAGACTCTAAGTGTTTAGGCTTTCACACATAATGCAACTAAATCCTAAGTGTTATACTTTATTTCGTTTGATGTGTTGGTAGGCACAATACATATAGGGAATCTCAAGGCTAATAAAATATTCTAGAAAAAGTCAAACGTGTCACTAGCTTAGATGTATGACCAATCGGTCTTAATTTTTATGTACAAGACATACAAACATTGAGTCTAAATGAGGTATGCAAACTTTCTGGGGATGTATAGCAACATCAAATACGTCTGAAAATGGAAAGAATAGAAATATCATGAAAAAACTGAGAGTCGAAAACATGCAACTCTGTTGTACGTAAGTACAGACCTGTTGTCTCTGTTTAGATTCGGGTTAGCAGACATGTCGCTTTGTTGTACGTCAGTACAGACCTGTCACCGCTATCTGCTAACTTTAAAGTTAAACCTTAAGTCGAACTAAGACACTTTATTGTATGAGAATACAGACCTGTGTCCGATGTTTGTCTTTTAAAGAAAGTTTGCAAATACCAACAAGTTAGAATTTTTGTCTGTGTGCCTTGATCATAAAAGTATGTCTATGTCTGAGTCACGTAAGATAATTTCCTGATAAATAAAAAGGCCAAGGGATATTCCGAAATGTAGAGTGTTTAACAGGGTAAAATACCAACAATCGGCTAAGTGGGTATGTCACGACAAACAATCAAAGGAATTCAAAAAATTCCTAAGTGTGAAAGTTTAAGTACTGAAAGTTAGTATCGGACATCGCTATCTGATTGAACCTTTCTTAGACTATACTCATCAAAAATATGTTGTTTAGTATTTAGCGTAGCTTGTAAATTTATTTTTATAACTTAAGTCTAGATTAAATTTTTTAGTCAAAATTTTATTTTATTTTATTTTATTTTATTTTTACCTTAGTTTATTTTATTTTATTTTCGTATAGTTTAGTTTTTACTTAGGTAAAAGGTCAAAAGTTACTGAGGGTGCATTCAAAGTTGGATAAAATATACAATGCGTGAAATATCTGAGCTTAGGGTAAAAGATTTGGCATAGTTTATCTGGTTACACTACACAGTAGAAAATAGTTGGAAAAAGTTGATATTATTTCAAAATTTCCGAAATTTTTCTAAGTGTTTGTAGCTTCGAATCTAAGACAGACTCGAATTTGAAGTTCTCGAATCTGTCAGTAGACTCGAATCTACACATAGACTCGAAGGTAGTTAGTATATAAAGGTCCACAGTGAAGGCATTTACTTCTCACTGTTCTCGAATCTGATTTCTCGAATCTGTCACTGGCGATCTCGAATCTATTCTCGAGTCTATTGTACTTCTACTAAACGACATTTCGTCGATTCTAAAGCTTTTGTGGTCGATTCTACTTTCAAATCTAGGTATAAGCAACATGATTGTACAAGATTTTGGTGGTTTCATACACAAATTTGGGCTTAAACATCACATTTTGATGTTTTATTGGTCAAAATAGGGTTATTCATAAATAACTAAGTTAGGACCTATAAAATATCAAATTAAAGGCATAAATAAGTGATTAGAACTTAGTTGAACTAAAGTATGTGATTTACCTAGTTCAAAATGGTTAAAATCTTGGATTTTTGTTGAAAAAAGAGATGTCGGCCTTTCGAATCTGATAATGGACATTCGAATCTGATCATGGGTTTCTCGAATCTATCAATAGATTCGAGATGACCAGATATTCGAATCTGTCCATCAGACTCGAATAGGGTATATTCGAATCTGTCCATTACATTCGAATATGGGCACTTCGAATCTGTTACTCTCGAATCTGTACTTCATTTATTTTGTTGAATTTAAATTTTATTAAACTTGTGGAAATTTAATTGTGTTAGATTTTGTATTTAATCAAATACAAGATAAAAAAAATTTGAATTTAAACAAGTTTATTGATTTTTAATAATAATCTAACAATTTTATGTATTGTGCAGATATGGCGCTTCGTGCTTTTGTTCCCAAGCACAATATGGTACTGAATCCTGCCCATAACATCCCTGGGGCGCAGGGATTTCGAGAAGTTTTAGATTTTCTGGCGGAATCTAGAATAAGTTATGTGTTGTATGAAAACATTCCGATTGTGATATCCTATGTACGTCAATTTTACGATCACTTGCAGGTGGACTGCACTGTCACCCCGACAGTGTTAAGAACTAGAATTGCCGGACAACCTTTGGTTTTCTCCGCTGATATTTTGAGACAAGTGCTGCAGTTGGGTTCCCTAGAACAAGAAGACGGGCCTACAGACTTTCCTTTAAGTATTAGGCAAGCAGCTTTTTTGAGAATGAGATACAGCTTGGACGTTACAAAATCTTCATATATGAAAAGCGGGTTGATAGGACAATGGCGTTTCTTGGTCCATGTGTTTATGATCTGTTTTGCGCCTAAGAAAGCTGGTTTTGATTATATAGTATCAAAAATCCAATCAGCAATGATCGCGATGGTATACAATAAGAAGTTTAGTTTCTCGCAGCTGATTTTCTCGGAATTTATCCATCAAATCACGGCTCCTGAGAGAGAAAGGTTCCTTTTGTATCCGAGGTTTGTAATGATGTTGATAAGGCACTTCTTGCCTGAGTTGCCACAATCTGATGATGCATTGACCGTCAATGTTATGGAGAAGCGTATCTATTCTGACTGTTCCTCACACCGAGGAAGGTTAGCAGTTCCGGAAGCACGTCCACTATTTGGTGCAATTCTGGATAGGGAATTTCAAGCCCCGAGTAATGCCAACTGGGCAGGGGTAGTTGATGTCCAACCACAGCAACAACAGCAACGTCCAGTACAACAGCCTCGTGTTCGTCCCCGAGATCCAAGGCGAAGACAAAGAGATACTGCAAGTAAGACTCAGGAGTCTAGACCTTCTACGAGTCAGCAACCAGAAATGCAGGAAGCCGGGCCGTCATCTGTCCCAAATGAAGCTGATCAATTGTGCCAAACGTTAAATGAAATTTGGGAGGCAGGTCCACATGCAAATGAAGATATAGCTGCAGCGTTAGTGGGTGAATTGCTTGAGCCTCCAGAGGGAGAAGAAGATGTCTTCAGAGATGTTGACGAATATGTGCCAGAGCAGACTGGCAATGATGAGTCATCATCTGCTACAGAATCAGAAGAGATGGAGGAGATTGAAGTGGAAGCTCCAGAATCAATGTCGACAGATCCTCATATTCAAATTGGAACCTATGGTTCACGATTGATTATTAATGAAGGTGCTTCGAGGAGGCGAGAGGCCAGAGAATTGGAGGAGTCAGATTTTGAAGAAGATGAGACTCCTCAGTTGGTAATAAGGCAACGGGCCAAACGGCACAGGTTTATGCAGGGGACTTCATCACAGTCCGATGCACAACGTCCGCCTCAAACCCAGACCCAACCCCAAGATACAGCTCCACCATCACCTCCACCTCAGCAACATGAACCCTACATTCCCCATCCATTCAATCCTGCTCCCATTCAGTCCATCCCTTCTACATCAGACGCCTATACAGAAAATCAACGAATCATGGAACTCAAAAGCCGTGTCGACTTTCAGAACATTCAAATCATATCTCTCACAAAAGCAGTCGGTGAACTCCAAGAGCATAACTCTAATCTTGATAAGGAGAATGCCGAACTGAGAACGATTGTTGAAAGTGTTAGAAACGAGAACACGGAAATTAAATCATTTGTTGCTGATCAATCATCTGAGATCCGAGCAATGCGGTCCCTCCTAGAGCAGCTTATGAAAAATCTACAAACTCAGGGGGAGACGAGTTGTAAAGATCAGGAAGTACAGCGAGAAGACGATGATGAAGGCAATGATCCCAGTGCAAATAAAGAGATTGAGTCTGTAGATTTTCCTGCAGCTCAAGTTACTCAAATTCAGGGGGAGCCTAGTCAAGGCGAAGGACAGAGGGGTGAAGCGAGTTCATCTAAGGAGCCTACAGACTTTGAGATCAGTGAGATGATTGACGCGCTCATGGATCTTGATGATGATCCACTGGATGTAGGCTTTGATAACGAAAATGAAGAGCTTGAAGAAGGGGAGTTTGCGCCAGAGGAGATAGTCGACTGGCGATCAGATGATGAAGTACTTGCTGATGAGGATGATGAAGTTGACGAGATAATAGTGCAGCAGAATCCTATCACTGATACTTATATGATTGATGGACATAACATTGTCGATGCAGATATAGTGAATGTTGCTTTAAATCCTCAGCCATCGACAGAGGAACCTGCAAGAGAGCTAACCAATGAAGAAAAACGAAAGCTATGGTTCAGGGCTGAAGAGAAGGAAGCTGCAATTAAACGGACAATGAGAGTGCCAGGTACGGGGAAGCTGTCTGAGCGAATTTTAAGCTGGTTCTTTGACAGAGAACTGCAGCTATTCATAATAAAGAGAAAAGACGGGCTTCAGTACATGAGGCGAACCTTAAAGGCGTTCAACTCCCTGCCAAAGATTGAAATTGCAGATTTAGCATGGAAAGATCTGATAAACATTGGCAATGATCCCTATGCGGACGTTATCGCAAGAATAATAAGAAAGGAGGGAAGATCGAGGAAATTTGAGCGCCTGAGTCCAAGAGTTGGGAAAAGAGTAGAGGATCCATCACGTATCGACCCTCTAACTGGTCGACCTTGGATGAGGATTCATTATAAGCCAGCCAGATGTCTTAGGAAGGTACCTCTCAAGCCAATGCCACAAAACATTCTGAAGAATCTGAAGTGGTGGTATGCTGATACGGAATCTGGGGAAGCAGTTATGGAAGACTTAGAAGAAAAAGTTATTCTTAGAGTCTATGACCCGCTTCACCTGGTAAACTTATCTAAAGAAGACCTGCAGATCTTGTATAACTGTAAAATTTCCAGTGACGCACATATGGATGCTGAAGCGAGTAAGTATGAAAATGTGGTCAAGGTATGTGTTGAAAAAGGTCTGTATGCTGGTAGTGTTTTGAATCAATAATAAACCATATTCTTAAGTCAAATGTGTGAATTATTAGAAGCTATCGTCAAGGGGGAGTCTGTTGGTACATCCCGTGTGACGATAGCAGTCTAAGTTGTCTTACATTGTGATTTTGCATATGTTTGGTATATATATATTATATATGATTGATGTTTATCAGTGTTTGTATGTTTGAACTTGATGTAACGTATTACAAGAAGTTCAAACATAAAACTAAAAGATAAAATCAATCATAAGGTAATATTATAAGTTTCATCACTTAAGTGTTTAAGTGTATTGGCTAGATTCGAATAGGTTAAGGAAGGCATTCGAATCTGTGATAGATTCGAATGTATCCATAGATTCGAATATAGGTTAGATTCGAATCTGTCAGATGGACAGATTCGAATAGGGCCTTAGGCCAGATTCGAGGTTGGCCCACAACAGACTCGAATCAGGGTCTATAATTAGGGATAGACTCGAATGATTAGCAGACCTTTGGCAGAATTCGTGAGGAATTAAGCAATAGGCGATCTCGAGTTTATCAGCTAGGTGAGTCCCGTTTCGGAGTGAATTAGTACGTAGGATCGTTCGTGTGTCGTTCGTTCAGCGTCTAATAGTCTCCGTGTTTCCGTTGGTTGAGAGTTGTCCGTCTAACCGTCAACGAGGATTCCGCACTCGTTAACGGATCCGCGTCTAGATAGATCTTGCAGTCGGTAGACCTTACAGCTTTTCACGATCGAATAATTAAACGGAAGGTGTTTAATAAAGGTGACAAAGTTTGGCTATTTAACGCACGCCTGCGGCTCTTCCCAGGCAAATTAAAAAGTAAGTGGACAGGCTCATACACAGTAACTAACGTCTACTCCTACGGTGCGGTTGAAATAATAGATCAAAAAGGCGGTGAACCGTTTAAAGTGAACGGACACAGATTAAAATTATTTGTACAATGGGCTGATAATGAAATTATATCATCTGAGACAATGGTCTTAGAAGATATCACTTAAATACTAAAGAGTTCCAAAATGTCTGGCTGAAGACATTAAACTTAGCGCTTTCTGGAAGGCAATCCAGTGAACTTTGTGGGTGTGTTCCAGAGAAACCCTCACGAGACTATAACTCGTCCACTCGGGCTACCGAGGGGTTTAAAGGCTTGTTGCACATGCTAAGTGCAATCGTTTTCACCACGAAAGTGTCTTTAATTTATGCAGACTAAATTTTTATTATGCCTTAGTTTGTGCTCTTTTAAGTTAGTTAGTCAAATAATAGTTCATCCTATATTGAACTAAGTTGGGGAAAAATTTATTCATCAAGAAGATACAAATCCCGAGCCGAAGGGAGACGAAAATTGGGACAAATAGAGGATAAAATTTGGTACATTGTACGACAATTCGTTAGTTTTTGGGGGGACCAAACACTACAAACAGCACACACAAAAATCACCTGGCAGCAGAGCAGCGCACCGGCCAGCGCAGGCCTGCGCCCCGCGCTGCGCCCCAAGCGCACCGGCCAGCGCAGGGGTGCGCCTGCCTCTGCGCCTCGATGCATTCCAGCGGTTTTTAACCCTTTTTCACCCCATTTCTTTCATTTTCTCTCCAAGTACTCCGAATTTTAGCTTCCTTTTTGCTCTCCAATCTTCAACGAACGTGCATTCTTGGCTAGATCACTCATCTCCTTCATCATACTCATCAATGTAAGTGTATATTCTGCTATTATGCTACCATTCAAGCAAGACTTACTACTTTAGTTCATACCAAGTTTATACCCTAATTTCAAGATATTGAAGATGAACATGTTTCAGAGGTTTTCTTTGTCATTAGTAGTGTGCAACCTGCTAGAATATACACATTTCATGTCTTTCTAGTTAATTTATAAATATAGGGTTTTCATGAATTTCTCACTGTGATATGTTTGGAAGTTCCATATTAAATGATAATTTCCAGTTTAGATGCACTACTCTATGCTAAAATTAGATTGAACATGTCACTCCATTACAAATTCTTGATTCGTGCTTTTAATCGCCTCATTTGTCGCTCATAATCATGCACGTCACGACATGAACAACTCTTGCCATGCTACGTTACCCTCATTGTTCATGCACATGCACCAAATTCATAGAGAATGGCCATTGCATTAAATTAAGTGCACATTTGTGGAATACTTGCACTTGACATTTATGTATTTCTCACCGGGTCCTTTGGACGCCACCGAGATTATCATGCTTGTGTGCCATTGTGTGCATTTAATTGTGCTAAATTCCGTTTCTCTTTGCTATATGTGCATAGATGTCACAACAATTCACAGGGAACTCTCGTCGATGTATCACCCGCACTCCACGAATGCGTGTGCACACACCTATCCCGATCAATATCGAGTATCCTTCACCCCCACCTTCACCACCGGTTTCCGAACCACCCACGCACTTTTTCATAGAAAAGACTCTGAAAGAATTGGATTTTAAACACTTTGGGATTATAGAGAGTTTTGATCGCATTGGGTGGTCGGGGGCTTTGCAAATCGAGACTCCGTATGTTCATGAAACTGAAATCTATGAATGGATGACCACTTTGATTCGCAGAGAGGGGGCCGTGGAACATGACATTGAATTGCGGGGACGTGTCAATGGGAAAGAGGTTGTAGTCTCTAGGAAGGAATTGTGTGATTATTTTGATTTTGATACTGAGATCCCAGTAGCAAGGGAATTTTGGACGGAACAAGATTTATCTAGTGGGGTGTTGCGACATTCAGAGGGATGGGCTAAGAAGCTAACCGAGGTTTTCAATCTTACTATCGAACAAGCTAGGGTCTATTCCAAGTACTATCGGGGTGATCTGCGCCCTTGGGCTAAAGTCTTGTGGAAGATTATTGTCTTCAATATCCTGCCGAGATCCTCTAATACCACTGCTGTTCGGACCCGCGAGGTCATACTCATTCATGCTTTGATCACGGGTAAACCGGCTATCTCTCTTGCTTATATCATGATGCAGACTATCTGGGAGGCGACCCTCGCGAAACCACACATGGAAATACCTTACGGTCGTATGCTTAGTGAACTGTTTATCAATATGGGAGTCATCTCGGAAGGGGCGAGCCCACGGCTATTAGGACCCAATGATGTTTGGTTTACAAGACATACCATGGCGGGCTTACAATTTGAGCAAGTTTCGGGCACCTTTTTGATTAGGGACCCCGCACACGGTACTGTTTCAATCATCCCTGCAAGCCGCTCCTTTTATCGATATGACCAAACTTTAGAAAAAGGTAAAGCAAGGATAGGTGAGCTTAAGTTTGAGAAAGATGAGGTAAAGTTTGCGAAAGATGAGGTGAAGTTTGAGAAGGGCGGTTCATCACAAGCACACTTGTCGGATAACGATGTCTTGGAAGCACGACTTACCGCCATCAAGAATGCGGTGGAGGGACTACTGGCAGCAAACAGAGCAGTCCTCTTGGAGGTTGACAAGCTAAAACACGATGTCAATGTTCACGGAATCTCGGTGGGAGCTCACTCCCGTTGGCTCGCTAGCCTCCAATCGAGGGTAGAGGAGCTCGAACGGGCTGTCGGCCGCCGCAGTTCCCACACTGTCTCCACCCACACATCTCATCTGACGTCTCCTGATGAATACTGATTCCCTGATTCCATGCAATCCTCTCTAAAATACTATGGTCCTTGAACTTTTAAACAATTGGTAGTCGGTTGTGTAAATGGCCCTAGGCCATAACAAATATGTGCTTGGTGTTCGTGTTGGCACCTTAAACTTTTTAGATTTTGTAACACTTGCATACTATTCTTAGTAAACATTTGACTTGCACTATCTCTGCTACATACATATTACTCTGCTCATATAACTATTTTCAGCCTCCGTAGTGTCGGGGACGACACAATCTTTAAAGTTGGGGAAGGGGAAACACATAAATGTGTTAAGAAGTGTAGGATAAATGCTTGTAAACCATACTTTTTTTTATCGAAAACACGTAAACTATCAAACCAAGCATGCACCCGACCAACTGGAAAAATGAAAATTTTTTGAACCGAACAGGCCCCCCAAGCGCAGCCGCCGGCGCAGGCCTGCGCCCAGGGGTGCGCCTGCCCGATTTTCTTCATTTTAAATAGAAAATTTTTTTGCAAACCCTACAAGAGCACCCCTTGCGCCCCCCTTACGGTTCCTTCACCTTCTTCACATATTCTCACCTAAAAAACTCATTTTTGCCCACAAAAATCACTAAGAATCAAGCTAGTGATTGACATTACGCAAGAAGTAGCAAGGAACTTGAGTTTGCAACTCAAGTTGGGGAAGGTGAAGTCAAGCTAGGAATCATCCACTACCAATTTAGATTCAACTTCTCTTTCATTACTCGTCAAAAGCAAGGTACAAAAACTCCACCATTCTTGAACAATTAAGCTTTAATGGAGTTTGAAGTTGAATTTTGACTTTTAGATTGACTTTTTGCACGACCACTTATACACGATAATTCTAAGTGCTTTCGTAGTATAGAATAGAGTATTAAGTGAAATTATGGGCACGATTAAGAAAAAAGGCATGCTAGTCAAATTCCGACAAGTTTGTTGTTGTTTTGTGCAATTTGCTTGATTTATTAAATGTGACAAAGTGGTTAAATTGATATGAATAAATTATGCATCCTTGTGTTACATATGATATGATGATTGCACAAACTATCAGTCATGGTTCGTTGTTGTGAAAATAGAACGCATTGAGAATTGTATAATTATATATATACTTAAGTCGTCGTAATTGCAGATGTCTCGCCGGACTAGACAACGAGTGGGAGAAGGCGCCAGTTCCTCTACCCAACCAAGGGTAGAATGGAACCCGGACTTTAATCTATCACAGCATCCGGCCAATATTCGACAACAGTTGTTTATGACAAAGAAATTCTCAGGCAAGGTCTTGGTCGAAAAGAGAGTAAAGAAAGACGAGTTCGAGAATTATGGGGTAGTGAGATGCTTCGACCGGTTAGGATGGGAGGCAGTATTGGATTTAGGAGGGGAGCACATATATCATGACGAGGTTGTGGAGTAGATGTCTACATTGAGGCGCGAAGAAGGACGATTCAGAGGCGACTTCACATTAATAGGTCGCGTAAATGGGCATGAATTTCCGATGAACGCGCAAGCGTTACGAGAAGTTTTCGGGGTTGACATTGGTATTGGAGAAGACGGAGCACGAAATTTCAACTATGAGTACAAAACAGACGCACAACTAGCATTCACCGATAGAACTTGGGAGGGTGAATGGACTACGCAGTTGGCTAAAATACTGAAGATCGATTACAATGCTGCGGCCGGATATACGGCATACGCTAGGCGTGACCTTAGCCCCATGGCGAAGGTATTACACAAGATTGTTACCAACAACGTGCTGCCAAGAGACAGTGATCTGACAAAAATTCGGCACAAGGAGGTAACTATTCCTTATGCACTGATGACAGGAGAGTCGAGCCTTTCTTTTGCCTGGATTTTGATGAACGACTTGTGGTCGATGTACGACACGAGGGAGAGGAAAATAATCCCTCACGGATGGAGTATATCAGAATTTCTGAGGGCTCAAGCAGCAATTTCCCCCATATCTGTTCCGAGGGGAGTCTCTGGCGCCGTCATTACAGCGGCTATGATACAAAGCATCACTCTGCGCCAGACGGATCAGGGATTTGAGATCTTTGACTCAGACACGGGAAAGACGCATCGAGAGCTATATGATGTAGAAGAGGCAGAGGCTTACCATCAACATCAAGCTGAAAGAATACATGCAGTGGGGGGAGCTAATGATATGTCCCAGGTCATTGCGCGGTTGGACGCGATGAACTTGCGGTTGGCTACTTTTCAAGAGGACGTGGTTGGAAGGATGGATGAGTTTCAGCATGAGTTGGAAACCCAAACTAGCCGAATTGATGAAATCTACACCGGTGTGCGCGCGTCATCCTTTCAGAACGCCTATTACAACCAGCAGCACTGGGTGTACACCGATGCAGTGAGAGATCACATGAATTACAATGCCGGGTTACCACATCAGCCATACGAGGACTATCAATGGTAGAATTTCGAAAGGCTGAACGTTGAGGATCGAACTCCTCAATACTTCCCAGCCTATGGTCGAGTCCCCACCACGACACGAGGAGAGAGCGTGGTGCACCCTGCAAACACATACCCACTTGCACCTCTTATGCAAGAAGACCGAAACCCCTTCGGGGAATTCTTTGCTGGTATCTTCGGACCGTCACCACCACCGCAGTAGTCAGGTTCTTCCGTTCCTCTCTTTAAGTAGGATGAATTACTGTTTTTATGCTTTATTATTATTTTTATTAGTGTTTGTTTTTGCATGCATTACGTTGACTGAATAAATGTGTTTCTTTTAAGAAGATTATGTGAAAAGCGAGCCGTAAAAAGATCCGATCAATTAACCCAATAAACTTTTATTGTTGAGCTTGCAACTTAAATATGATGATGTTAGTTAGGTCGGTTTCAAGCAAAAAGACGTAATTATATGAGCTTAAATATAACACAAAGAGTCACAGATGTTTAAAACCAAGGAAGCGAACCGAGTTGAAGTAGGATATATTAGGTTGTAGCGAGGGGTAATTAACAAGGATTCCAATAGCCGCTATTTATTCATGCAATAATGGGGAGGAAGCGAACACGAATAAAGCCTCAATTCAAGTGTGGCCTAGTTGATTCGGGAAATTAAGTCTGAAGGGTACCATCATGCCTAGTCCCCTAAGGCCAACTGGTCTGGGAGTGGCTGACCCAAATCCTGCTACACGGATCATCTAGAAAGTCATGGTAAACTTGAACGAAAAAATAGAAACATTGCATGAAGAAAGATTAGAACGAAAAGAAAAGAAAAACCAGTATTTATACTCATGCATCGAGGAAAAAAGATGGTCCAGTGACCCACGTGAATTCAATTCTATAACCTTGAGCTAAAAAGATAATAGTGGTGAGGAATTTTTGAGCAACCATTCTGAAAAACATCACGATATATCTGAAATAAATTCTGTTCGTGTCCTTGAATTTTATTACGCTATGAAGGCTAGTGTTTGATTAAATAAGTTAATTATGTCTTCTACGCTTGATAAACCCGATGTTTTAAAACTCTGATTTTCGTTGCTTGCTCGGGACGATCAAGGATTAAGTTGGGGAAGTTTGATAGGGTTATAATTTATCATATTTATTAAACGCAAAAGAGTTGTTTTTAGTAAGAAAGTGTCATAGAATGTGCTACTATTGAATAAATTCTGTGATTGTGCAGGTAAACAAAATCCGGTCTAAAATGGCGTAAAAAGGACAAAAATTCAGAGCCAGGCGCAGAGAGGGGCGCAGCCCTGCGCCCAGACCACGTACACGACAGAAGAAATTAATTCACAAAAACACGGATTTTACAGACAGGCGCAGTGGGGGGCGCA